>CM036757.1:43036775-43411775 GCA_020796225.1 Arion vulgaris
CAAAGATTAGTTTGTGGGTTGCTTGTGTGGTTGAATTCGATATGGTCACGTCATCGGCAAAGTCAAGATCAAATAGTCTGCTGTTATTAAGCCATTTTATGCCTAGTTGATCATCTTGGGTGCATTTGTGCATGATCCAGTCTATAGCTATCCCAAAAACATTGGTGACATAACGCAGCCTGTTTCACACTCCAAAATGACTGTGAACCAGTCTAGGGATTGGGTGATAGCTTTTGTTTGGAGAGGATTTTGCTATGTCATTTATCCATCTTTTTCGTGGCCTTCCTCTCGCATTTGTTTCTGATGTTCTATTGTAGAAGACTCTTTATACGGTGGAGTTTGATTGCATAAGTGGCCGAGCCACTTCATTCTTTGTTTCTCAATGTAATTCTAACAATGTTCAGTTCTAGCTTTCTTATGCTGGTGTTGGTCTTTTCTGGTGTTGTAGGGACTGTCTTATGCTGATGTTGGTCTTTTCTGGTGTTGTAGGGACTGTCTTATGCTGATGTTGGTCTTTTCTGGTGTTGTAGGGACTGTCTTATGCTGGTGTTGGTCTTTTCTGGTGTTGTAGGGACTGTCTTATGCTGGTGTTGGTCTTTTCTGGTGTTGTAGGGACTGTCTTATGCTGGTGTTGGTCTTTTCTGGTGTTGTAGGGACTGTCTTATGCTGGTGTTGGTCTTTCTGGTGTTGTAGGGACTGTCTTATGCTGATGTTGGTCTTTTCTGGTGTTGTAGGGACTGTCTTATGCTGGTGTTGGTCTTTTCTGGTGTTGTAGGGACTGTCTTATGCTGGTGTTGGTCTTTTCTGGTGTTGTAGGGACTGTCTTATGCTGATGTTGGTCTTTTCTGGTGTTGTAGGGACTGTCTTATGCTGATGTTGGTCTTTTCTGGTGTTGTAGGGACTGTCTTATGCTGGTGTTGGTCTTTTCTTGTGTTGTAGGGACTGTCTTATGCTGGTGTTGGTCTTTTCTTGTGTTGTAGGTACTGTCTTATGCTGGTGTTGGTCTTTTCTGGTGTTGTAGGGACTGTCTTATGCTGGTGTTGGTCTTTTCTTGTGTTGTAGGGACTGTCTTATGCTGATGTTGGTCTTTTCTTGTGTTGTAGGGACTGTCTTATGCTGATGTTGGTCTTTTCTGGTGTTGTAGGGACTGTCTTATGCTGATGTTGGTCTTTTCTGGTGTTGTAGGGACTGTCTTATGCTGGTGTTGGTCTTTTCTGGTGTTGTAGGGACTGTCTTATGCTGGTGTTGGTCTTTTCTGGTGTTGTAGGGACTGTCTTATGCTGGTGTTGGTCTTTTCTGGTGTTGTAGGGACTGTCTTATGCTGGTGTTGGTCTTTTCTGGTGTTGTAGGGACTGTCTTATGCTGATGTTGGTCTTTTCTGGTGTTGTAGGGACTGTCTTATGCTGGTGTTGGTCTTTTCTGGTGTTGTAGGGACTGTCTTATGCTGGTGTTGGTCTTTTCTGGTGTTGTAGGGACTGTCTTATGCTGATGTTGGTCTTTTCTGGTGTTGTAGGGACTGTCTTATGCTGATGTTGGTCTTTTCTGGTGTTGTAGGGACTGTCTTATGCTGGTGTTGGTCTTTTCTTGTGTTGTAGGGACTGTCTTATGCTGGTGTTGGTCTTTTCTTGTGTTGTAGGTACTGTCTTATGCTGGTGTTGGTCTTTTCTGGTGTTGTAGGGACTGTCTTATGCTGGTGTTGGTCTTTTCTGGTGTTGTAGGGACTGTCTTATGCTGATGTTGGTCTTTTCTTGTGTTGTAGGGACTGTCTTATGCTGATGTTGGTCTTTTCTTGTGTTGTAGGGACTGTCTTATGCTGGTGTTGGTCTTTTCTTGTGTTGTAGGGACTGTCTTATGCTGGTGTTGGTCTTTTCTTGTGTTGTAGGGACTGTCTTATGCTGGTGTTGGTCTTTTCTTGTGTTGTAGGGACTGTCTTATGCTGGTGTTGGTCTTTTCTGGTGTTGTAGGGACTGTCTTATGCTGGTGTTGGTCTTTTCTTGTGTTGTAGGGACTGTCTTATGCTGATGTTGGTCTTTTCTGGTGTTGTAGGGACTGTCTTATGCTGGTGTTGGTCTTTTCTTGTGTTGTAGGGACTGTCCTATGCTGGTGTTGGTCTTTTCTGGTGTTGTAGGGACTGTCTTATGCTGGTGTTGGTCTTTTCTGGTGTTGTAGGGACTGTCTTATGCTGATGTTGGTCTTTTCTTGTGTTGTAGGGACTGTCTTATGCTGATGTTGGTCTTTTCTTGTGTTGTAGGGACTGTCTTATGCTGATGTTGGTCTTTTCTTGTGTTGTAGGGACTGTCTTATGCTGGTGTTGGTCTTTTCTGGTGTTGTAGGGACTGTCTTATGCTGGTGTTGGTCTTTTCTTGTGTTGTAGGGACTGTCTTATGCTGGTGTTGGTCTTTTCTGGTGTTGTAGGGACTGTCTTATGCTGGTGTTGGTCTTTTCTTGTGTTGTAGGGACTGTCTTATGCTGGTGTTGGTCTTTTCTGGTGTTGTAGGGACTGTCTTATGCTGGTGTTGGTCTTTTCTTGTGTTGTAGGGACTGTCTTATGCTGGTGTTGGTCTTTTCTTGTGTTGTAGGGACTGTCTTATGCTGGTGTTGGTCTTTTCTGGTGTTGTAGGGACTGTCTTATGCTGGTGTTGGTCTTTTCTGGTGTTGTAGGGACTGTCTTATGCTGGTGTTGGTCTTTTCTTGTGTTGTAGGGACTGTCTTATGCTGGTGTTGGTCTTTTCTGGTGTTGTAGGGACTGTCTTATGCTGGTGTTGGTCTTTTCTGGTGTTGTAGGGACTGTCTTATGCTGGTGTTGGTCTTTTCTGTTGTTGTAGGGACTGTCTTATGCTGGTGTTGGTCTTTTTCTGTGTTGTAGGGACTGTCTTATGCTGGTGTTGGTCTTTTCTTGTGTTGTAGGGACTGTCTTATGCTGGTGTTGGTCTTTTCTGGTGTTGTAGGGACTGTCTTATGCTGGTGTTGGTCTTTTCTGGTGTTGTAGGGACTGTCTTATGCTGATGTTGGTCTTTTCTTGTGTTGTAGGGACTGTCTTATGCTGATGTTGGTTTTTTCTTGTGTTGTAGGGACTGTCTTATGCTGGTGTTGGTCTTTTCTTGTGTTGTAGGGACTGTCTTATGCTGGTGTTGGTATTTTCTTGTGTTGTAGGGACTGTCTTATGCTGGTGTTGGTCTTTTCTTGTGTTGTAGGGACTGTCTTATGCTGGTGTTGGTCTTTTCTGGTGTTGTAGGGACTGTCTTATGCTGGTGTTGGTCTTTTCTTGTGTTGTAGGGACTGTCTTATGCTGATGTTGGTCTTTTCTGGTGTTGTAGGGACTGTCTTATGCTGGTGTTGGTCTTTTCTTGTGTTGTAGGACTGTCTTATGCTGGTGTTGGTCTTTTCTGGTGTTGTAGGGACTGTCTTATGCTGATGTTGGTCTTTTCTGTTGTTGTAGGGACTGTCTTATGCTGATGTTGGTCTTTTCTTGTGTTGTAGGGACTGTCTTATGCTGATGTTGGTCTTTTCTTGTGTTGTAGGGACTGTCTTATGCTGGTGTTGGTCTTTTCTGGTGTTGTAGGGACTGTCTTATGCTGGTGTTGGTCTTTCTTGTGTTGTAGGGACTGTCTTATGCTGGTGTTGGTCTTTTCTGGTGTTGTAGGGACTGTCTTATGCTGGTGTTGGTCTTTTCTTGTGTTGTAGGGACTGTCTTATGCTGGTGTTGGTCTTTTCTGGTGTTGTAGGGACTGTCTTATGCTGGTGTTGGTCTTTTCTTGTGTTGTAGGGACTGTCTTATGCTGGTGTTGGTCTTTTCTTGTGTTGTAGGGACTGTCTTATGCTGGTGTTGGTCTTTTCTGGTGTTGTAGGGACTGTCTTATGCTGGTGTTGGTCTTTTCTGGTGTTGTAGGGACTGTCTTATGCTGGTGTTGGTCTTTTCTTGTGTTGTAGGGACTGTCTTATGCTGATGTTGGTCTTTTCTGGTGTTGTAGGGACTGTCTTATGCTGATGTTGGTCTTTTCTGGTGTTGTAGGGACTGTCTTATGCTGGTGTTGGTCTTTTCTGGTGTTGTAGGGACTGTCTTATGCTGATGTTGGTCTTTTCTGGTGTTGTAGGGACTGTCTTATGCTGATGTTGGTCTTTTCTGGTGTTGTAGGGACTGTCTTATGCTGATGTTGGTCTTTTCTGGTGTTGTAGGGACTGTCTTATGCTGATGTTGGTCTTTTCTGGTGTTGTAGGGACTGTCTTATGCTGATGTTGGTCTTTTCTGGTGTTGTAGGGACTGTCTTATGCTGGTGTTGGTCTTTTCTGGTGTTGTGGGGACTGTCTTATGCTGATGTTGGTCTTTTCTGGTGTTGTAGGGACTGTCTTATGCTGATGTTGGTCTTTTCTGGTGTTGTAGGGACTTTTCGTAGGCATCGCATTTCACAAGTAGTTATTTTTTGCGACTACGCTTTTCTCATTGTCCATGTTTGGCTCTGGTAACACAGTATAGGAATAAATATGCTGTTAACCATCTGTTTAGCTGTCAGTGAAATGTTTGGTTGTCTTAAGAATGGGGGCTAGCTGGTAGATTATAGCATTTGCTTCTTGCATTCTAGCCTCTATCTCTCTGTCTAGTTTTTATCTTCTGTGAATATGTTTCCAAAGTATTTGAATTCTTCCACTTGGTTGATTGTAATGTCATTGACATGGATGTTTAGTTTATTATATTTTCTTCCCATATTCATTCATTCGGTTTTAGTGTTATTGATTTTCATGTCATGATTTATACAATTTTGATTCAGGTTGCCAACATGTTGTGGTACGTCTTGTTCTTTTTAGTGTATCAGGCACTGATCATCTGCAAAAAGCAGTTCATTCATTTCATCGTTAATTGAATTTGACTCATGAGTTTTTTTTATCCATATATGGGATAAAGAGAATGGGTGAGAGAATACAACATTGTATGACACCTGATGTTATGGAGAACCAGTCGGCTAGTCCTTATGTTGTTCTCACTGTGCTTTGATTATATAGATATAATATCGTGACGTTACCTAATAGTAGTTGTTGGACGCCATATTCTTCAAGGATCTTCCATAATTTGCAGCTGTTTACTCTATCAAATGCCTTATCATGCTCTTTAAATATATGATTCTTGCTTTTATCGTTTTCGTTTATTTGTTCGCTGATCTGCCGAAGTGTAAATATTGCGTCTGTGCGACTCTTACCTTTCCTAAACTTAAACTGGGATCCTAACATTTTTCTGACACTTTTGCTTCAATTTATTCTGCAAACGTCTTTTAATATATATATGGATCAAAAAGAGGTAACCCTGTATGTTTTGCAATCACTTTTGTCTCCCTTGTTCTTAAATATGGAGGCTATAATTGCTCTCTGCCGGTCGTCTAGAGCTTCTTGTGTCCCCCCACCCCCTCAATCTATGTTAAAAATTCTGGTTAAAATGGTTATTGCTGTTGTTTTACATGCAAGTAACACTTCTGTTGTAATACCACCTATCCCCGCTGCCGATTTGCTTTTGCTTTGTTTTATGGCCTTTTCGACGTCAGATTCTAAAATATTTCTTCTTCTTCTTCTTCTTTGCGTTCGGTTTCGTATGCTCGTCTAAATCATGAGATGGGTTGCCTCTATGAAGCTGCATGTCAGTTGGAGTTCTTCGAGAGTTCCCCATAGCTTGGTCTGTAAGCTTTGTTCATGAGGCCATGTTTCATTTCGTTGGTGTATGTATGATGGACATGACTGCAGGATGTGCTCTGGAGTCTGTGTTTCTGTCTGGCATGCACACTGTGCAGTCTGAGCAGGCTTTATTCCTAAAATATTTAATTCCTGGTATTTTGCATATCTCATTTGGAATGTTTCTTGTACCTTGTGTTTCACAGTTTAAAAGTTCAGTGAAATATTCTTTTCCTTTTTAAAAAAATCTTTACTTTTGGTAAGTGGTTTCTTAGACTTGTTATTTATAATGGTGGCTGGGTTGAATTGCTCTTCTCTTAGTCTCATTGGATTGATGTTTCTGTAAAACTTTCTTGGTGCCTTAGTGCATAATTCCACTACTGTTCTCCATAATTTGCCCAAGGTTCTGATTCAGATGATGAATTATTTTTTATTATTCCTTGTTGCTATTCTGTATTTTGTGTAGTCTTCATTGTTGTTTACTGTTGTTTCTACAATGTTTCTAATAGTCTCATTTTATACGTACTGAGCTTATACAGGGTGTTCAAGATAATTGCCAAATCGAAAGTTGCCAGATAACCTATCGCGTTGTGTCAATTTACTATTTAAACCGGTTCTGACTAGCTCGTCCTACGTCACATTTGTTCATCGCCCCTTCCCGCACTACAATTACATACCGTCACACAACTTTGACCTATTCTACGTCATAGCTGAACCTCATTTTCATACATATATGCCAGATTAGCTCCATTCACGGGCTGCAATTATCTTGAACATCCTGTATAGACGTACTGGGCTAATATGTACGTACTGGGTTTATATATGTATTTCAATAGCTCAATAAATCTTGCATCGATTAAAAAAACAATCGCCAGCTACGAATTCAAGTGTAGACATGGCAACCTAATTTGAAGCCTTGAAATGCTTTTTGTGTGTTTTTATCGTGAAGGCTTGCTTTCCTTATCACAAGTATCCCACGCTATTCAGATCTCCAGTAAAGGATGAAGGTTTACTATAGTACAACCACGTATCGTGTGCAGACTGAGAAGTTTTGTCTCAAGCTGACCACGAACTATGGAACTTTCACAGCATGTTGCTACAAGTGCAGCTAGTTACCAGCTTCGCTAACGGAGACACTACTAGCAACAATAAATGAAACTTTACTAGCAACACTAGAGCAGCGAGTTTTCACTTTCGCGAACGGAGACACTAATAGCAACGATAAATGAAACTTTACTAGCAACAGTGCAAATGCTAGAAAATGTGCAACCTGAATTGACAGACTTACTGGTATAACTTAATATTCAACAAATATAAGCATTAAATATTATTTTCTTTTAATAATTGAGTTGTTTTGTCATTAATATATTTACGTAAGGATTGATTACAACGCAATCATAAAACTTCAATGTACAAATGAGTGATCATTAAAAAGTCTATTTTTTGAGATGTGCATGATAACCTATTTTGTTTTACATTTTATCACAAACAATTGGAAATCACAACAATCTGTATTTTCTTATAATATTTTATCAGGACGGCACAGTCTCTAAAGCATAACGTGATCATGTAAGGGTCTTTGCTATAAAACAGGTTCCGGTCTTAAATGTTTCCTTGACCTCGTGAGCTCATGAAATTTAAGCCAGCACATTTGATGATAAATATTTTTTACACAGCAACAGCAAACTATCTAAAAATCTCAATTTACTTTAACTTTGTCAAATATTTAATAGTAGTATGCAAATATGCAGATCTAATTTTCACAATAAGGTTATAGCCATCATGTTTTTCTTCTTCTTCTTCTTCTTCTTCTTCTGACACTCTATATCGACCACAAGTTAACCACTCTGTGTGATTTGTGTGTAATCTGAGCCTAAGAGCGATTGTACGTTGTGCCAGTTATGCACCTACAAGTAGGCCAGCACATCCTATTTCTGCGAAGCTTTTTATTTACCAGGGTATCTTCCCTAGTACGTACTACATCAGTCGTCTCTTACGACATACATTGTGTGTTGCAGTGTTACTATTCTTGGCTTCCTGTGCGGGCGCTGGAACCATGAAGAATGAGGGTTCATTAGAACATCTGGGTTTTTTTTCTACTTACAGAAAATATATAATGTTATTTTTGTAAGAATTGTTAGTGAAAATTTCTTACGTTTTGTCCATAAATATTGCTGCAAAATACTGTACAAAATGTAAATACCACAACCAGTTATTAAACAAAAAATTGAAGTATTCTCTAAATGTATTACCATCGTGAGCAAAGAAGTTATAGAAGAAACTACAAATGGTTAGGTATGTAAAACCTGAAAGAAAATCGACAAAACAGGTATACCCTTGTAGCACTTAGAATATTCTATGGACAGGTTTGTAGATACGCTACACACTATCTCTAGCACTTAGAATATTCTATGGACAGGTTTGTAGATACACTACACACTATCTCTAGCACTTAGAATATTCTATGGACAGGTTTGTACATACGCTACACACTATCTCTAGCACTTAGAATATTCTATGGACAGGTTTGTAAATACGCTACACACTATCTCTAGCACTTAGAATATTCTATGGACAGGTTTATAGATACGTTACACACTATCTCTAGCACTTAGAATATTCTGTCGACAGGTTTGTAGATACGTTACACACTATCTCTAGCACTTATAATATTCTGTGGACAGGTATGTAGATACGTTACACACTATCTCTAGCACTTAGAATATTCTGTCGACAGGTATGTAGATACGTTACACACTATCTCTAGCACTTAGAATATTCTGTCTATGAAGATACGTTACACACTATCTCTAGCACTTATAATATTATGTCTATGAAGATACGCTACACACTACCTCTAGCACTTAGAATATTATGTCTAAGAAGATACGCTACACACTACCTCTAGCACTTAGAATATTATGTCTATGAAGATACGCTACACACTATCTCTAGCACTTAGAATATTATGTCTATGAAGATACGCTACACACTATCTCTAGCACTTAGAATATTCTGTCTATGAAGATACGCTACACACTATCTCTAGCACTTAGAATATTATGTCTATGAAGATACGCTACACACTATCTCTAGCACTTAGAATATTATGTCTATGAAGATACGCTACACACTATCTCTAGCACTTAGAATATTATGTCTATGAAGATACGCTACACACTACCTCTAGCACTTAGAATATTCTGTCTATGAAGATACGCTACACACTATCTCTAGCACTTAGAATATTATGTCTATGAAGATACGCTACACACTACCTCTAGCACTTAGAATATTCTGTCTATGAAGAT
This sequence comes from Arion vulgaris, assembly GCA_020796225.1. Taxonomy (NCBI): domain Eukaryota; kingdom Metazoa; phylum Mollusca; class Gastropoda; order Stylommatophora; family Arionidae; genus Arion; species Arion vulgaris. The sequence goes on from CM036757.1 coordinate 43,045,742, forward strand.
ACGCTACACACTATCTCTAGCACTTAGAATATTATGTCTATGAAGATACGCTACACACTATCTCCCAAGATCATATATAAGTAACGTAACTTGATAAAATTACAAAACAGTAAACCCTATCAACAATTTGTGTAGATGGAGCGTGGTAGTTTTGCCTGAGAATTTATCTAAACTGCAGAATACTATGGGCACACGGAGTTTTTTTAAATCAAGAACCACAGAGGAAGCAACGGAAGTAACGAATATGATCAACAAATAAACTTTATCAAGTTTATTTGTTGAGAATACTATGGTCAGTATTACAAACGATTTGGGGGCCATATGAGCAAGGAAATAAGGTGACAAGGCGGTACTAGGGTCAGTGAGCTTACCTTATTGACCAGACTAATCTATATCCGGGTTATATCCCGAGGAAGTGAAACTAGGTCTTGACCAGTGTTATTGGGGCCTTGACTACTTTAGCAGAGTACCAACCGTCTATGCGTCCTTGACATCGCAGGTTTCTCTCTCTAGCCAGTGAGACCATTGACGCTTACGGCAACAACAAATACGCGATATTCTTCTCTGTTCTTGGTCGTCCACTGTATTGTGTTCCAGTTGAGATTTATTTATTTTAGTTTCTGTTCTACTGTTTTCCTCCTGGTGCTTTTGGGTATTCCCCGTTTTTGTTTACCTTCTAGTGTCCATCTCAGTGCACTTTTTTTTGTGACAAAGTTAGTCTCCAGCCATATTACATGTCCGATTCATATCCAGCGTCTCCTTTGAACGATGATGCTCATATTCTCTTGCTGACACTGTGTAAACAGTTCTTGGTTAGAGATATAAAGTGTTTGGCCAGATCACGCGTAAGATCTTTAGCAGATAAGTTGTAAGGAAACATCGCAAGTTTGGAAAGCATTTGAAGGTCAATAATTCATTTCATTGCACCCAGTTTTCCGAATATGGCCCAGTCATTCTCCACAGAAATGGTTCACAACCTGCCAAAAGCATTGCACAAAGCGCAAACACCGTAGCTCCGGCAGCATCCGGGGGATGCCCCGAAAAATGCACTTGTGAACTGTACGACTCCGTCCAGGTTCGAACCCATTGACATTTGAAACTCAAGGCTCCTTGACAAAAAACCACAAAAAAACCATACCAGCGGCTGCAAGTCTTCTGTGTCTTGATAAAGTCGTAATGTACGAGTTGTTTCCCTTACCTTTGTTTGTTATAAATCTGGTCTTAATGTCTTCTTCTGTCGTCAGACTCTAACTGGGTTGTTGCCATTTTTCTTGATTTTTCTGTTACCTTGTGCTGATTTATGGGTTTGGGTGATAGTCATTTATTCTTTTTAACAGGATTCTGCTATGTCATCTATCTATCTTTTTCGTGGTCTGCCTCTGGCCCTCTTTCCTGATGTTCTGTAGTAGAAGACTGCTACTGACCTTACCAGTAACACCAGTAAAACTGATGTCATGTTTCAGCACGTCTCTAGAGAGCAGTACCATCTATTACTCTTCAGCAATTAAGAAAACTGAAGAAAATTTGCATTGACCAGTGCCAGGGATTACATGCGATTTAAACCATTGGTCAGTGCCAGTGATTAAACATAGATTTCAAACTTTAGGGATTGCACATAGATTTAAAACTTTAGGGATTACACATAGATTTCAAACTTTAGGGATTGCACATAGATTTCAAATATTAGTAATTACACATAGATTTCAAATATTAGTGATTACACATAGATTTCAAATATTAGTGATTACACATAGATTTCAAACATTAGTGACTACACATAGATTTCAAACTTTAGGGATTACACATAGATTTCAAACTTTAGGGATTACACATAGATTTAAAACTTTAGGGATTACACATAGATTTCAAACTTTAGGGATTACACATAGATTTCAAATATTAGTAATTACACATAGATTTCAAATATTAGTGATTACACATAGATTTCAAATATTAGTGATTACACATAGATTTCAAACATTAGTGACTACACATAGATTTAAAACTTTAGGGATTACACATAGATTTCAAACTTTAGGGATTACACATAGATTTCAAACTTTAGGGATTACACATAGATTTAAAACATTAGGGATTACACATAGATTTAAAACATTAGGGATTACACATAGATTTAAAACATTAGGGATTACACATAGATTTAAAACTTTAGGGATTACACATAGATTTCAAACTTTAGGGATTACACATAGATTTCAAACTTTAGGGATTACACATAGATTTCAAATATTAGTGATTACACATAGATTTCAAATATTAGTGATTACACATAGATTTCAAACATTAGTGACTACACATAGATTTCAAACTTTAGGGATTACACATAGATTTCAAACTTTAGGGATTACACATAGATTTAAAACTTTAGGGATTACACATAGATTTCAAACTTTAGGGATTACACATAGATTTCAAATATTAGTAATTACACATAGATTTCAAATATTAGTGATTACACATAGATTTCAAATATTAGTGATTACACATAGATTTCAAACATTAGTGACTACACATAGATTTAAAACTTTAGGGATTACACATAGATTTCAAACTTTAGGGATTACACATAGATTTCAAACTTTAGGGATTACACATAGATTTAAAACATTAGGGATTACACATAGATTTAAAACATTAGGGATTACACATAGATTTAAAACATTAGGGATTACACATAGATTTAAAACTTTAGGGATTACACATAGATTTCAAACTTTAGGGATTACACATAGATTTCAAACTTTAGGGATTACACATAGATTTAAAACATTAGGGATTACACAGAGATTTAAAACATTCATCAGCTCCAGGGAATATTCATATTTATAACACTGCCCAGTTCCAGTGATTATACAGAAATTTAAAACATTGGTCAGTGCCAGGGTGTGCACAGAGATTTAAAACATTGGTAAGTGCCAGGGTGTGCACAGAGATTTAAAACATTGGTCAGTGTCAGGGTGTACACAGAGATTTAAAACATTGGTAAGTGCCAGGGTGTACACATAGATTTAAAACATTGGTAAGTGCCAGGGTGTACACAGAGATTTAAAACATTGGTAAGTGCCAGGATGTACACATAGATTTAAAACATTGGTCAGTGTCAGGGTGTACACAGAAATTTAAAACATTGGTAAGTGTCAGGGTGTACACAGAAATTTAAAACATTGGTAAGTGTCAGGGTGTACACAGAAATTTAAAACATTGGTAAGTGTCAGGGTGTACACAGAAATGTAAAACATTGGTAAGTGTCAGGGTGTACACAGAAATTTAAAACATTGGTAAGTGTCAGGGTGTACACAGAAATTTAAAACATTGGTAAGTGTCAGGGTGTACACAGAAATTTAAAAGATTGGTAAGTGCCAGGGTGTACACAGAGATTTAAAACATCGGTCAGTGTCAGGGTGTACACAGATAAATTAAACATTGTTTGCTTTGTAGCAAATCAGTTAATATCAGCTCACAGCAAATACACTTATTAAAATCATCGCGGCTGTGCTGGTCTATGATAAACGTTTTATCCGGTTTAAGTTCTTTATTGTGTCTTGTTAATCTGAATCTATTAGAAGGTCACGCCTCTGAAAGATGTATGCAGTAAAATGCATGTAAAGGTCTCATTGTGAAAATTAATCAATATCTATCCCCGGTGGAAGAAAAAGGAGTGATGGGTTGAAGGGAGAGAAACGCTACGAGATTAAATGTGTGCATATGAGTCACGAGCACATTTTGCGCCAAAAATCGATAGCAGATTTCTGCCTTCCATCCGTACTAGTTAAATAGCAAGCCATACTTCACTATTAGTTAAATTGATATAGTAGTACATATGACATACTTCACTATTAGTTAAATTGATATAGTACGACATAGGACATACTTCACTATTAGTTAAATTGATATAGTAGTACATATGACATACTTCACTATTAGTTAAATTGATATAGTACAACATAGGACATGCTTCACTATTAGTTAAATTGATATAGTACAACAGACTTCACTGTTAGTTAAATTGATATAGTACAACAGACTTCACTATTAGTTAAATTCATATAGTACAACAGACTTCACTATTAGTTAAATTCATATAGCTAGACACACTCAACAAAATATTCCTCTTCTTCTTTGCGATCGGTTTCGTATGCTTGTCTAAACAATGAAATGGGTTGCCTCTACGAAGCAAGATGTCAGTTGGAGTTCCACGTGAGTTCCCAAAAGCTTGCTGGGTAAGCTTCGTTCATGACGCCATGTTTCGTTTCGTTGGTGTATATATGATGGACTGGACTGCGGGATATAATCTGGAGTCTGTGATTCAAATCCCGATGCTGGCGACTTTCCAAACCATCGAACTGAAAATTGGTATCATACTTTCCGGGGCTCTCAATGGGAGCAAAGAATAGTAAAAATGCGAACCACAAGGCATGTCGTAAGAGGCGACTAAAGTAGAGGCACAGGAAAGCTGCCCTAGTAAATAAAAGCGTCGCAGAAATCGGATGTGCTGGCCTACTTGTAGGCGCATAACTGGCACAACGTACAATCGCTCTTAGGCTCGAATCACATACAAATCACAAAAAGCGATTAACAAGTAGTGGATATGAAACGTTCGAATAAGGAGAAGAAGCAGGTATACTTTCTAAATGAGGAATAAATTTGAGTCTACGTTGAATTAATGTTGCAGTTCTAAAAAGCTGGTGCATTCAACAATATGTAAAGGGCTGTGCACCTATATCGATCTCCATAGAATACTGACATACTCTAGCCAGTTTTCCAGGTGTTAAAACAAACGTATGCAGGAAACTGTATCTGTTTACAAATGTATGCAGCTAACGTTGCCTGCATATATTTGTCACGATCATATGTTTACATAGAAATGTATATAAGTTTGATTGTATTTAACAATGTATTTACCACAGCTGCTTTGTTAGTGCATAACATGACCTCATACAAATTCCAGCGACCCAGAGAGCTATGTTGGAGGTAACAATTGCTGTCGATAAGTTTAACCATGTCGAACAGGTCGAAGAATATGGACCAGATTAAGAGGGACACCCCTACTCTTCAGGTTAAAGGTATTTGCGTTGGGGTGGCTGTCCACTATAGAAAGAAAAGCTATCTTCTTAAACATCAATAGATTTTTTCAATCATATACCGAGATAGTAGTTGAGGACTGAGGTGGAAGATCCGTGTACGACGAGTCCTGGCCACACCCGCCAGGAAGTCCAGTCTCTTACAGGATCCTTGGTAGCCCCCAAAACAATTCTAAGGATATGAACATGGAATGTTAGGACTATGGTGAAGACAGGTAAAATGAGAAGTAGCCAAGGAAATGAGAAGATATGGTAGTAGTATACTTAGCGTCAGTGAAATGAGATGAACACACTCTGGACAAGTAGAGCTATCCACTAGAGAAACAATATTATATTCAGGGACGAAATGATGACCGCCACGCAGAAGGAGTGGGAATAATTTTGGATAGAGATGCCAACAATAGCTATATAAAATGGGAATATGTGAGTCCCAGAATAATAAAAGCCAGATTCTACCACAGGTTTATTAAAACAACAACAGTGAGTGATACAGTGCTCTGTACCCACATAGCCAGCAGACAAGGGGGCACCCACAGAGACAGCAGACAAGGAGGCACCACAGAGCAAGCAAGGAGGCACCCACAGAGCTAGCAGACAAGGAAGCACACACAGAGCCAGCAAGCAAGGAGGCAAATACAGAGCCAGCATACAAGGAAGCACACACAGAGCCAGCAGAGAAGAAAGCCAAAGAGGTGTTCTACAACATCCTACAGGACAAATCAGTAAAGTCCCAAAGCACGACACGTTAATTGTAATGTGAGACATAAATGCAACAGCTGGATCTAGTAACGAGAGATATAAAAGCTGCATATATTTTTAAACGCACATTACAGTCGATCACAGCAGACATTGCTTACATCAACAGACATATATACTTTTTACGAAACTAAATCTGGTAGTCATCTTGGCAAGATTGACGCAGTGATTCTCAAGTGAAGAACCGATTTCTCTTGTAATATCATCATCATCATCATCTAACTTGCCCACTTCGGAACCTGGCATCCATGACATTATATCTAAATACCTCCCTGTCCAGTGTGATGTGTCTAACGTCTGCCGCAGTCATACTCAACTCGTATATGACATTCTGCGATCATATTTTATTTGGTTTTCCTCTTCTTCGTCAACTTGATATCTTTCTCTACAGAATGGCCGTTGACCAGAGAATAGTGTCGTTTTATCTGTCCAAAATATTTTATTTGTCTAATTTGTATCATCCTTATCATACTTCTCTTCAATTTTAAGCTGTTTAAAAATTGACATATTTCTTCTTTATTTTGTGTGTGTCTGTCCATGGCATTCTGAGACTCTACTGTAGCACTTGTATTCAAAGGCATTAATCGATTTCTCAGATGTTTTATCAATAATCCATTCCTAACAACAATACGTTGCCATGATGCTATGAAGAAAATACTTGATCTTAAAAATCTAATGTTTATTTATATTTAAGTTCTCTTTTATAGGTTTTGTAGTTCTTGTAATTTCTTTAGAGCCATGTTTATCATTGTAATGTGTATGCTGGAACTGGAACTCTACCTCATACTTTGGGACACATACGTGGCCTTGTGTTGTGTGTAACATCTTGTGCTATAGCCCCAACACGATCGATCTGCATTCTTTCGTTGCAAGGCAGTTGTTAATAAACATATCGCGTTTCTAACGTTAGTTGACATAGTTATATGACGAAATATCTTTGTTCAGCGTTGTGTTCGTCTTCCGTGACCTCAGATAACATAAGGCCGGCGGGCTCATGTAAAAATTCTGGGAAATCAGATCACAATCGTCGCGTGACCTCGCTTTCCAGTATTGTTAGATACAGAGAAATTCAATAAAAAAAACAATACAACATACTAAATCAAGGTTATATTATGTTACAAGTTACGTTTAAAGTCAATGAATATCATTATTATTACAATTTTTCATCAATAAATAACCATGGAATCTAGAATTGTATATAATTGCAGAAATCCTGACAGTGTTCTATCAAACACTCATACACACCAGCCCCGATTAAACAGGATTTTCGATTTTCCCGTCTGAGCTAGTCGGCCTTATGTTGCTGGGGCTCACGGTCTTTCTTTAGGGAAAGAGAAGGGAGACAAAGCATAATAGTTCTGGTCCTACCTTCCCTTTCGTTCGCTTCAAATATTGTCGATAAATTCAATACTGTCTCTTGTATAAACCTCACTGTCTTTTGTTTTCTCTTGTATAAACCTCACTGTCTTTTGTAGTTCACACAGTGTAGTTTTCTTTCAGTGTTGTTTCACTGGGCCAGTGAGCATGCTTCATTATTCCATATTTGTGGCAGTTTGAAGTATGTGCTGTGTAGTTTGGAGGGTCTATCATTCAACATTATTTTAGTCTTCATTCTCTCTCTCTCGCGATCACCGCCTAGACCGATGTACCAGATCTCCCCATAAATTCTATTCATGTGGAAATCTGATTCATGCAGCCTTAGCATTGGTGTGATTTACGTCACATCTTCAACATCATTTGGAGCTCTGGTGCTTATCTTTCGGCGATGTGTCCGGTTTCAGCCATCGTTTACTCGGTTCGCTCTCCGTCCCGTAGCCATCTAGTGTTTTTTACGGTGTGGGGTAGCTAGCCCCACGCCCAATTTCCTTAGTCGCCTCTTACAACATGCGGGGCAGGTAACAGTGGTTCTATTCTTTACACCCCAATTTGGGCCCCGGTAACCACTCGGGTGAGTCTTCATTCAACATGCTTTCGTGAAGAGACCGAAGAACATCCCCCTTATCCATCGTCAATTCCACAACAAATAATTATGTTGATGCAAGCATAAAGAACAAAAACACCATCACCAATGGAGGCAAACAAGAGTACAGAGGGCAGAGAAACGATCCTATGTGTCAGCTCTAGTCCAACGATTCACTTGCAGCACTTGTGACAAGGATTTTCACTCCAGTATAGGCCATTACAGCCACAACAAGCATTGTGATTCAGCACAGAACAAACATGATGCAAAAACTTAGTTTTTGCAGAGTTTTAAATTGCTTTCTTAGATTTGTGTTGGAGGTGGGAAGGGGTTGTGGAGGGAGGGGGAGTGGTATCCTTATATTTACAATATTTTTAATGCCAGGCTATACTATTTCATATCTATCAGCATTTTAATTTATAAATGTGAATACCAGTTCTCGTTCGGCTTGGATTAGTTGGGTTGACATATCACCGTTGCCGGGTACAGTTCCTTTCTTTAGATTTTACAATGTTTTTAATACATCGTTCAATAAATGCTAGCAGCTTTTTATCTCCATATATTCAAAGTCACAGCTGTTTTTTTTTATTGAATCCGTCAACAAATTGAAGAAAACGTGGTTTGATTGGGAAGTAAGTATTGAATTTTAACAAATAAATTTATCGCTTTGACAGTTTTAAAAACTCATAAGCGAAGAGTTGGATTTCATTGTAGGTTAAAATGTAATCCGGCCTGGGAAAAAACCCCACTTTTAGTTTGTTTGTTGATTCTGATTAAAAAAAATCACTTTTAGTTTGTTTGTTGATTCTGATAAAAAAATCACTTTTAGTTTGTTTGCTGATTCTGATTTTAAAAAAACCTCATTACTATTCGATCTGATTGTTGTTAATGTCCTTGATAAATGACAAGGATGTCAGCTTGTGTGTGACTGTAGTGGTAATGATAAATGACAAGGATGTCAACTTGTGTGGAACTGTAGTGGTAATGATAAACGAAGAGGATGCCATCTTTTGTTGGATCGTAGTGGTAATAATAAATGAAAATTATGACATCTTGTGTGTTACAGCAGTGGAAAGTGCCAACATAGTGAAATACTAGGAGTACCTTTATATAGAATTGCGAGTTTCAAGGTGCACGCCGATCTCACTATTATGAAATGCCAAAAAAAAAAAAAGACTGACAGCTATGAGGGTGATGGCTGCTGCTAATTGTGAACACCATCTTCTGAGTGTTTTATACAAGAAACTGGTCCTTTTTAGTAACTATGATATTGATATTTTCTTACGCTCAGTCAGATACAGAATGAGACAAAATGAGTATATGCGTTTCATTCTCAGATGCGCCAGAGGTACACATGTAAGAGCCATGAGATTTCTATTTGACTATCCAACAACTGAGGATAGAATACAGATATTCATAGCACATTACTATAGCGCGTTTCAAATCTCGGGCCCACAAACTTCTTCTAATATCTCAATAACCCTTGCATGAAATACAATGTGATTTTGCATGTGGTGTTCGATTTTTAATGACATTATGAATATATAATTTAAATTTATGTAGGTAGTGCCGTTTTACTGAAGCGGCAATTTTCTTTGATCTTTGACTACCTAATAATTATTTTGGTAGCACAAAATATAATTTACAGCACTATAACAAATTTACAGCTTTAGATAAGACATAGGTGTATCCCCATTTTTCGCGAGAGTGGAAATCATACAAAAAGAAATGACTTTACTTCAAGTTGTACCTTTATTTAGATACAGTTGTCATGTTAAGAGGTCAGGATGATTGTGGTGGTCTTGAAAAGGACCAGATGTGTACATTGATGACAATCTCATGCAAACATCTGTATTGCATATTTTTTACTAGACGACGTCGGAACTTTGTTTTCTTGTGCCACTACATTGTGGTATGATGCATTGTGCATTATCAGACAAGAGGGCATATCTAAGGTCGGAAGTATAGTTATTTCAATCCACTCTCTAAATATATGACTGTTTATTTATGTGTGGTAGTCCCGATTACTGGCCGATTTCGAAACAAAAAGGAGTTGAGCATTCTTCAACAGCCCATTTTGTCTACTGCCTGTACGTGCAATTATAAAACGCTGCCTTTTGCCACTTGGTACTAATTTCTTAATCGTTCCATCTGATGAGTGCCATTCCTTTTCATTGGTGTAGTGAGCATTAATCCATGTTTTGTCTAAATACACAATGTCAGTTTTGTGAACGCATTTTTCTAACTTCATTCAAATATTTGCTTCTCATCACAACTAGATGCTGTTTCTCACAGATAATGTTTCTTCCACCGGCATATTTTCTAAATGTGAAGCCTGCCCCCCACCCTAACAGCTTTCTATAATGTAACTTCTGATACATCGATGTCGTTGTTCTTTCTAAGCTCCATCTTTAATTTCTTTAATCTCACTGTTTCTTTCATCTCAAACATTCGACACAATTCTCTTCGAATAAGCTCTCTATCAAAACTATCTACGCCTTTCTTTCTACTGTAGTAGCATGCCAGGATCTGGCGTTCCCACATCCCAGGTGGTAGCTAACAGACCAGACAGGTAGTTTAGATAGATAGGTTGGTAGATATGAAATTAGTAGACTGTAGTGTTTGCACACCAAATCTGCACACAGTAAGCAGATAGCAACACTAGAACGAGACATTGACGTAGTGAAACTAGTTGACGTAAATTGTTAGTACTGCTTAGCGACGTAGTAACAACATAGGGAGACCGATATAAACATTGATGGTGGATGGACGTGTTTGCATCTATGTCCAAAAAAGAATACTATAACATCAATAAATACATAAGAACTGAACAAGATCACGTTTGTCACTTATATTGTATCGTCATGTAACCGTCTGTTGAACCATATCTACAAACCATCCAAGACAGTGTTTCCCAACCTTTTTTGTGCCATGCCCCACCAAAGCCTTTCAAAAAATTCGTATGCCCCCTTCCTATGTAACATATAGAAAAAAATTTTCTCCAAAAATTGAATTGTTCACTGAAGAAACTTAAATGATAGGTTTTAGGAAGAAATCACTAGGAAGTTGTCAAGGAAACATAGTAAGTAAATTTTCAAAACATATAATGGAGAACTGAAATTCAAGTACGATATCATTTTAATGAAAGATTTTTAAATATTATTTTAATTATTAGTAATTATTTATTACTTACACTTAGTGAGATCCTTGCGCTTGATACATGCTGCAAATAGATTTTATGTTAGGTTTCAATTAAGTTAGCTTCAGTCTCAAGTCTCCTGTTGTGTTACATCCAGTCGATTCCTTTTTTTTAGCAGCAAATCAGTTATGGCACTAAATCTACATTCAGCTAAATATGAAGATGGAAACGGTAATAACAGCTTTCTTGCACATTTGGTTGAATTTATATATTTTATGTTTCCCCACAAAGCCATGCGTCGCTCCTTTTATATTAAATGAAGTTTTAACTGACTCATCATTTGCATTTCTGCGAGTTCTTCTTGATACTGCATATTTGAAATATCAGACAAATCCACTAACATTGACTGCAATCACTTTGTTTCAAATAAAAAATCTTTCTTTTAAATCAGCCGATAGAATTTTCAGATGATCGACAATAACGAGTATCAGTATAGCGGTATCAGTCACTTCACATTTCTGGAGCCAATGAAACTCTTCAAAATGTTTGTTGCAAATATATTTCTGACATAGTTCAATAAAGGTAATAAAACCAAATATCTTAGCTTTTCCATCAACAAGAGTTTTATTCTTCCTTGAAGTTGGTCATTTAATATATTTTGTTTTTCAAATGTCTTCTAATCTTCTCCTTGAATTGTTTTATAATATGTCTTCTAATCTTCTCATTGAATTGTTTTATAATATGTCTTCTAATCTTCTCCTTGAATTGTTTTATAATATGTCTTCTAATCTTCTCCTTGAATTGTTTTATAATATGTCTTCTAATCTTCTCATTGAATTGTTTTATAAAATGTCTTGTAATCTTCTCATTGAATTGTTTTATAAAATGTCTTCTAATCTCCTCCTTGAATTGTTTGATAATATGTCTTCTAATCTCCTCCTTGAATTATTTTATAATATGTCTTCTAATCTTCTCCTTGAATTGTTTTATAATATGTCTTCTAATCTTCTCCTTGAATTATTTTATAATATGTCTTCTAATCTTCTCATTGAATTGTTTTATAATATGTCTTCTAATCTTCTCCTTGAATTGTTTTATAATATGTCTTCTAATCTTCTCATTGAATTGTTTTATAATATGTCTTCTAATCTTCTCATTGAATTGTTTTATAATATGTCTTGTAATCTTCTCATTGAATTGTTTTATAATATGTCTTCTAATCTTCTCATTGAATTGTTTTATAATATGTCTTCTAATCTTCTCCTTGAATTGTTTTATAATATGTCTTCTAATCTTCTCCTTGAATTGTTTGATAATATGTCTTCTAATCTTCTTCTTGAATTGTTTTATAATATGTCTTCTAATCTTCTCCTTGAATTGTTTTATAATATGTCTTCTAATCTTCTCCTTGAATTGTTTTATAATATGTCTTCTAATCTTCTCCTTGAATTGTTTTATAATATGTCTTGTAATCTTCTCCTTGAATTGTTTTATAATATGTCTTGTAATCTTCTCCTTGAATTGTTTTATAATATGTCTTCTAATCTTCTCCTTGAATTGTTTTATAATATGTCTTGTAATCTTCTCCTTGAATTGTTTTATAATATGTCTTCTAATCTTCTCATTGAATTGTTTTATAATATGTCTTCTAATCTTCTCCTTGAATTGTTTTATAATATGTCTTCTAATCTTCTCATTGAATTGTTTTATAATATGTCTTCTAATCTTCTCATTGAATTGTTTTATAATATGTCTTCTAATCTTCTCATTGAATTGTTTTATAAAATGTCTTGTAATCTTCTCCTTGAATTGTTTTATAATATGTCTTCTAATCTTCTCCTTGAATTGTTTTATAATATGTCTTCTAATCTTCTCATTGAATTGTTTTATAATATGTCTTCTAATCTCCTCATTGAATTGTTTGATAATATGTCTTCTAATCTTCTCCTTGAATTGTTTTATAATATGTCTTGTAATCTTCTCATTGAATTGTTTTATAATATGTCTTCTAATCTTCTCATTGAATTGTTTTATAATATGTCTTCTAATCTTCTCATTGAATTGTTTTATAATATGTCTTCTAATCTCCTCCTTGAATTGTTTTATAATATGTCTTCTAATCTCCTCCTTGAATTGTTTTATAATATGTCTTCTAATCTTCTCATTGAATTGTTTGATAATATGTCTTCTAATCTTCTCCTTGAATTGTTTTATAATATGTCTTCTAATCTTCTCATTGAATTGTTTTATAATATGTCTTCTAATCTTCTCATTGAATTGTTTTATAATATGTCTTCTAATCTTCTCATTGAATTGTTTTATAATATGTCTTCTAATCTTCTCATTGAATTGTTTTATAATATGTCTTCTAATCTCCTCCTTGAATTGTTTTATAATATGTCTTCTAATCTTCTCATTGAATTGTTTTATAATATGTCTTGTAATCTTCTCCTTGAATTGTTTTATAATATGTCTTCTAATCTTCTCCTTGAATTGTTTTATAATATGTCTTCTAATCTTCTCATTGAATTGTTTTATAATATGTCTTCTAATCTCCTCCTTGAATTGTTTTATAATATGTCTTCTAATCTCCTCATTGAATTGTTTGATAATATGTCTTCTAATCTTCTCCTTGAATTGTTTTATAATATGTCTTGTAATCTTCTCATTGAATTGTTTTATAATATGTCTTCTAATCTTCTCATTGAATTGTTTTATAATATGTCTTCTAATCTTCTCATTGAATTGTTTTATAATATGTCTTCTAATCTCCTCCTTGAATTGTTTTATAATATGTCTTCTAATCTTCTCCTTGAATTGTTTTATAATATGTCTTCTAATCTTCTCATTGAATTGTTTTATAATATGTCTTCTAATCTCCTCATTGAATTGTTTTATAATATGTCTTCTAATCTTCTCATTGAATTGTTTGATAATATGTCTTCTAATCTTCTCCTTGAATTGTTTTATAATATGTCTTCTAATCTTCTCCTCATTGAATTGTTTATAAATGTCTTCTAATCTTCTCCTTGAATTGTTTTATAATATGTCTTCTAATCTTCTCATTGAATTGTTTTATAAAATGTCTTCTAATCTTCTCCTTGAATTGTTTTATAATATGTCTTCTAATCTTCTCCTGAATTGTTTATAATATGTCTTCTAATCTTCTCATTGAATTGTTTTATAATATGTCTTCTAATCTTCTCATTGAATTGTTTTATAATATGTCTTCTAATCTTCTCATTGAATTGTTTTATAATATGTCTTCTAATCTTCTCATTGAATTGTTTTATAATATGTCTTCTAATCTTCTCATTGAATTGTTTTATAATATGTCTTGTAATCTTCTCATTGAATTGTTTTATAATATGTCTTCTAATCTTCTCCTTGAATTGTTTGATAATATGTCTTCTAATCTTCTCCTTGAATTGTTTTATAATATGTCTTCTAATCTCCTCATTGAATTGTTTTATAATATGTCTTCTAATCTTCTCCTTGAATTGTTTTATAATATGTCTTCTAATCTTCTCATTGAATTGTTTTATAAAATGTCTTCTAATCTTCTCCTTGAATTGTTTTATAATATGTCTTCTAATCTTCTCCTCGAATTGTTTTATAATATGTCTTCTAATCTTCTCATTGAATTGTTTGATAATATGTCTTCTAATCTTCTCATTGAATTGTTTTATAATATGTCTTCTAATCTCCTCATTGAATTGTTTGATAATATGTCTTCTAATCTTCTCATTGAATTGTTTTATAATATGTCTTCTAATCTCTCACTTGAATTGTTTTGATAAATGTCTTGTAATCTTCTCCTTGAATTGTTTTATAATATGTCTCTAATCTTCTCTTGAATTGTTTTATAAATGTCTTCTAATCTTCTCTTGAATTGTTTTATAATATGTCTTAATCTTCTCTTGAATTGTTTTATAATATGTCTTCTAATCTTCTCATTGAATTGTTTTATAATATGTCTTCTAATCTTCTCCTTGAATTGTTTTATAATATGTCTTCTAATCTCCTCCTTGAATTGTTTTATAATATGTCTTCTAATCTTCTCCTTGAATTGTTTTATAATATGTCTTCTAATCTCCTTGAATTTTTTATAATATGTCTTGTAATCTTCTCATTGAATTGTTTTATAATATGTCTTCTAATCTCCTCCTTGAATTATTTTATAATATGATCTTTCTTAATCTCTTCTCCTTGAATTATTTTATAATATGTCTTCTAATCTTCTCCTTGAATTGTTTTATAAATGTCTTCAACCTTATTAATTGTTAAAATGTTAATTTATGTTATTATGTTGTTAGTTTTTATGGTTATGTTTTGGTCGTAAATTTTCCTAAATCTCTTAATTTCTCTCCGGCATCTCCATCAAAGATTGCCTCGCCTCCCAGATAACGTCAATGCATCTGTTGCCACAATCTTAGTGTACTTTGTGTTTCAAGCTTAAAATAGTACACATGTCAAGCTAAAGAAAGAAAGCGTTAAATAATACACCATCTGTTGCATTTTAAGTCTAATAAAAAAACTTCAGAGATTAGCTACACCGCAATATATTAATCATTGCTACAGGAAGTTGCAAACGTAACAACATATGTCTTCAATACTATGTGTTTTCTATGAAGTACTTAAAGTAATTGAAAGTTGAAGGTTTGGGGATTTAGATTATGTGTTTGTGGCCTGCCCTAATCACATGATCCCCATAAAAACGCAAAATGTAAAACAATTTTAAAATATTAAATCACGTCTATGACAGCTTGCACGTCAGGAATATTTGAATTGTGTGTTCTTTTGTTTCAGTACAGTAAACCCTCGATCTAATTAACTAATATTGAAAAAAAAGTGCACGCTAGTTTCGTCGTGGCATCCGATAACATAAGACCGGCGGGCTCAGGTAAAAATTCTAGAAAATAAGACTACAACCGTTGCATGACCTCGCATTCCTGTATTGTTAGATAAAGACTAATTCGTTTTAAAAACAACACAACATGCTAAATCAAGGTTATATTATGTTACAAGTTCAGTTTAAAGCTAAGAAATATCAGTATTATTAATACTTGTCTATATAACACTTGTCTGAGGGCTAGAGGAGTAAACCTTGATAAAAAATCCGGAGGGAGGGACCCTAAGGCAGTTGGTGGTTAAATGTGTACTCCTTTCCATCTTCTGGCATCTCCTGCAAACCCTGCGTGATTCCAAACGTATAGACTTTGTCTTTCCTTTGAATGAAACAGTAGGGTAGAGAGAGGTTTGTGCAAGATGGGCAAGGTACATTCTCCATATCAGGTGCCCAGCTTAGGCACAAAGGGAGTGGACTTGCCAATTGATCTTCTGTAAAGACGAGAAAGGTCATATATAATACGTGTCATGAATAAATAACCACAGACTGATAGAATTGCGTAAAATTGCAAATAAAAAACTTACAATATTCTATCAAACATATACAAAGCCAGCACCCTCCCCCTTCCCCCACACCACTAAAAAGGAATATTCGTTTCTTTGTAAGCTTCTTGGTAAGCAACCTTGAATTGTTCTTCATTTAAAAAGAAGGAAAATATTAACACAATATACAGGGCTGGACACTACAGCCTAATAGTGTACTATCTGAACACCCATTAATAATGTCGCGCCAAAAAATGTTAATTGTTGTACTATATATTCAACTAGGGGGTAGGCAGGAGATGGTAGGGATAGTACCTCACGGTGAGAGGCAGTCGCGTCCTTTTAGGGCGGCCTGGAGCCTATTTGGTTCCCCCACTCCTGCCCAGCTCGCGTATGGCTTCTCAAGTCTGCTTGTGTACAGCAGCGCCACCCCATGGGCAACGGCTTCGACTAGCCGGCCAAACTACGTAGAGCAAAACTCGAAGGAAGTCTCACTTCTACAGTACACAAGGCTGCCGGCAGAAAAGGCGGAAGATTGACAATGTCAACAACGGCTTCGAAGGCGGGAGCTGGAACAGCCTGGTATCGGGCTCAGGGCACACTAGAGATCAGCATGGTTAAGTGGCCAGAACCAATCAGAAAGCAATGGCAAACTACTGATTGTATATTGCCAAGAACTTGATGCAGAACATGAAATTAACTAAAACTCAAAGATCTGATGGCATGTCCCCCAGGCCAGTCAGACCAATTCTTCGAACTAGGGAAGAGAAAGATGGCAGATCAAGTACAAGTAAATGTGATGACGGCCAAAAGCCCGACTGTCTAACTGCGGAAAGACTACGGAAGAAATTGAGAATAGGAACATGGAATGTAAGGAGTCTTTACCATGGAAAACTCCACATGATTTGCAATGAAATGGAGAGAACGAAAACACCTATACTTGGAATAACCGAGCACAGATGGGCTGGACAGTGGCACTCAACAGGGGACACAGTAATATACTCAGGGAAGGCAAAAAGTGGACAGAGTGGAGTCGGTTTTATTTTGGCAAAGAAAATATTCACAACACTACTCGGTTACAATCCTATCAACGACCCACTCATCATGATGAGATTACAGACAAAAAATAGAAAGATCACAATAATACAAGCATACGCCCCAACAACCACAGCTCTTGATGACGAGATCGACGAATTCTATACACATTTACAAGGGGTAATAGATAAAGTTGGCAAAAGAGACATCTTGATCGTAATGGGCGATTTCAACGCCAAGGTTGGCAAGGAAACAGCTGAAGAAGAGGAAAAGATAAAAGGTTCTTTCAGCATAAGACAGCGAAACGAAAGAGGCACAAAACTAATTGAATTCTGCCTAGAAAAAAATCTCTCCATTACGAACACCCTAAGCAGGCAACATCCAAGAAGACTATACACCTGGACCTCACCAGATGGCAACACCAGAAACCAAATAGATTACATCTTGGTCCAAAGAAGATGGATAACAGGCATTCTATCAGTAAAGACACTAACCGGAGCAGAATGTGACTCCGACCATGAACTGCTGGTGGCAGAGTTTAAATTAAGACTGAAGACAACAAAGAAAGCAGCAGGCCCAATACGTTTTGATACAAATGCCATTCCACTAGAATACAACATAGAAATACAAAACAAATTTGACATACTTATGGCGACTCAAGAGGACATGACACCTGACGAACTGGCAACACAGACAAGAGATATATTACTCTCCACCACACAAAACATCATACCCAGGAAAGTACACAAGAAACAGGTCTACATAACTGAAAAAACACTGACGCTAATTGAAGAAAGAAGAAAGCTAAAACAAACGGGGTTAAAACGAAACAGCACTGAATATAAAACTGCTCAAGAGAAGTCAAGAAATAAATCCTAAAAGACAAGAAACAACACATAGTCACCTCATGCAATAAAATTGATGAATTAAGAAAACAAGGGAAAGAGAGAGAAATGTACAACGAATTTAATATAATGACACGTGACTTCAGCCCATCAATACAAGTCATAAACGATAACAATGGCACAACATTAACAGAAAAGAAAGATGTACTAGAAAGATGGCGTGAGTACTGCAGAAACATGTATGAAGACACATCTAAAAATCCACATAAGATAATAACAGAAAGCGAAGAGACAGAACCAGAGCCCATGCTGGATGAAGTGCGCCTGGCCATCAAAAGCCTGAAGAGAGGGAAGTCACCAGGGTACGATGATATACCAGCGGAATTGATTCAAGCAGGTGGGGAGGCCAGTGTTCGGGTATATCATAAATTGTGCACAAAGATATGGAATAGCTTCTCTTGGCCAAAGGAATGGAAAAGGTCAGTATTTATACATATTCCAAAGAAGGGAAACATGAAACTATGCACCAACTACAGAACTTTTGCCCTTATAAGTCACGCAAGCAAAATCCTACTAAAAATCATAATGAAGAGGATTGAACAAAAATTAGAAGATGAAATACACAAAACACAAGCAGGTTTAAGAAGAGGTAGAGATACTAGAGATCATATTTGTAGCATGAGACTCATTATCGAGAAATGCAGAGAATACAACATAGACCTGCATGCATGTTTCATAGACTAAAGCAAGGCTTTCGACCATATACAACACCAGAAAATGTGGAACATCATGAAAGACATGCACTTTCCAACACACATAATACAACTCATAGAATCTCTATACCAAGAACAACAGGCAACCATTAAAATAGGAGGTGAAATAGCTGAATGGTTCGAGATTCAAAAGGGGTACGACAGGGATATATTTTGTCACCATACTTATTCAACATATATGCGGAGAACATCATTAGAGACGATGCCAACTATGTGAATTACGACCCTCTCACTATAGGCGGCAAATGCATACCAGAGCTTAGATACGCAGACGATACAGTATTAAACCTAATCATGACGACCAAGAAACATAGTGAAGACCAACATCTATATTTAAATACACAAAAACAAAAATCATGTCAACTGACAAAGCAAAAGGCTCACCTGACATCCAAGTAAACAATGAAGAACTCCAATGTGTAGAGAGCTACGAATATCTGGGCTCAATAATTAACAATAACGGTGACTGCTCCAAAGAGATCTCAAGAAGATTGGCAATAGCAATCAAGAAGTTAAACACAATGAAGAACATGTGGCAAAGCACCAGCAAAATACTAAAATTAAAAATATTGAGAGCATGCATTTTCCCAGTGGCTACTTGTGGTTGTGAATAATGGACTATTACACAAAAATTAAGAACGAAAATCCAGTCCTTCGAAACTAGATGCTACAGAAAGATCCTACGAATACCATGGACAGAAAAATAAAGAACACTGATGTCCTGAAAGAACTAAATATTAAAGAGAATTGGCTGATAAACAACATACTATACAGAAAATTACATACTTTGGTCACATAAAGCGTCACGATGACCTGGAAAGAACAATACTAGAGGGCAGGGTCCCAGGACTCAGAGGCAGACCAAGAAGAAGATGGCTACAAGATATTAAAGAAACCATGAACATGACCATCGACGAAGTGGGTGAACTGGCTAGAGACAGAGTGAATTTCAGATGTGCTGCAAAGAGAGCAACGTCCTATAAAGGATACGCACCTTGATGATGATATATTCAACTTGTCATTGATCGTTGAAGCCACATAATCTCTACAATTTAGTTATCCGTTTATCCATTAGTCTTAAATCTCAGGATTAACGTAATAAATATAACAGCGATCAGTTTCAGAAATTCACAGTAACAAATTTCACTGCAACATTAATATCACTGAGAGCCGCTGTAGCGTAGTTGTTAGTGAACTCGCTTCTCAAGGCTAGTGGTCTGGGTCCCGACCGCGACGGCTCTCAGGTCGACCCAGCCTCAACTGGGTACCAGACATGCTCTGGGAAAGTAAAGGCGGCCGGCGTGATGCTGACCACATCACCCATCGTGTGCCGACGGTCAATGAAAATACAGGCCTAACACTGTATTGACCTATACACCACGAGGTATGAAAGGGTTCCTTTACTTTTACTTTTACATAATAATATCGATATAGGAGGGAAAGATTGCAGCAAAACTATGTAGCAAAAGTGGAGCACGTAATAACAAAGTTGCTGTGTATTGTTATTGTTTTTGAAAATCTACAGTACTTTGTTTTTACGTGTTTCACCATTGCTATATAGTTTGACTGCAATCTTGCCTTATATCGATCATATCACAAAATACAATCAAATGTACAGGCACGTACGTATATGGGATAAAATAAAGGGAAAAATAAAGTACGTCATTGTTTTACAACCGACGTGTCTTGGGGCATAGTTTTTATTGTGTAAAACGTTTTGCGATAAACGCTGACGGGAAATGGAAAACTCGATGGAGACACATGTTCAGATACTTAAGATACAGAAGATTATAATATTTGTGACCAAAGAGAATAATGCAAATTGAAATGCAATCTTTCATCTAAGATCATGATACTGCAGGCTCAACCATCACAAGCACATAATTAAATCTACTCAGACTGTACAGTGTGCATGTCAGATTGAACACAGACCGAGCATGACACTGCAGGCTCAACCATCACAAGCACAGAATTAAATCTACTCAGACTGAACACAGTGTGCATGTCAGATTGAACACAGACCGAGCATGACACTGCAGGCTCAACCATCACAAGCACAGAATTAAATCTACTCAGACTGAACACAGTGTGCATGTCAGATTGAACACAGACCGAGCATGACACTGCAGGCTCAACCATCACATGCACAGAATTAAATCTACTCAGACTGAACACAGTGTGCATGTCAGATTGAAAACAGACCGAGCATGACACTGCAGGCTCAACCATCACAAGCACATCATTAAATCTACTCAGACTGCACAGTGTGCATGTCAGATTGAACACAGACCGAGCATGACACTGCAGGCTCAACCATCACAAGCACAGAATTAAATCTACTCAGACTGCACAGTGTGCATGTCAGATTGAACACAGACCGAGCATGACACTGCAGGCTCAACCATCACAAGCACAGCATTAAATCTACTCAGACTGTACAGTGTGCATGTCAGATTGAACACAGACCCCCAGAGCATATCCTGCAATCATGTCCATCATACATACACCAAAGAAACGAAACATGGCCTCGTGAACGAAGTTTACAGAGCAAGCTATGGACAACTCACGCGGAACATTAAATGACATGCAGCTTCATAGAGGCAACCCGTCTCATAGTTTAGACGAGCATACGAACCCGAACGCAAAGAAGAAGAAGAAATGCAAATCAACATGTAGCCACAGGCTGTCGACCTAAAAACTAAGCTTTTGGAAAACCTGACAGATCTGAAGCTGACTGCTCAGTCTGTGATCCACATTAAACTGAGCGCATTACCAGAGATCGAAGAAGAAGAAGAAATGCGAGTGGTGCGGCGTTCAGCACACACAAACGTACGCATATAAATATATAAATATATAAATATATAAATATATAAATACTTATAGTTTGGCTCGCGAAGGGAAGAGTAAGGCAAGAGTATATAAAGAACAGTACCTCGCAGAAAGACAGCCAACATTTTTGTCCGATTACTGAGATTATATTTTGTTCCGTAGCTCCTGTCCTGTTCAGCTCACGTGTTGTTTGTTATGCAGGAGATTAACGACTCTTTGAGCCGAAGCAAGCTACTTTAAACCCGGAAAAACGGGTCAATGTTTGGTTATATCAGAACGTGTTGGTCAACATACATAAATAAAGAGAATTAAATCATTGCGGAGAGTCCTAACCTCTGAGTTCACATATGACTTCATGATGATCTGATTGAGTACATCAGCATCACGGTAACTAGACAATTGCGCACACGATAATTTCGTACACTGCACCTGCGCACATATACAATTGCGCACATGCCAATTGCGAATATTCAATTGCGCAAAATTGTGACTTCGTGTCAGAAGTGACATTAACAAAAATATTTGTATATTCTTGGTACGTGTAAACCTGAAAACTAACAATAATTGCTACCGGCTGAACTATCCTGAACAAATTAGGAAAATAATGAAGTTTTCCTTAAATTCTACTTAAAACTGTTGGGAAAGGAGAGTGAAGATAGCTCTATTCAACAACGATTTCGAAGGCAGGAGCTGTTTCATTCTAGTATCGGGTACAAGACCAGGCGCACTACCGGGTGCACTACCGGGCGCATTACCAGGGATCATAGATGGTAAGCGGTTAGAACAATGTCAGAAAGCAATGAGAAACTTTTGAATGTTGAAAATGACAATCGTGGCAGATCTTTTATAGGACTTAGCCATCAACAACAATAAACGAGTCGTCGATTTTTCTAGGCACCACTTATACGTTCAGTAGTTTGCCATTGCTTTCTGAACCGTAGGTCTATTTTAGTCGTTCGTAAAATTCCAAGGGAACTAATTTGCTTCCAAACTTGCCCGCCGCTAAGTTTGAACCAGGTACGCTTAGATTGTGATCAAGCTCACTACCGATTAAGCTACAGATGCTGACACTGAATGTGCACAGCCAACAAATAATGATAGTCCCAAACCAAGAAAATAGTTTAATGTTTAAGTTCTCAGACAAGGCAGATTAATTATTGGAAATAAAGAATAGAACAATGACGGAGCAAATACAAGTAATAATTATGAAGGTCAATATCATTATTGTGTTACTGTGGGAAGTTCTGGAATTGTTCTAAAGAATACAAGTTTAGAAATAGACTCTTGAAACATCAGACACGTATATCATAGAAACACTCTCATGATCAGAAAGGAAATAGTAAAAAAAACAAGATAGGACGTAATGTATTTCTAAACGTAGATAGGCAGGACAAGGTTATGCAAAGTAACTCAATCAAGAGAGATTCATGTATTCAGGGGAAAAAATGGTGATCAAAACCAGGGCCGTGCGGTATATTTTCTCAGTATGATGCAAGTCTTTGAAATGCCGCTCCTTAATTGTTTTTTTTCTCCTTAAAATAACCTTCAATTGTAATTTTGATTTTGCTGCTTATACCGCCCCCACCCCTCACTGTGCCGCCTGATGCAGTCGCCTCTCTGTATTATAGCACAGCACGGCCGGGATCAAAACGAAGTTGGTTTTTGTTCTGGTAAGGAATGCATATACAGCACAACTTGGGTACATCGCTTTCCCTGATCTAATTATATTTTGATCAGTTTAAAGTTGCATGTGTGTTTGTTCTGGTAAAGAGTGAATATACAGCACAACTTGGGTACATTGCTTTCCCTGATCTAATTATATTTTGATCAGTTTAAAGTTGCATGTGTGTTTGTTCTGGTAAAGAGTGAATATACAGCACAACTTGGGTACATTGCTTTCCCTGATCTAATTATATCTTGATCAGTTTAAAGTTGCATGTGTGTTTGTTCTGGTAAAGAGTGAATATACAGCACAACTTGGGTACATTGCTTTCCCTGATCTAATTATATCTTGATCAGTTTAAAGTTGCATGTGTGTTTGTTCTGGTAAAGAGTGAATATACAGCACAACTTGGGTACATTGCTTTCTCTGATCTAATTATATTTTGATCAGTTTAAAGTTGCATGTGTGTTTGTTCTGGTAAAGAGTGAATATACAGCACAACTTGGGTACATTGCTTTCTCTGATCTAATTATATCTTGATCAGTTTAAAGTTGCATGTGTGTTTGTTCTGGTAAAGAGTGAATATACAGCACAACTTGGGTACATTGCTTTCTCTGATCTAATTATATCTTGATCAGTTTAAAGTCGCATGTGTGTTGCCAGGGCTCGCTAGGGGAGCAAATTATAGTAAAACTGCGACCTACAAGGCATGTCGTAAGAGGCGACTGAGGTAGGGGTCTAGGAAGCTACCCTAGTAAATAAAAAGTTTCGCAGAAATCGGAAGGGCTGGTCTACTTGTAGGCGCATAACTGGCACAACGTACATTCGATCTTAGGCTCGGATAACATACAAATCACAAAGAATAGTTAACAAGTGGTCGGTATGGAGCGTTCGAAGAAGATCAGTTTAAAGAATAAGAGAAGGAACATCACAGTTGTTGAAATTGATGAGTTTAAAGAATAAGAGAAGGAGTATCACAGTTGTTGAAATTGATGGATCAATATCTGAAGAAGACGAATATAAATTTCAATAATTTTACAATAGTTTACAAGAGACTTTAAAAACCGCAGTATTTAAAAGTTTAAAGGATTTAAAGCCGAAGGATTGACTTCATTGCACCAGGTTTTACCCCATATGGCTCGGCCCCTCTCAGCAGAAATGGCACGTCACCTGCCGAGAGTATTACACAAAGCACGAACTCCGAAGCTCCAGCAACACTCCTAGACCTAGGGGTCTAGTAGCGCAGTTGTTAGTGAACTCGCTTCTTAGATGAGTGTTCCGGGTTCAGTTCCACAGTGAGCGTGAAATATTTGTCTGACCGTAACGGCTCTCAGGGCGACATAGCCTCAATTCGTAACCAGAACAAGCACTGGGAAGTAACGACTCTCAGGTCGAGCTAGCCTCAATTCGTAACCAGAACAAGCACTGGGAAGTAACGGCTCTCAGGTCGAGCTAGCCTTAATTCGTAACAAGAATAAGCACTGGGAAGTAAAGGAGACTGACATGATGGTGACCACATCGTGTGTCGATGGTCAATGAAAAATACGGACCTAACATCGTATTACACAATATGCCACAAGGTATGAAAGAAGGTTCCTTTACTTTTTTTTCTTCACTATTTGTTACCATGTCACTCAACTAGATCCTGGAGACAAACTAAAGTAAAACCATTATTATTGGAATGTTAACAAATATCGCGTCTGGTCGAATGGATTACCGAGCGGTTACCATTCGGTAGACCCGGGTTCAATCCACGGTAAGACCAAGTTTTTTTCTGTCGGGGGATAGCGAAAATCCGAACCTAAACAGTTTCGTGGCAACTGTACTAACCATGGGGGCCATTAAATTTCACAGACACATGCCTTCCACTCCTTCCCTGCCTACACTGCACTAAAAAAAGCGGTAGTATAGCAGCAACGGTAGTTTTTGTTAATTTGAAAGAAATATTATCCATATAGAGGGAGACTGTAGTAAAACTATGTAAAATGGTAAATATTAAGAACTTTTCTCCTCTTTGAAACAAGAAAGTTGTACCATATCTGCTCGTAACACGACATACTGCCCATACTGCCATTCTCATGGCTATTTGTTTTAAAATCGACCTAACATCACGCAATATAGACCCATATTTGCTTAATCAATCCAGCAGTTGTCGAAATGTATTGTCTCTGTAACGAGCTGTTTCCCCTCTTTTCATGCGATGAATGCCCTTTCCATACGATAAATGCCCATTCTATACGATGATTGTGACTTATTTCTCACAGCAAATAATGAGACAACAGAATGTTATCACACACACACACAGGTTTCTGGTATATTCTGTTTGCAGTGTGTATCACGGTAATATATATATATATATATATATATTCCAATATATATCAATTCCTCTCGTACCGTTATACGTTACATAGGGTCTGCAAGTATGTTCTCCAGACCGCTCTGTCCTGGGCAACTCGCTCAATCTCTTCCATGAAATTGAGTCCGATATATCTTGCCTCTCTCAGTTTATTTCGTTTCAGTGTTTCCCTATGGCGTTTCCTCTTTCTTGAACCCTTTGCCTCCCACTTCAGTGCAAGTTTTGGTATTCTTTGATCATTGCTTCTCAGTGATCATTATCCAATAAATACAATTTTAAATATAAATTAATGACGAAAAAACAATTCAGACTCTAAATAAAATAAAAATATGCGCAGTGACTAAGGGAGGGAAAAGTAGAGAGAAGTTCCTTTGGAAACGAAAATGAATGAGAGAGTATGATAGAGTGGTAGAGATATACATACGTATAGAACTTTATTGTTTACGTTCACTCTATAATTATAATTCACGTACACACTCTGTGAAGATATCCATTTTATTAACAAACACAATTTTGAGTTTTTAATTACTGGCTGCTGAACAAGTCATTGCACTTCATGAAAACCAAAAGAGACTTGAGTCTCCAACAGTAAATATTGGTTCATGAGGTTCGCTGGTTAAACAAACTTGTTATTTTTCTAGCTTTGTTATTACCACGTATGATTTCCAACTACTTAAAATAAAGTATATAATCTACATCAGCTGATGTATTCTCATCCAAGAGATCGTCACTTAACTTTCACAATACGACAAAATATCTAACAAACCGTTCGGGTAGTAGCAATTCTACGACAAGCCACATTAGAAGCCACCATTTACTATTTTAACCCATTCTATTTTCTGACTCGATATACTGGCTCGCAGAGATTACCAATATGTCGTCTCTCTCTCTCTCTCGCGAGCGCGATCCCGGCTTAGACTGATGTACCAGATGTCCCCATACATTCTTATTCATGTGGAAATCTGATTCATGCAGCCTGATGCATGGGTGTGTTTCATCCCATCTTTAGCGCCATTTGGAGTCATCCTTCGGCGATGTGTCCAGTTTTAGCCAGCGTTTGCTGGGTCCGCTCTCCGTCAGCCTTTGTCTGTCTCCAGCCGACCTGCAAGGCAGCAGGTTGCTATTTTCTTTTAGGGTAGCTACCCTTAGACAACTTCCCTCCCGGGTTGTTGAGAGTCATCTGCCTAGGTTACCAGTCTTTTTTGGACTACTTGGTTTTGCCTGCCGTCCAGTTTTGTGTACGGTTTGCTCCGCTAGCTTTTGATTGTCCCCAATCTAACTACAAGGCAGTAGTGCGAAGATGACGTAAAGCTAGTAAACTGGCTAATTCAGTATACATTGCAATATAAATGAATGCGTTCAGAGATAAATAAAACTTACGGAGTGAAAGAGTGAAGATAATGCTACCCACTTGATGCTATTTGCGTTCATGTTTGTAGTATACAGTAGCTCTAAATGGGAAGGATTGACTTCATTGCACCGGCTCTCCTCGTATGTCTTTGTCCCACTCGACAGAAATGCAAGCTCCCTGCCGAGAGTGCTGCACAAGGCCCGAGCTCTCCAACAACAATCCTATGGATATCCAGATAAAAATGCACAAGTGAACGACTCTTTCCGTATTTGAACACACAACTTCCAGAAAGCAAAAGAAACGTATTAACCATTTCGCCACAGAGACCATCAGAATACGGTAGGTAAATTTCTATTTAAAATAACCCATTTAACTCTACACATTCTAATATAATATATTAAATAGTACTCTGATGCTCTATTTAAGAAAGTTATAATTGATTGTATTAGAGCAAAACCCATTCACAATGTTGTTGTTAAAAATGGCAAGTAAAAACATGATTTGAGTGTACTTTAACTAAGAGTTCAGTTAACGTTTGTAGAGGCGGGGTACGTCAAATATATACATAAGATCGAAGGAACACCATGCCTCTTGAACCAACACTAGTTGTCAGTTATTTCTACACACGCTTTACCATGTCGCTAATGACGATATGACATGCTGTAGAGAGATCACATTTTCATACCTTATGGTATGTACTGGGAAATGCGATAGCAAGGCCATTATTTTGTTATGATCAGCGGCTCTCAATGGGGGATATGGTCAACATGCTGGTACGAAAATGAGAACCGGTTAATCAGACAGTCGTTTGTGGTCGGAAAAATCTTTCTTCAACTGTGGGTGAAACCAAGACCAGCCGTCCAGAAAGCCAGTGCACTAACTTCTTCTTCTTCGAACGCTCCATATCGATCACTTGTCAACCACTCTGTGTGATTTGTATGTGATCTGAGTCTAAGAGAGATTGTACGTTGTGCCAGTTATGCGCCTAGAGGTAGGCCAGCACATCCGATTTCTGCGCTACTTTTTATTTACTAGAGTAGCATCCCTATGGCCTACATCAATCGCCTCTTACGACATGCATTGTAGGTCTCAATGGTACTATTCTTTGCTTACCTTGCGGGCCCCGGCACCACACGGGCGAGTGCACTAACAACTGTGCCAGCTCATCGTGGAACTCGAATAAAGACGAGCTCGGTGAGACGCCACCCCCTCCCCACCCTACATATTGAGCCGGCGCTGATCACACGCACATTTCTTACCCTCTATGCACTTATCTTCCTGATCATCACGTGACATACGACAAGGACCTCAAACTTAAGTAATCCGAAAAAAGTTAATTTCTTTCTCTCTATTTCTCCAATCCTGTTTTGCCTTACAGCGTCAGGATAAGAAGAGATTTATAGAACGGGCTTTTGTGTCAACTTCATAAACAGTTTCTTTCGTTGCCTATGTTATCTCTGAGGTCCACCTTTTGCGTGGCCGGCCTATTGCTTTGTATCCACTCTATCGGAGCAACATTTCTCTTTGAGGCGCACTCCTGTCTGTTTGTAATCTGCTTGTGTGGCCGAACCATTTAATATGTTGTTTCTTGATGAAGTTCAGTACTGATGTTGTGCCCATCTTTTTTTTTTTTTTACAGATACCTATTGTCTGTCGCCAGGTGGATAATAGAATTGATTGTCTACTATTGTCGTTTAGCGAAGGGGTGGGAGCTTTAATTTTGCGTTCATTTGTAAACCGGTCTCTTCTAGTTACTTCCAGCATCTCTGTCGTGACTAGGTGTCTTCTATCACGTGATGTCAGCGTGCAGGTTTAATCTTGATAACATAATGTTGGGAGAAAGACTGAGTTGAACAAAGCTCTTTTTGTGTTCATGGTGACATTTTGCATAAAAGTTCAAGTACACACACTTAAATTCTAATAAAATACGATAATAGCAGCAGATGAGAATACATTTATATTTTATTGACATGGTTCTGTCAATGAAAAAACGAATCCCAAAACGAAGTATTCCGTTTGTGAAAAGTAACTGTTGACGTGCTGTACTATGCAACCAATTAATTGATAACAGTACAATATGTTTCCCAATTTCGATAACAGAAATACATTAGAAGAAGTATAATATCTAACATCGGGATTTATTGCTAACAAATAAAATGAAAATAAACTTAGCATGTGGGCGTATCTGTAATCCGTCATATTCAGAGCCGGATTAGACCAGCGCGGGGCCCGTAGCAAATTTTAGCGCGGGCCCTAAGTTTTGTATGATAATAAATAATAAAACATAAATTTTACAAACAAACTTGTCTCGATTTAATGTGAGCAAATTTAGAGATAATACTAGACAAATCAATTTCTCTAAGTAAATTACATTCAATGTTCATTAAGGTGAGGTTATTTAGACGATCTTGTCCCATCATGTTTCTTAACTCACTTTTTATACGCTTTAATGTTGAAAAAGAACGTTCTCCGCTGCAGTTAGTAATCATTAAAGACAAGTAAATTCGTAAGACTATTTCTACATTTGGGAAACACGACTCTAATGAATTTTCCATTATAAGTTTATAAAATTGCAGTTCAAGGACCTCATTCTTTTCGCTGCTAATAGCAGCAGCTACATTAGTTTTAAGAAGCTCAGCGAACTGCACAAGTTCGTCGCCTAGGCTTTCTTCCAAATCCTCTTGGTAAGAGCTGACAATATTTGGAGTTCTTTTCAAGATCTCTTCTGCTGTAAGAGATTTTAACTGCCGAAATGTTCCAAATACATCAGTCACTCTATGGTACGCTTCCATGCGTTTAGCTAAGGCAGAGAGTACATTATCAATTATGACAATAAACACCTGACTTTCAAATTTTTGTTTGGGTGTTTGATTTTCTACAACTTCATCGAGCGTAGTAGAGCCACTAAAATCGTCGTACTTAGTATTTCGCTTGCGTCGTCGTGAAGTTTGTTGCTGATATTCTTGACAGTGAGTCAGGATTTTGGCTTTGGCCTCAATATCTGAAAATGTAGGCCCCATTGCTTGAACGTACCCGTGTAACGATTCATAAAGAGCATATCCCGTGTTAAGGTCTTGATCAGGTGACTGTAATGAAGCGCTAGACGCTTGCAAGCGTTCTAGAATTCCGTTCCATAAAATGCTAACTATTCCCTTTTCCAACTTACTCATCTCCAAAACTAGCCCATACGTTTGATTACGACACTCTACCTTTTGATCCATGTTATTTGAGATGTCATCCAAAACTTGTTTGATAATGGTAAAACCACATAAAAGTGCTTTTGTCGCATCAGCTCGGGAAGACCACCTGGTGTCCGACAGTCTCTTCAAAGTCGGGAGTTTTGAACCTGTATCTTCCAGTGCTTTTGTAAGAATGCCCCATCGATAGGTAGAAGCGGAAAAGAATGTATAGAGACTTTCAACAAAATCGAAAAAATGGATGCTTCTATACAACATTCTGCAGCACACTTCGCAACCAAATTCAGTGAATGTGCAAAGCAGGGAATGTATTCTGCGTACTTATTTATCTCCTTAATGCGTGCTTGTAAGCCGTTGTATTTCCCACTCATGTTGCTGGCATTGTCATAGCTTTGACCGCGATGGGTGCTTCGTAATTTAACCACTTAACATGACTATAACTCTGATTTAAAACATTTGAATTCATTGAAAACGAAAAATGATAGAAACTATTTTTAAAAATTAATTTCTCACTGAAACATAAAATTAGCTATGTAAATAAAATAATAATAAAATAACAAGATGGGAGGATTTAAATACATTCAAAGTTAGCAGAACAAATAAAAATTACTCTCTGTGTCCGTTTGTGTGCTTCTCTGTAAAATTATGCAGCTCTGTGTTGCGGCTTCTTGTTGCGGCTCCTTCAAGTGTGTCCAAGTTTTCTGTTTAATCATTTGGCCCTCCCTCGCATTATTTTCTGGGACATCTAGTCGAGTGCAAAACAGTTTCTCACAAAACACGTGAATGACATGAAATTTATTTAGGAGTGCCCAGATCTGCTCATGTCTTAGAACAATATTTCATACGCCCACTTGCATTTATTTGAAACTAAGTTTCGCGCGCAAAAACTACTGAACGAACAGAGACTTGAACTGGGTTATGAGTCAAATTTAATTGTTCTTTTGTTCAAGCTTTCAAGTTTTCGTTTATTAGAAGCGTGTGCACACAAGAGACACTCCTATACAAAAAGTAAAAAAACTGTTACGTTGTTAATGAGCTCAGTGTGACCGCCCAATTAAGTCCGAAATTGAGTAAACATGACCTTGGCCCTAACCTCAATAAAAAAATGAAAGGGGGAAATTATTACCCACCTCCCAAACTTGGTTCCTTGTTTATGACTAGTGACAACTTAGCTCCAGAGGCGCGGCCCCCCAAAGCGCGGGGCCCGTAGCATTTGCTACTTCTGCTACTATGCTAATCCGGCTCTGGTCATATTTAACTCTTAGTGGACCAGTGTAAAAGCCATGTTTTTACAAGCCATTTGTTTTTAGAATTAAAAACGCCATTTAGTGTGGCTCCTGGTAAAAAGGCGTCCTGCCCAAGGCCATGTAGTTCGGCTTTGTATTTCGTCCACACAGAGTTGATTATCGGTTGATTAAAAAAAGCAAACGTAGGAAGTAAGGGGGAAACACATTAGATAAAAGCGCAACTCCCGATAACAGAAGATAAAATGTTACCGGGAGCCACGGGTAAAAGTTACTATGAAAAAAATGAATGTTCTCACAGAAATGAGCCCCCTTTCAGGCTGGATCGACCCGATGCTGGAGTGACAGGTAGGTACTTCGCAGCTCAATGTGTGACTGTCAAGTCAGATGCTGGAGTGACAGGTAGGTACTTCGCAGCTCAATATGTGACTGTCAAGTCAGATGCTGGAGTGACAGGTAGGTACTTCGCAGCTCAATGTGTGACTGTCAAGTCAGATGCTGGAGTGACAAGTAGGTACTTCGCAGCTCAATGTGTGACTGTCAAGTCAGATGCTGGAGTGACAGGTAGGTACTTCGCAGCTCAAAGTGTGACTGTCAAGTCAGATGCTGGAGTGACAGGTAGGTACTTCGCAGCTCAATGTGTGACTGTCAAGTCAGATGCTGGAGTGACAGGTAGGTACTTCGCAGCTCAATGTGTGACTGTCAAGTCAGATGCTGGAGTGACAGGTAGGTACTTCGCAGCTCAATGTGTGACTGTCAAGTCAGATGCTGGAGTGACAGGTAGGTACTTCGCAGCTCAATGTGTGACTGTCAAGTCAGATGCTGGAGTGACAGGTAGGTACTTCGCAGCTCAATGTGTGACTGTCAAGTCAGATGCTGGAGTGACAGGTAGGTACTTCGCAGCTCAATGTGTGACTGTCAAGTCAGATGCTGGAGTGACAGGTAGGTACTTCGCAGCTCAATGTGTGACTGTCAAGTCAGATGCTGGAGTGACAGGTAGGTACTTCGCAGCTCAATGTGTGACTGTCAAGTCAGATGCTGGAGTGACAGGTAGGTACTTCGCAGCTCAATGTGTGACTGTCAAGTCAGATGCTGGAGTGACAGATAGGTACTTCGCAGCTCAATGTGTGACTGTCAAGTTAGATGCTGGAGTGACAGGTAGGTACTTCGCAGCTCAATGTGTGACTGTCAAGTCAGTTGCTGGAGTGACAGGTAGGTACTTCGTGTGTGACTGACAAGTCAGATGCTGGAGTGACAGGTAGGTACTTCGCAGCTCAATGTGTGACTGTCAAGTCAGATGCTGGAGTGACAGGTAGGTACTTCGCAGCTCAATGTGTGACTGTCAAGTTAGATGCTGGAGTGACAGGTAGGTACTTCGCAGCTCAATGTGTGACTGTCAAGTTAGATGCTGGAGTGACAGGTAGGTACTTCGCAGCTCAATGTGTGACTGTCAAGTCAGTTGCTGGAGTGACAGGTAGGTACTTCGTGTGTGACTGACAAGTCAGATGCTGGAGTGACAGGTAGGTACTTCGCAGCTCAATGTGTGACTGTCAAGTCAGATGCTGGAGTGACAGGTAGGTACTTCGCAGCTCAATGTGTGACTGTCAAGTTAGATGCTGGAGTGACAGGTAGGTACTTCGCAGCTCAATGTGTGACTGTCAAGTTAGATGCTGGAGTGACAGGTAGGTACTTCGCAGCTCAATGTGTGACTGTCAAGTCAGTTGCTGGAGTGACAGGTAGGTACTTCGTGTGTGACTGACAAGTCAGATGCTGGAGTGACAGGTAGGTACTTAGTGTGTGACTGTCAAGTCAGATGCTGGAGTGACAAGTCAGTTGCTGGAGTGACAGGTCAGATGCTGGAGTGACAGGTCAAATGCTGGAGTGACAGGTAGGATTATGTGCTCGTCTCTAGTTCCAAAAGTAATTAGTTCGCTCCCTCTTAGCGCCATCGGGATATTTTCTCAGAGATCCCTGACCTCAGTGTATGTGAGATCGAGTTCCTAGTCCTGTCGGAGACGGATTATAACACGTAGGTCCCATGTTCAAGATGAGCACTTAAAATAATCCTTTGCAGTTCAAAATCGAGAAGAGTAGGCCGGAAAGCCGCTGCATGAGGAAAATTCATTAGTAAGACGTTATTTTTAAATTCCTACAAACTATTGTCCATATCTTCTTAGTTACATCAGTAACCCTCGCATTGGCTACGGAGTTCGTGCACTGCTGCTGAGATCTTCTTATGTGTAAGAAAGAGATCGTAGCACATACGGCTACTCCCGGAAGTGCAATGATGATGGTCCTATCAATCAATCAATCAATCAATCGTCGTATATATCGACTAATAAATCAAACCTCTGTTTATATTCAAATATAGTAAGCTGATGTGGTTTGTTTATTTCACTGCCCTTATTATAATCTCATTGACGAGGACAGCTTACTGTTCTTTGTTAACTCAAACATGTGTACATCAGCAGTTGTCCACCCCTACCGTAAGCCGGTGTTGTTGACACTCTTTCACCAGGGAAAGTACACATTTCGTCACCAATGGCAACCTTGACACCTTGAGATGACAATGACTAACGGCAGTAAATTATATTTATAACATTTGCACTGACTTGTTTATGTTGTCCATGTTCGTAAAAATCCCGTGCTGTAGTTAACAGTTTGTGGGGGAAATGTGTGTTGTAGTTGTAGTTTCTACAACAGTTGTTGACATGATAATTATTTCACTAGCCAAGTGTACAACATTCATTATTTCACTCAAATTATGTTTTAAGGAGTCTCACAACCTAGGGTCTAAGTGGAGTTTCACAACACGGGGGTCAAGAGGAGTCTCACAACCCAGGGTCTAAGTGGAGTTTCACAACACGGGGGTCAAGAGGAGTCTCACAACCTAGGGTCTAAGTGGAGTTTCACAACACGGGGGTCAAGAGGAGTCTCACAACCCAGGGTCTAAGTGGAGTTTCACAACACGGGGGCCAAGACGAGTCTCACAACCCAGGGTCTAAGTGGAGTTTCACAACACGGGGGCCAAGACGAGTGTCGAACCCCAGGTTCTAGGACGCGTCTCACAACCCTGGGTTTAAGTGGAATTTTCACAACACGGGAACGAAGAGGAGTCTCACAACCCAGGGTCTTTTCTTTTTTTCTTTCCGAAGGATTGACTTCATTGCACCAAGTTTGACCCCATATGGCTCGGTCCCTCTCCACAGGAAAGGTACGTCACCCGCCGAGAGTACTGCTCAAACATGACAGAGAGAAGTCTCACAACCCGGGAGCCAACAGAAGTCTCACAACCCGGGAACCACGAGAAGTCTCACAACCCGAGGGCCAAGAGGAGTCTCACAACCTGGGGACCAAGAGGAGTCAATGGCGAAGGATTGACTTCATTGCACAGGGTTTCGCCATATTGCTGAGTCACTCTCCGGAGAAAAGACTCGTCACCTACCGATAGTTGTGTATAAAGCACGACCTCAGTATCACCAACAACCATCTGAAGAGATCTCCGGAGAATAAAAGGCATTTGCGATATTTTTGAACATTCACCTCAGAAAAAAAAAATCATATTAAATGGAATCTTGGATTCAGTGCGTTTTTGTGTTCTTTTACCTTTCGTATTACGCTGTGCTTTGACTTAGATCATGGGTTCCTAAAGTGGGCGGTACGCACCTTCTCCAAGTGGGCGTTGAAGCCTTCTGGGGAGGGGGGCGATAGTGGGTTCAGAAGTTGGGGGTCATGAGATTTGGGGTCGGTGGCTCCTTAAAGACGAAATTAATAATATATATTTTAAAATAAATCATTTTTGTGATTTTGCGATTGAATAATCATTTAAAATTTGAATTCTGCATTTTAATTCATCTTATGCCACTTGCACGATCCATTTTTTTCCTCAATTTTCTATTTCATGTATATAATCATTTAAAAATTGACTATGTATGACGATATGTCGATTTTCTATGTCAAAGAGAAAATAGAGCATGTATATATGTGTGGGGGAAGGCGTTGGCAAATGTATAATGCGAATGGGGCCGTTACAAAGTTTATGTCGTGTAAAGTGGTCGGTGGACCGAAAAAGTTTGGGAATCTATGGATTAGAAGATGAACCAAATGGTAGATAAAATACCAACTATCGCTGCACAAGCTGATCAATTTTTTGAAGATTAAATACTCAACCGAATTGGGACGTTAGTTCTAACCCAGCCAGGGAACGTGTCAAAAGTGTCGTATTTCATAATGTCAAATATATTGACAGAAACAGCAGGTATTGGTCCCAACAGAGTAGCAACGATATACCGCCCACACAAGTGCTGTATGCAACGCACAATACAACAGCACATATCCAATACTATAAAAAAAACATCACCAGACGAAATTTGATCTGGGCAACACCCAAATATCGATCCAAATATCGATCCAAACATCGATCCAAATATCGATCCAAATATCGATCCAAATATCGATCCAAATATCGATCGATTATTAGAGAACATCAAGGAAAGGAACAATCGAAAGGAGTAATCTACTCCCCTCCTCCCAACTAGCACAAAGGAAAGCGCCAATTATCAAAAATACTAACCCGCGACACAGAAGTAGAAGCATTATCAATTTAAAAAAAACCCGCCACAAACACATGGACCTTATTATATCAAAACGCCCGATTGCCCAGCGTGTTCGTAGCGCGTTGGACTACGAGTGACAAGCTCCTGTGAGTGCGGGTTCAATTCCGCGGCTGGCAGAAAAGCCACAGGTTCACCAGATTTACGGTGTTCGTGGCACCAAACCGAAGGGTTACGAGGTTCATGGAACCGAGCCGAAATGCTGAAAGCTCAAGTGCTTCTGGATCGGTAAAAAAAAAAATTATATCGAAACAAAGGAAACGCCATACCGCACTACATAAACCTAAAGGACCATGCGTATCCCAGCATGAGCAACAAATATAGATCACTTTGCCTGGCAGAGGCACACAGTGTACAATCTGCAGGCAAGACACAAATATAGATCACTTTGCCTGGCAGAGGCACACAGTGTACAATCTGCGGGCAAGACACAAATATAGATCACTTTGCCTGGCAGAGGCACACAGTGTACAATCTGCAGGCAAGACACAAATATAGATCACTTTGCCTGGCAGAGGCACACAGTGTACAATCTGCAGGCAAGACACAAATATAGATCACTTTGCCTGGCAGAGGCACACAGTGTACAATCTGCAGGCAAGACACAAATATAGATCACTTTGCCTGGCAGAGGCACACAGTGTACAATCTGCAGGCAAGACACAAATATAGATCACTTTGCCTGGCAGAGGCACACAGTGTACAATCTGCAGGCAAGACACAAATATAGATCACTTTGCCTGGCAGAGGCACACAGTGTACAATCTGCAGGCAAGACACAAATATAGATCAGCGTAACGATATGAGTCAGAGCCAACTATAAACTACTGGGCCTTCGGGCTCAGGTAAGAATTGGGGAAAATCAGACTCCAACTACACCACGTGACCTCGCATTCCAGTATTGGTGTATATAGACGAATTCATTTTAAAATCAACACAAAATGCTAACTCGAAGTCATATTATGCAACAAGTTAAGTTTAACAATAAGGAATATCAATATTATAAATATTTTCACCAATAAATAACCATAGACTCACAGAATTGAGTAAAATTGCAAAAGCGTGCAGTGTTCTATCAAACATCTGTAATTTCCAGATCCCTTTTCTTATCTAGGTCAGGGAATACCCGGCCAGTTGTCTGGCCTGCGCTAGAGCATGGCTGTGTATGAGTAGTCTCATGATAGATGACAAGTTAGTACATTTCGGTACTGTACTTAGAGTTGATTATCGTGTCATACCACCTGACGCTCATATATCTTGTGGAGACAGCGAATGGGAAAGATGTTAATCTCCTTTTATATCTTGCGTTATCTGTCCATGTTACTGAGCCATACAGGGAAGTAAACATAGATAGTTTAGCCTTGTGAAACAATAATACATGGGCGAGAAAAAGCTGACACTTGAGAAACTGCTGAGTTACCGTGTGTAATAACTACAGGGCGTTAAAGATAAAAGTAGCCTGTGAAGGGAGCCAATCTGGCATATATTTATGCAAATGAGAAGGTTCAGTTATGACGTAGTATAGGTCAAGTACGCGAGTCCTTTTATTATGTGTGTAATTATGGTGCGGAAGGGCGATGAACAAATGTGACGTACGATGAACTAGTCAGAACCGGTTTAAATAATAAATAGACAAATCGTAATGCGTAACTGGCAACTTTCGATTTGTCAATCGGGCTACTTTTATCTTGAACATCATGTAAATATTTCTAGGTATTGGCATTGTACTCTGTGACAGCTAGTCTAGGCTTGGAGGACTGCAACGATATTGTTACATGGACATGTGCTGTGACCAGGAAGTGTGTCAACGTTGTCACATAATACTTTCTACTGATTGACAAGAATGTTATACGATACCATGTGACAAACATGTTGAATGTCATGGGTCGTAATTTCAAGATGAAGGAGCAATGGCGTCTGAAACACAAACAAATAATGATAAAAAAACAGAACAAATATAAATGGGGAAGGTAATTAACTTTTTTTTTTAAAATGTAATACTTACTTCTGTTTATCATCTTTATCAAATAGCTATTCCTGAGCAGAACTTTGTCACTTTAACAGTCCTTCGGAAGTTCTCTCTCTCTCTCTCACTCTTATAGGCCAGCTGTTCCGTTCTTGCAGCCGTCAATCACCATGAATAAATCTTCTTCATTGCTTCCTCTTCTTCTCTTTACCCGGGGTGTTTTCTTCCACAATGGGGATCTTCAACCATTAGTGTCTTTTTATATGTCAAAAATTCCTGTTTTTCGCATTTTTATTTGTAGCATCAGCTAGTTTTCTTTGATTTTAAGTTCTTCCCAGACACATCTTTTTGTTCTCTTTTCTGTCCACAGTATACGGAGGACTCTTCTGTAACACTTTAAAAGCTCACACACATTTTCCCACTGTTTTGTTAAATGTCCATGCTTCACACCCATACGTTGCCACTGGAAACATGGGTGAAATTAGTATTCTGATCTTAGTTTTTTCATCAGTCTCATACCCTACTGTTTTTAGTTGTTTAAATTTCTGCAAGGCTATGTTTGTTTTTCTTTTAATTTCTTTCATCACATTTCCTTCTGTTGTTAGCAGTGAACCGAGACATTGAAAACTGTTTACAATTTCTATTTTATCTCCGTTGACAAAAATATTTGCCATGCTTGTTAAATCCGTTGTCATTATCGAGTGCTATCTAAATGGTAATTAGAATGTGGCATTTAATGTTGAATGAGTAGAAGTGAACACAGGGAAAATAACAAGTAGTGTTTGGTAACTCGCAGGCTACGTGAAACATTAGCACGCAAACATGTCAACAAAGATCTGAGCATATTTGCAAACAGATGAGTTTATTTAGAATGATATTTCGTCTATACAATAAACACTAATATTTACTGCAGATCACTTCAATGTTTTAATTATTTCATTTGTTATACCGCCCGTATGTTGCCGGGGCTCGCACGGGGAGCAAAGAATAGGGGAGCAATGTGGAGCTACAAGGCATGTCGTAAGAGGCGACTGAGGTAGTAGCCTAGGGAAGCTACACTAGTAAATAAAAAGCGTTACAGAAACCGTATGGGCTGGCCTACTTGTATGTGCATGCCTACTTGTATTTGTATAACTGATACAACGTACAATCTCTCTTAGGTTCATATCACAACAAATTACAACGAGTGGTTTTACAAGTTTTCCATATGAAGCGTACAAAGAAGAAAACGAATTTGCTATACATATTGATCAGTACGGGTTAACACCGATATTAGGGTTTCCATTTGTTATAAGATCTTTTATGTTTGACAACAGAATGTATCATTTATCTGTCTGTCTTTGTCTCTTTTGCCTGTCTATGTCTGTCTGTGTCTTATTTGTCTCTGTCTATGTCTGTCTATGTCTGCCTCTGTGCATGTGTCTGTGTGACTGTGTCTGTCTACCTATTTCAATATCCTCTTCGTGTCAGGAGAGCCACAGTAGCGTGATTGTTAGTAAACTCCCAGCTTTTTAGGCTAGTGGGTGTGGAATTTTTTCCGACCGTAACGGCTCTCGGGTCGACTCAGTCTTAATTGGACACCAGGGAAAGCACTGGAAAATAAAAGTGTTGACCACATCACTCATCGTATACCGCGGTGATTGAAAAATATGATCCTAACACAGTATTACCCTATATACTACATGGTACAAAAAGTTTTCACGAAGACGAACATCAACACATCTCCACATTTTCTTTTCCTTGTACTACATAGCAACCATTAAGTCACTGTCATCAATTATCTGTTTCTTCTGCGAACGCCCGCTGTCAATTCAGGCGGAAGTCATGACGCCTGGTATTACACTTCTGAGTTTTGCGTGAGGTCTGCTTACCATTTTACTTGCTATGCGATGAGCCTTCGCCGTCTTCAGAGGTACTCAATTCTCTCACTCTCGTCTCTACACCTCTCGCACTCTTCCCATTTCCCTTGCTCTCAGTGCTCTTTCCTTGTTGTCCCTTTCTTTCGCTGCATCTCTTGATGAAAAATCATTAACCCTGAACCCACTTGACACAATCAAACAATTTACAGTTTCATACCATCAAATATTCAGATAACGACACAACTGCTGTCTCACAGACGTCCCAACTAATTACTACAGTTTTATTTCAAACATCTGTTGTATTTCAGAACACTTCATTCTGTCAGTAATGGGTTTAAATTAGGGATCATGCTGGCAATAGGTTGTTATTATCGTTTGTTAAACATATGAAACGTGAGATGGGTATATGTAGCAGCTGCAAGAATCCAAGATCCGCTTTTTAAAAAAAAAACAGTGGTAATTATTTTTCTAAATGAATTTTAAATGGATCGTTATATTTTTTAATTTATGTTTGTTCTGGCATGAGTTTTTCAGTACCTTTTTATTCACTTTTGTCCGTTACGAATACAGGCTTAGTAATGGAGCCTTTGCCTGATTTTTGCGTGAAGTCTTGCTTTCCTTATCATCAATGTCCCTCGCGATTCATACGAGCTTTACTCCAACTTGAGAATTACTTATAATTTAGATCCCCAAGTAAAGGATCAGGGTTTTAAGTAATCCAACAACGTACCGTGCACCGACATTGTTATCTGTCCAAGCTGTCATCGAGCCCCGAAATTTTCACGGCACGTAATCAATAACGCAGCGCGTTATCAACTTCGCAATTCGTAACCTCTTCAGTAACTAAAAGATTAAATAATTTTGCTTTTTCTTATGTGAGCACTGGCTTGTGATAACTTATCATATCCGCTCCTCGTGGAGCATAAGGCCTCAACAGTTGTCTTCCACTTTGACCAGTCTCCGGTAGTTTTATTTATGGTTTCCCAGGATAATCCGACATTCTTCAGTTCCTCAAGAAGACTTTGTCTTTAGCTCTGTTTAGTTCCCCTTTCACTCGGTAATTTCTTGTACGTCTGGATGTATTTATTCTGTAATGTATACTGCCTTAGCTAGTATACTGGCTTTGCGTACTTTAGAAAAAAAAAGTCCAATAACCAGTATATCGGCTAGGATGTGCGAATGAGTTAAATATCCTTTTCCGTTTCCCTTGCTGATTCTACTTTAAGTGCTTGTTTAAGGACACTCGACTGTCCTCCACAGTTTCAAAAGAGTTGTTACGAGAGCG
Organism: Arion vulgaris; assembly: GCA_020796225.1. Classification (NCBI taxonomy): domain Eukaryota; kingdom Metazoa; phylum Mollusca; class Gastropoda; order Stylommatophora; family Arionidae; genus Arion; species Arion vulgaris. The sequence goes on from CM036757.1 coordinate 43,087,106, forward strand.
ATTTTAAGCAAAGAACATTCTACAAGAAGAGTTGTTACAAGAGCGATTTTAAGCAAAGAACATTCTACAAGAAGAGTTGTTACAAGAGCGATTTTAAACAAAGAACATTCTACAAGAAGAGTTGTTACAAGAGCGATTTTAAGCAAAGAACATTCTACAAGAAGAGTTGTTACAAGAGCGATTTTAAACAAAGAACATTCTACAAGAAGAGTTGTTACAAGAGCGATTTTAAACAAAGAACATTCTACAAGAAGAGTTGTTACAAGAGCGATTTTAAACAAAGAACATTCTACAAGAAGAGTTGTTACAAGAGCGATTTTAAACAAAGAACATTCAACAAGAAGAGTTATTACAAGAGCGATTTTAAACAAAGAACATTCTACAAGAAGCGTTGTTACAAGAGCGATTTTAAGCAAAGAACATTCTACAAAAAGAGATATTTTATAGAAGATCATTTTAATCAGCAGTGTGTCATCATTTATACAAACCCAAAATTGTTGAAAGAAATGATTGTCGACAAGCAACACGATGACTAGGACATAGTGAAAGAATGGTAGAGAACATATATCCAACACTTTATTAGACAAGAAGAAAACGATGAACGGGAAGATCAAGAGAACGATGGAAAGATCCAGTTTTCTTTAAGTTTTAGTTATTTCTGGATAAATCTATTTGTTCTCTGTTTTTTTCTTCGTCGTATACGAGTTCTGTAACATTTATATTCAAAATCATTATGTACTTTGCCCCTGTCATGTTTAATGTCCATGTTTTACACCCATACGTTATTACTGAAAATATGTATGTTCTTAGTGTTATGTTCTTTTTTTAGAATACGACTATGTGCACTTTAAATAGTCCCACCTTACTGGGTTTTGCCAGTGTTACTAAAATATATATGAATGTTTGCTAAAACAAATTCTGGTTGATTGATTGATAGGACCATCATCATTACACTTCGGTGAGTAACCATGTGTGCTTCGATCTCTTTCTTATACAGGAAGATCTCAGAGGCAGTGCACGAACTCCGTAGCACTGGTGAGGGTCCAAGATGTAATTTAGAAGATGTTAAAAATATTAAAAATCTTTTCTAATGAATTTTGCCAGGGCAGTGGCTCTCCAGTCTAGTCTTCTCGATGCTGTGCTACCAAGGTTTCTTTTACCTGCTCAAATTCAACACGGGACCTACGTTTTATCGTCCGTCTCGGAATAGACTAGGAACTCGATCTCACCTACACTGAGATCAAAGATGGCTCCACCGGGAGCGAACCGGTTACCTATGGCACGAGAGGCGAGCACATAACTTCTACGCTACAGAGAACCCTTGAAATAAGTACCATTGGAACAAACTCTGATGAACAACTATACATTTTCTGAAGAATGTACAAAAAATTTCAGCAGAATCATTGAATGATTGTGAACTGTGATCACTACTTATCATATTGTTGGTAAAGGATTCAATGTTAATAGTAGCTACACTTGTACTCCACCGTGAATCCAAACAGTGACGACAACAACACGTAAAGGGAGAAAATAAGAAAAATATATTACAGTACGTTGGCGGGACATCTTACACGGTCAATACGTCCATTTCTCTGAGTAAAGTTATTGATTACACACATAATAACGACACCAGACTCCGTAACTAGGCAACGGTATCGGTTTCTGGGTAAATCTCGTAATTCATTTATCAGACTGCAGTGCCTTCAGTATACCCGTTCTCTGTTGTTTTTTTTTCATTGTTGCTGTTGGTAAGTACGTTATGACCTCAAGTACAGCTGGGTCGACGGAAGAACGCGCGCACGGAAGAGGGGGGACGGAGAAACAACTTTCGTTTGTTCAATCGGTCCATTCCCACACACGACGTCTCAGAAGTAAGAAAAGGAATTGGCGCTCCTACCTCCTGCACATCCGGATATGTAAATGTGAAGTAAAATGCACTTGGTACACCAACGGTCTGAGAAAGTCTACATGTCCTTTCTTTTTCTTTCTTAAAGAAGAAAGAACCAACATAATCTTTGATGTGAAAAAGATCTGTTGTCGACCCATGACTGTCCTACTGGTAGCGAGTGAAACCTTGAGCATGATGTCATTGTTACAAGAGAGATACGGTAATGCTCTTCTGAAGTAGAAGATTGTGATATTGTAGCTCTTGGTTTTGCATCCTTCGCCTCATGAAATCAAAAAGTCTACTGTAGTTTGGAAGAAAACTTTGGAATACTATACCTTTTAAATGTGCGAAGTTGGAATACTATACCTTTTAAATGTGCGAAGTTAAGTGAAGCACACGTTTTCATAACATGTGGTATGTTAGGAAATATAATGCAATGCAAATTCAAGATTGGCAATTCAGCCATGTGTACATATGTACAGGCACATCAGACTGCAGAGCACATACTTCAAGACTGCAACGAATATTATATACTGAGGCAAACTCACTGGCCTAACAAAACAACACTCGATAGAAAACTACACGGACTTCTGGACAGTGAAGTTTATACAAGAGACAACGTTGAATATGTAGACAATATTTTAAGCGAACGAAAGGAAGGACGATGCTAGGCCATTATTTTTCTTTAACCAACAGCACACGACGGGTGATATTTTCAACATTACGTCCAGTGCCAAATTAGCCATATAGAAGAAGTAGCAAATGCTACGGGCCTCGCGTTTCTGGAGGCCCCGCGCCTAGTGTAGAAAATGTTTAGCTTGTAAAATTTTGGTTTCAATATTTTTGAAGAGATCTAGCTTTTTTTCATCAAAAGATACATTTTTTGATTTTTCTAGTGTTATATCTAAATTTGCTCACATTAAATCGAGAAAAGTTTGTTTGTAAAAGTTGTGTTTTATTATTTATTATCATACAAAACCTAGGGCCTCTTGGTAACATTTGCTACAGGCCACGCGCTGGCTTAATCCGGCACTGATTACGTCGGCTGCTTTTACTTACTTACAAAAGTCTCACTTCCAGTGTGAAAATTGTTCCTGGAACTCGCGCCTGCGAGACAACCACTTAGCTATCACGGCAGGCGTTCAAATGTGCAGCTAAAGAACATTTACATGATGTCTTGTATAATGAGTGAAAAACTGTTTCTTCCTTGGGGATCGCAAACAAACAAAGAATAAATAAACCAGCACCGCCGGTCCCTTTCCCTGATGGTACAATGTTTTGTTTGTCCCATCACAGCCAACATAAGTTTATAGTTGGCTCTGGTCCCATTCATGAATATATCCCTACTTCTATAAACTATTTTTAACTTTGTCTTCCTTTATTTCCGTCCGCCCTTATCCTTCTTTTCAACGAGTCAGTAGTTTCTTGCCTTTATATATTGGGCCAGCATTTTGGTCATCACCTTTTTTTTTATTTCATTCAGAAATGTTCTCACTCTTGTCTAGTACCTCTCTATTTGTCTTTTTCTATCTACGTAGTAATGCGGTTTGGCTGTTATATTTCTGTAACACAGTATATTTCAACCTACAGTATTTGTATGTAAGTTGATTAAACGAATTACAGTTGGAACATACATAAAGCGAACAAGAATAGAGTAGAATGGCGTGCTTTGTTACCGCTCTAAGCGCCACATGTTAGAGAGAGAGAGAGAGAGAGAGTGAGTGAGAGAGTGAGTTGCTTAATTAATCTCTAATGTATCACTCTCTCTCTCTTCATCTCTCTCTCTAGCCTGTGATGCCATCGGCACATAGGGCAGCAACAAATGTACACTATTCTACTCTATTTTTAGTCGTCCTCTGTATTGTGTGTTCCAGATATGATTAATTAATTTCAGTTCGTATTCTACTATCCTCCTCTACGTTGTTTTGGGTTTTCCACATATTCGTGTACCCTCTGGTGTCCATCTCAGTGCAATTTGTGACATAATTCATCTACATGCGTATCACATATCCGATCTATTTCTTCAATGTTCCATCATCGGTTGAACTTGCTCTTCGAATCAATGACATGTTGCGCATAGCATTCAAGGACTGGAGTGTCTTTAACATTTTACCCAACTCGGAATCAGAATTGGACTACCCTAGCACTAGGGCATGGGTAGTTTTTCCCAGGGCGGGGCAAAGTATTTAAAAAAATTATAGTTGGTAGTTTGCTACGTGGAAATGGAAAAATACCAGATTCACATAAAAAATTGTTTTGTTAATTCATTTTCCAGGGGGTGACACTTGTTCGACCCTCCCTTGTGGTAACGTATGGCCGCCCATACATGGCCAGGGAATGTTTTTGTTGTTCAATGAAGAAACATTTGCTAATAACATTTAACGATATGTTAAAGTAACGAGTATTTCTTGCACAAATAACGATTGGTTATTTTTTGTTTTTCTTGTTCTTATTCGGCGTTCTCTGGTGATGAGCCAATGTGGACCACAAACTGGACAGTCCGCTTCATGTCTGTCATATTCCTCCAAAGCTTAGTTTTCAGGTGGACTGGGTGTGTCCACATGCTAAATCTCAGCTTATCCAGGAGAGAACAAACGTGTAGGACATGCTTCTGTGTCTGTTCCGGCTGTTGACACTGCAAAGAGATGTTTGACTTATATATAGTCTATGTTAGTTAAATATTTGATTTGAAAGTTATATGCAGACTTGCAATGAACAGGGCTGATATCTCAAACGTCATTATGAAGACAGGATCTTGTAGTCAAACTTTCTGTTGCCAGATTTGAACACAACTGTGAGAAGACGATGTTTCATTAACAACACAAGACTGAAACTATCAGTTGTCGCGCTGACGGATATACTGAAGATGAGATCTTTGCAATTATTGACTTATTCATTATGCAATAGGGATACTCGTTGAGAGTGTCAATAGGGATACTCGTTGAGAGCGTCAATAGGGATACTCATTGAGCGTCAATAGGGATACTCATTGAGCGTCAATAGGGATATTTGTTGAGAGCGTCAATAGGGATACTCGTTGAACGTCAATAGGGATACTTGTTGAGAGCGTCAATATGGATACTCGTTGAAAGCGTCAATAGGGATACTCGTTGAGAGCGTCAATAGGGATACTCATTGAGCGTCAATAGGGATACTCGTTGAACGTCTGACTGAATGGATTAAAGCAAGGGCTCCTGTTCGGGAGACCCGGGTTCAATCCCCGGTAAAGCCAATGATTTTTTACCTGTTAGGGTTCATAAGAAAAATCCGAACCTGAACAGTATCGCGGCGATTGCTCTAGCCATGCGACCATTAAATTTCTGAACAGTGTCACGACGATTGCTCTAGCCATGCGACCATTAAATTTCACATTAACATGTGTCCCCCCACCTCCCCCTCGGCCTACATCGCCATAAAAGCGTTATTACATGCATTAACCACGTTTTTTTGTACTTGAAAAATGTGGATAATTAAGTAACTGCTTGAAAGTTACTGAAACACACAAAAAGGGATAATTAAGTAACTGCTTGAAAGTTACTGAAACGCACAAAAAGGGATAATTAAGTAACTGCTTGAAAGTTACTGAAACGCACAAAAAGGGATAATTAAGTAACTGCTTGAAAGTTACTGAAACGCACAAAAAGGGATAATTAAGTAACTGCTTGAAAGTTACTGAAACGCACAAAAATCCGAACTGGTCTTACAGTGGATACCAGCTCAATGTGGCATACCAGGAAACGAAAAGGCTGACAAACTCGCAAGGGCTGGGGGAGCCTAACACAACACCACCCAACACAAAGTTTTACAGAAGCAAAGACTCTCCTGAAACAATCCAGGAAAATGATCTGGAGAAAACAAATGGAGGATACAACCCAGAGCACGACAGTATAAATACACTAAACAGAAAAGCACAGACCACAGTCTTCAGACTTAGAACGGGACACTGCAGTCTCAGAGCACTCTTCCACAGAATGGGTCTCATAGACTCGGCAGCCTGCACCTGTGGAGCACCAAAGCAGTCCCCAGAGCACATCCTGCAAGACTGCCTAGTCTGAGTAGTGAGAGATTGGAGATCTGGCCAACAGAAATAACACTACAAGACAAACTATGGGGAACCGATGAAGACCTCAAGCGCACCGCACCGCCCTGTTTATGACATATACCGGAGTCGTCGCATAGCAAAAGTTGATCGCAGAAGAAGAAGACTGAAACGCACACCATTACCGTACTATATTTTTGATACTGCCTAACTTGTTTTCCGTCACACATGACCTCCAGGACAAGAAGGGAGAGAAACAACCTCAACACTAGCCTAACAGACGTGTTGTGGAATGAGAACGTGTTTCACCCGCGCCTCTCTTCTTTCTTCGCGGGGAAGCTGTGACCTACAAATAACACATCAAATGAAACATACAATGTAAACATGTGTTTGATGTAAAATACAATTATTAGAGGAATTAAAATACAACATAGCTGCTGTAACACTTAACGAATTATCTATCGAAAAGGGTAAGTTGAATTTCGACTCACTGTTGGTGTGTGTGTGTGTTCTGTTACAGCTACATTTTCATTTCCGTTTGTCGCCATGAAATAGGCGTCCATCGCAAGCGATGATACCATCGTTTATCGCCATACTTCTCGTTGCAAGGCGTAGACATAGCGACGACGCCTATATCGCATTATTGACCACATCGTCTTCTGTTTCAGTATTTGCTACTTCCTCCTAGGCTGTAAAATTGAGGTTGTCTTTATCCACTGCCTTTTCTTTCACTAAGTGCCTAATGTTTTACTCTTTAAAATAATACAAGCGACTTAGAATTGGCGTATTAATATTATTATAACATTATTTATACTCATTTCATTAGAGTGTCATTATTTATTAGGCACCAGGCAGTCTGACTCTTAGACTTGGCGTGTTTATATTAAAAAGTGGAAGAAGGGAGTATTTATAATATATTATATCTTATTTAATAAGATATAATCTTATCTTATCGGGAGCACATCTTGTTTCATTTTCACGTATTGCTATATTATAATGTAATCTCTATTTAAATATTCTTCTGAATAAAATGTTATCTTCTTTCCACATAAACCTCGTAGTCGTAGTGTGTTCATCTTACAATAAATACTGTCATCGTCTTTCACACAAACTCTATGGCTAGTCTATGGTGTGTTCATCTTACAATGTGTACTAAGTCATCATCTTTCACACAAACTCTATGGTGTGTTCATCTTACAATATGTACTATGTCATCATCTTTCATACAAACTCTGGCGAGTCTATGGTGTGTTCATCTTACAATATGTACTAAGTCATCATCTTTCACACAAACTCTATGGCTAGTCTATGGTGTGTTCATCTTACAATATGTACTAGTCATCATCTTCACAAACTCTATGTGTGTTCATCTACAATATGTACTATGTCATCATCTTTCATACAAACTCTATGATGTGTTCATCTTACAATATGTACTAAGTCATCATCTTTCATACAAACTCTGGAGTCTATGGTGTGTTCATCTTACAATATGTACTATGTCATCATCTTTCATACAAACTCTATGATGAGTCTATGGTGTGTTCATCTTACAATATGTACTATGTCATCATCTTTCATACAAACTCTATGATGAGTCTATGGTGTGTTCATCTTACAATATGTACTATGTCATCATCTTTCACACAAACTCTATGGTGAGTCTATGTGTGTATCATCTTACAATATGTACTATGTCATGCATCTTTCATACATCTATGTGTGTTAATCTACAATATGTACTATGTCATCATCTTTCACCAAACTCTGGCTAGTCTATGGTGTGTTATCTTACAATATGTACTATGTCATCATCTTCAACAAACTCTATGGTTGTGTTCATCTTACAATATGTACTATGTCATCATCTTTCACACAAACTCTGGCGAGTCTATGGTGTGTTCATCTTACAATATGTACTATGTCATCATCTTTCACACAAACTCTATGGGTGAGTCTATGGTGTGTTCATCTTACAATATGTACTATGTCATCATCTTTCATACAAACTCTAGTGAGTCTATGGTGTGTTCATCTTACAATATGTACTATGTCATCATCTTTCACACAAACTCTGTGATGAGTCTATGGTGTGTTCATCTTACAATATGTACTATGTCATCATCTTTCATACAAACTCATGCAGTCTATGGTGTGTTCATCTTACAATATGTACTATGTCATCATCTTTCACACAAACTCTATGGCTAGTCTATGGTGTGTTCATCTTACAATATGTACTATGTCATCATCTTTCATACAAACTCTATGGTAGTCTATGTGTGTTCATCTTACAATATGTACTATGTCATCATCTTTCATACAAACTCTATGCAGTCAGTGTGTTCATCTTACAATATGTACTATGTCATCATCTTTCATACAAACTCTATGGTGTGTTAATCTTACAATATGTACTATGTCATCATCTTTCACATATAAACCATGCAGTCTATGGTGTGTTCATCTTACAATATGTACTATGTCATCATCTTTCACACAAACTCTATGGTAGTCTATGGTTTTCATCTTTCAATATGTACTATGTCATCATCTTTACATAAACTCTATGGTAGTTGTTGTTCTCTTACAATATGTACTATGTCATCATCTTTCACACAAACTCTATGGCTAGTCTATGGTGTGTTCATCTTACAATATGTACTATGTCATCATCTTTACATAAACTCTAATGGTGTGTTCATCTTACAATATGTACTATGTCATCATCTTTCACACAAACTCTTGGCAGTCTATGGTGTGTTCATCTTACAATATGTACTATGTCATCATCTTTCACAAAACTCTAGAGTCTATGGTGTTTCATCTTACAATATGTACTATGTCATCATCTTTCACACAAACTCTATGGCTAGTCTATGGTGTGTTCATCTTACAATATGTACTATGTCATCATCTTTCACACAAACTCTATGGCTAGTCTATGGTGTGTTCATCTTACAATATGTACTAAGTCATCATCTTTCATACAAACTCTATGATGAGTCTATGGTGTGTTCATCTTACAATATGTACTATGTCATCATCTTTCACACAAACTCTGTGGCTAGTCTATGGTGTGTTCATCTTACAATATGTACTATGTCATCATCTTTCACACAAACTCTATGGCTGAGTCTATGTGTGTTCATCTTTACAATATGTACTATGTCATCATCTTTCACACAAACTCTGTGATGAGTCTATGGTGTGTTCATCTTACAATATGTACTATGTCATCATCTTTCACACAAACTCTATGGCTAGTCTATGGTGTGTTCATCTTACAATATGTACTATGTCATCATCTTCAACAAACTCACTAATGAGTCTATGGTGTGTTCATCTTACAATATGTACTATGTCATCATCTTTCACACAAACTCTATGATGAGTCTATGGTGTGTTCATCTTACAATATGTACTATGTCATCATCTTTCATACAAACTCTATGATGAGTCTATGGTGTGTTCATCTTACAATATGTACTATGTCATCATCTTTCACCAAACTCTATAACTAGTCTATGGTGTTTAATCTTACAATATGTACTATGTCATCATCTTTCATACAAACTCTATGAGTCAGTGTGTTATCTTACAATATGTACTATGTCATCATCTTTCACTACAAACTCATGATGCAGTCTATGGTGTGTTCATCTTACAATATGACTATGTCATCATCTTTCACACAAACTCTATGTAGTCTATGGTGTGTTCATCTTACAATATGTACTATGTCATCATCTTTCATACAAACTCTATGGTGTGTTCATCTTACAATATGTACTATGTCATCATCTTTCATACAAACTCTATGGTCTAGTTGTCATCTTACAATATGTACTATGTCATCATCTTTCACACAAACTCTATGGCTAGTCTATGGTGTGTTCATCTTACAATATGTACTATGTCATCATCTTTCATACAAACTCTATGTGAGTCTATGTGTGTTCATCTTACAATATGTCACTATGTCATCATCTTTCATACAAACTCTGGTCTATGATGTGTTCATCTTACAATAGTGTACTACTATGTCATCATCTTTACTTACAAACTCTAATGGTGTGTTATCTTACAATATGCTACTATGTCATCATCTTTCACAAACTCTCATCTAAGGTGTGTCATCTTACAATATGTACTATGTCATCATCTTTCACATAAACTCTAGTGTAGTCTCTTGTACAATCTACTTTGTCATCATCTTTCATAAACTCTAAGGTAGATGTTCTCTACAATATCTACTATGTCATCATCTTTCATAAACTCTAAGGTATGTATTCTCTTACAATATCTACTATGTCATCATCTTTACATAAACTCTAAGGTGTGTTCATCTTACAATATCTACTATGTCATAATCTTTACATAAACTCTGGTCTAATGGTATTGTTCTCTTACAATATGTACTTGTCATCATCTTTCACATAAACTCTAAGGTATGTTCCTCTTACAATATCTACTATGTCATCATCTTTACATAAACTCTAAGGTGTGTTCTTACAATATCTACTTTGTCATCATCTTTACATAAACTCTAAGGTATGTTCCTCTTACAATATCTACTTTGTCATCATCTTTACATAAACTCTAGGTATGTTCTCTTACAATATCTACTTTGTCATCATCTTTACATAAACTCTAAGGTATGTTCCTCTTACAATATCTACTTTGTCATCATCTTTACATAAACTCTAAGGTATGTTCCTCTTACAATATCTACTTTGTCATCATCTTTACATAAACTCTAAGGTATGTTCCTCTTACAATATCTACTATGTCATCATCTTTCACATAAACTCTAAGGTATGTTCCTCTTACAATATCTACTTTGTCATCATCTTTACATAAACTCTAAGGTATGTTCCTCTTACAATATCTACTTTGTCATCATCTTTACATAAACTCTAAGGTTTGTTCCTCTTACAATATCTACTTTGTCATCATCTTTACATAAACTCTAAGGTATGTTCCTCTTACAATATCTACTTTGTCATCATCTTTACATAAACTCTAAGGTATGTTCCTCTTACAATATCTACTTGTCATATCTTTACATAAACTCTAAGGTGTGTTCCTCTTACAATATCTACTTTGTCATCATCTTTACATAAACTCTAAGGTATGTTCCTCTTACATATCTACTTATGTCATAAATCTTTACATAAACTCTAAGGTGTGTTCCTCTTACAATATCTACTTTGTCATCATCTTTACATAAACTCTAAGGTATGTTCATCTTACAATATCTACTTTGTCATCATCTTTACATAAACTCTAAGGTATGTTCCTCTTACAATATCTACTTTGTCATCATCTTTACATAAACTCTAAGGTATGTTCCTCTTACAATATCTACTATGTCATCATCTTTACATAAACTCTAAGGTATGTTCCTCTTACAATATCTACTTTGTCATCATCTTTACATAAACTCTAAGGTATGTTCCTCTTACAATATCTACTGTCATTCTTTACATAAACTCTAAGGTGTGTTCCTCTTACAATATCTACTTTGTCATCATCTTTACATAAACTCTAAGGTGTGTTCCTCTTACAATATCTACTTTGTCATCATCTTTACATAAACTCTAAGGTGTGTTCATCTTACAATATCTACTATGTCATAATCTTTACATAAACTATAAGGTGTGTTCCTCTTACAATATCTACTTTGTCATCATCTTTACATAAACTCTAAGGTATGTTCATCTTACAATATCTACTTTGTCATCATCTTTACATAAACTCTAAGGTATGTTCATCTTACAATATCTACTTTGTCATCATCTTTACATAAACTCTAAGGTATGTTCATCTTACAATATCTACTTTGTCATCATCTTTACATAAACTCTAAGGTATGTTCCTCTTACAATATCTACTTTGTCATCATCTTTACATAAACTCTAAGGTATGTTCCTCTTACAATATCTACTTTGTCATCATCTTTACATAAACTCTAAGGTATGTTCATCTTACAATATCTACTTTGTCATCATCTTTACATAAACTCTAAGGTATGTTCCTCTTACAATATCTACTTTGTCATCATCTTTACATAAACTCTAAGGTATGTTCATCTTACAATATCTACTTTGTCATCATCTTTACATAAACTCTAAGGTATGTTCCTCTTACAATATCTACTTTGTCATCATCTTTACATAAACTCTAAGGTATGTTCCTCTTACAATATCTACTTTGTCATCATCTTTACATAAACTCTAAGGTATGTTCCTCTTACAATATCTACTTTGTCATCATCTTTACATAAACTCTAAGGTATGTTCATCTTACAATATCTACTTTGTCATCATCTTTACATAAACTCTAAGGTATGTTCATCTTACAATATCTACTTTGTCATCATCTTTACATAAACTCTAAGGTATGTTCATCTTACAATATCTACTTTGTCATCATCTTTACATAAACTCTAAGGTTGTTCTCTTACAATATCTACTTTGTCATCATCTTTACATAAACTCTAAAGGGATGTTCTCTTACAATATCTACTTTGTCATCATCTTTACATAAACTCTAAGGTATGTTCATCTTACAATATCTACTTTGTCATCATCTTTACATAAACTCTAAGGTATGTTCATCTTACAATATCTACTTTGTCATCATCTTTACATAAACTCTAAGGTATGTTCATCTTACAATATCTACTTTGTCATCATCTTTACATAAACTCTAAGGTATGTTCATCTTACAATATCTACTTTGTCATCATCTTTACATAAACTCTAAGGTTGTTCTCTTACAATATCTACTTTGTCATCATCTTTACATAAACTCTAAGGTATGTTCATCTTACAATATCTACTTTGTCATCATCTTTACATAAACTCTAAGGTATGTTCCTCTTACAATATCTACTTTGTCATCATCTTTACATAAACTCTAAGGTATGTTCATCTTACAATATCTACTTTGTCATCATCTTTACATAAACTCTAAGGTTGTTCTCTTACAATATCTACTTTGTCATCATCTTTACATAAACTCTAAGGTATGTTCCTCTTACAATATCTACTTTGTCATAATCTTTACATAAACTCTAAGGTGTGTTCCTCTTACAATATCTACTTTGTCATCATCTTTACATAAACTCTAAGGTATGTTCATCTTACAATATCTACTTTGTCATCATCTTTACATAAACTCTAAGGTTTGTTCCTCTTACAATATCTACTTTGTCATCATCTTTACATAAACTCTAAGGTATGTTCCTCTTACAATATCTACTTTGTCATCATCTTTACATAAACTCTAAGGTTTGTTCCTCTTACAATATCTACTTTGTCATCATCTTTACATAAACTCTAAGGTATGTTCATCTTACAATATCTACTATGTCATATCTTTACATAAACTCTAAGGATGTTCCTCTTACAATATCTACTTGTCAATCATCTTTACATAAACTCTAAGGTATGTTCCTCTTACAATATCTACTTTGTCATCTTTACATAAACTCTAAGGTTGTTCCTCTTCAATATCTACTTTGTCATCATCTTTACATAAACTCTAAGGTGTTTCTAATATCACTTGTCATCTTTACTAAACTCTAAGGTTTCATCTACAATATCTACTATGTCATCATCTTTACATAAACTCTAGGTGTGTTCTCTTACAATATCTACTTTGTCATCACTTACATAAACTCTAGGTGTTCCTCTTACAAATCTATTGTCAATCTTACATAACTCTAAGGTATGTTCTCTTACAATATCTACTTGTCATCATCTTTACATAAACTCTAAGGTATGTTCTCTTACAATATCTACTTTGTCATCATCTTTACATAAACTCTAAGGTATGTTCCTCTTACAATATCTACTTTGTCATCATCTTTACATAAACTCTAAGGTATGTTCCTCTTACAATATCTACTATGTCATAATCTTTACATAAACTCTAAGGTATGTTCCTCTTACAATATCTACTATGTCATCATCTTTACATAAACTCTAAGGTATGTTCCTCTTACAATATCTACTTTGTCTATCTTTCAAACTCTTTAGTCTCTTACAAACTACTATGCATAATGTAAACTAAGTTGTCTCTACAAATCTACTTTGTCATCATCTTTACAAAACTCTAAGGTATTCTCTAAATATCTACTTGTCATAATCTTTACATAAACTCTAAGGTATGTTCTCTTACAATATCTACTATGTCATAATCTTCTACATAAACTCTAAGGTTGATTCTCTACAATATTCTATGTCATCATCTTTCATAAACTCTAAGGATAGTTCTAAATATCTATTTCATCATCTGAAATCTAAGTATGTTCATCATCTTCTATATCACTTATAAACTCTAAGGTGTGTTCCTCTTACAATATCTACTATGTCATCATCTTTACATAAACTCTAAGGTATGTTCCTCTTACAATATCTACTATGTCATCATCTTTACATAAACTCTAAGGTGTGTTCTTACAATATCTACTTTGTCATCATCTTTACATAAACTCTAAGGTGTGTTCCTCTTACAACATATGCACTATGCAACTGGGTGCAGGTACTGGTACAGACAATGATCAGAGAAATCACCTTCATTTTTGTCCCTGGGCACGCAGGAGTTAGGGTAATGAACGAGCTGATAGATTGGCTGGCTTGGCTAAAATATCAGAGGGAGCTGGTCATGGATTGAAATGACATTATTCACGTATTGAGTCTTTCAGAACAGAGGAGTTTCAGGGCTGTGAATCCCACTCGCTGACCAGATTGATAGAGATGGGTGTCAATATTGGTGCAACCCGAAAAGTACAACATACTAAATATGCAAAGAGATTAATTAATCAACATCGAACTGGCGTGTTGGGTTGTCTATTATTCTATCAAGTATGCCAGCACAACTGATTTCTGCAATGCTTTTTATTTACTAGGGTAGCTTCCTAGGTCCTACATCAGTCGCCTCTTACGACATGCCTTGTAGGTGGCAGGGGTACTTCTCTTTGCTTCTCTTGCCAGCCCCGGTACCACACAGGCGTAATGGAAAGCAAAAACATACCAAGAAATAGATATATACTTGGAACACACACACAATCTGATTGTAATCCAAGATGCATATCAAACTTTATAACCAAGGAAAATAATTGTCTCTAAAAGAAAGACATGGATAGGAAAGACATCAGAATAATCAGCAACTTATACTTGGAACACGCAAGATGCATATCAAACTTTATAACCAAGGAAAATAATTGTCTCTAAAAGAAAGACATCAGAATAATCAGCAACTTATACTTGGAAAGCGTTGCAACAATAAGAATAGGCAACAATTACTCGTCACATATAAAAAAGTGACGAACAGAGAAGAGTTATGGATGAGTTATATCCCTTTGTCTATTTAACATATATGCAGTAAAAAATATTCAAAGAGGATACCAAGGGTGACAGCAGTGGAGATTAATAAACATGAGATATGCGGGTGATATGGTGATATGGTGATATGGTGATATGGTGATATATATATATGTATTGATGGGATCATCTATTATTGATCACTTGTGAGTAACCATGTGTGCTCCGATCTCTTTTACTTGTGAGTAACCATGTGTCACTTTATAGACCTGTCCGATCTCTTTTACTTGTGAGTAACCATGTGTGCTCCGATCTCTTTTACTTGTGAGTAACCATGTGTGCTCGATCTCTTTTAGTCATGTGTCTGTGAGTAACCATGTAGTGTCTCCGATCTCTTTTATTGTGAGTAAATCCATGTTTGCTCTGATCTCTTTCTTACTTGTGAGTAACCATGTGTGCTCGATCTCTTTTACTTGTGAGTAACCATGTGTGCTCGATCTCTTTACTTGTGAGTAACCATGTGTGCCTCTTCTAGAAGTCTCTTTTAACTGAATGAGTAACATGTGTGCTCCGATCTCTTTTCTATAAAACAGGAAGATCTCAGCGAAGTGCACGAAAGACGTGAAAACAAAATACTGTAGTTTTACAAAAACAATAACAATACATAGCAACGTTTCGACCAAAAGGTCTTTATTAAGCAAAGGATACAACAAAAGTGAAGAATTTCACTTCTTTCACAGCACACTACATGAGAATACAGCAATCAAATCATAACGGCCCTTAAAAATAACAAAAATGGAGGTATTTTGGACATTTATAAACACACGAAGGGCTGGAGAAGACTATCATGGAAGGAGGTATACCGACAAAGAGGAGAAGAGGAAGACCACAGGGAAGATGGATTCAGGATGTAACTAATGGTTTCAACATGACGGCTGCAGAGGCATCTGGCCTTTGAGAGAGAAATTCCGGAGGACTGTTGGGGTGACAAAGTTCTGCTCAGGACTAGCTATGTGATGATGATGGTGATATTAGTGAACTAAGAGCAATAATTGCAAGAACTATTGATTGATTGATAGCAGCATGATCATTGTACTTGTGAGTAACCATGTGTGCTCCAATCTCTTTCTTACACATGAAGATCTCAGCTGCAGTGCATGAACTCCGTAGCGCCAGCGAGAGTCCCCGATGTAATTTTTGAAGATGTTTTGTAGGTATTTTATTTTAATCTTTTTCTAATACATTTTTCCCCGAGCAGCGGCTTTCCAACCTGCTCTTCTCGATTTTAAACTGCAAAAAGGGTTTCTTTTATGTGCTGAAATTGAACACGGGACCTATATTTTATCGTGCATCTACTTTAGGACTAGGTACTCGATCTCACTAACACTGAGATCCGCGGTCTCTGGGAAATATCTCGATGACTCCACACGGGAGCTAACTGAGTACCATTTTGAACGAGAGGCGAGCGTGTAACCTCTAAAACAAGTTAGCAACACAAGTAAAATATCATCATCATCATCAGGTGCCGTCTCCACATCGAAGGTTGGCTGCAATGAATCTCCAGCATCCTCTGTCTTTCGCCTTGGTGTTGCACACTGCCAGACTTAACCTGTCCATTTCTTAAAGTTTCCCTCCCACTTATCTCTCAGTCTTCCTCTTAAAAACCCAATACTGTTGTAATAAGCAAAACAAAATAGACAAAGGTTTTAAACATCAAAGTAAATGGAATAAGACTGGAACAAGTGACACGTTGTGTATATATATATATATATATATATATATATATATATATATATATATATATATATATATATATATATATATATATATATATATGCCCGCCTGCCCAGCGTGTTCGTAGCGCGTTGGACTGCAGGTGACAAGTCCTCTGTGAGTGCGGTTCAATTCCGCGGACTGGCAGAAAAGCCACAGGTTCTCCAGATTGACGGTGTTCGTGGCACCGAACCGAAGGGCTACGATGTCCATGGCACAAAGCCGAAAAGCTGAAAGTTCAAGTGCTTCTGGATCGAAAGAAGAAGATAACATAATAACAAATATGGCAAATATGAAAAAGAAGTTCGGAAGAGAATAGAAACGGTCAAGAACATAGGGAAAATATACTAACATCCAGGGCCGTGCCGTGCCGTGCTATGATACAGAGAGGCGGCCGCATCAGGCGGAACCGTAAGAGGACGACAAAGCATCAAAATCACAATTGAAGGTTATTTAAAGAAAAACTTTTAGAAGCGGCATATCATACTGATAAAAATATACCGCACGGCCCTGCTAACATCTCGGTCGAAAATATCATTGCTCCGCCTACACGTTTAGGGGCATATGATCCGATGTGTAACGTATAGTCGTTATTAATGTCAAAGACCACACCTATCACAAAGAGTATTGACTTCCTTGCACAGGGTTTTACCCCATATAACTCGGTCCATCTGCACAGAAGTGGCATACACGAACACAACGTAAAAGCGCTCGTATTGCTAGGCTAGGCGATTGGTGTCGTAAGGACTAGGGTAAGTGGTTCGAGTCCGTGTTTGTCTATTTGTTTTTTCCGAAGCTCTTAATACCTGTACCCTGTTTATTTGTTGATCATATTCGTTACTTCCGTTGCTTCCTCTGGGGTTATTGAAACAAAAACAACTCCTTGGGCTCTTCACTTGTGAACAGGACGGTTCGGTCCGGATTCGAACCCTCGACCTTTGGAACGCAAGGCAAAGACCCCCGGAGACGTAGACAATCAACAAACAGATGGAGAGCAGAACTAAATCTTGGGAAATGTGAATATACAGAAGAATAGGAGGAGTGTAATGGACAGAGAACACTAATAAACGAGTACTTCCCTGATCCAGAAGCACTTAAGCTTTTAGCTCTTCGGCTCGGTGCCACGAACACAGTAACTCTGGAGAACCTGTGGCTTTCCTGCCAGCCCGCGGAATTGAACCACATTCACAGGGGCTTGTTACCCGTCGTTCAACGCGCTACGAACACGCTGGACAGGCGGGCGTTAAAGTACTTAAGGGAAGGGTCTAAGCTGGATAGCTAAAAAAAATTTCATTTATGACCATTTTGGGTTACCATACTTTTGACACCAACATTCATCCTAGAATATGACTGTGCAAACCATTTTATCTAAAACATTCTTTTTAATGTTATATTTCTGCATTTTCTGAAGCATGTGTAGCCTTTTTTACCATATTTACAAGCTCATTAGATATGCATAAACTTTAAAAGATTGTTACTCGGCTACTATTTGTCGTAGAATCTTATTTGTCGTTAATGTTACTTGTTATAAACAGGAATGAAACGAGAGCTGCTCGGGGTCATTGAAATGAGACGAATGATATATTTTGGTCACATCAACGGAGATGAGACACTGTTAAAAATCATCTAGGAAGGGGAGATGAAAGACGGGAGAGTAAGATAGAAGGCATATATAATTGGGAGAGGGATATAAATCAGCCGAACAGGCAATAGTCAGGCAGTGCGAGTCATAAGCATTGATTCATGACTTGTACAGGAAGAGTTGTCCTTCTTGAACTTAACTAGGTCATGAGAATCACAAAATCTTCTATTTTTAGATACGCTGTGTCACACTTTGACCTGACTTTGTCCTATAAAACAGTGGTTCTCAAACCTGATAGTCCACACTCACTATTTGTTTTGACAGCATCTATTTGGAAACAATAACTTTATCATAATAAATGGAGTCTCTGTAGTCATGATACCAGTTTCGAAATGCAAACATGTCACCATGAACATTAAAAAAAGCATTGTACAACACAATCCTTTCCCGTCACTATGATATTAGTGTCAAACCTGCACCCTGACATCAAATGATATCAGAAAACTAGGCACGATAGAAATGACATGTCTACTTAGAATGATGGGAGTAACAAGAAGAGACCGGTTTAGAAATGAAGATCTCAGGAATAAATGTGGATACAGCATCATTACTGAACTTTATCAAGAAGCAACAAATTAAATTGTTGGGACACAACCAGATTTTCAAAAGACATTACGCCTCCATGAGCAATGCTACCGCGATATAGTGAAACAAAGCATAAGGTCGTCCACGCAAAAGGTGGACTACATAAATAATAGAGACAGTAAAAGTCGATATTTATGAAACATGATTATAGCAAAAGAAGATTATGTATACTGACGGTTCACATGGCTCGCTGATTAAACACACTCCTCACTCTGCCCTTCAGGGCATCCAGTTCTACTTTTACAAAGGGTAACTAAGAAAGAAAGTTGGTACAAAACTGTGCTTGAATTACATTGAGAAACAAAGTCACCAACATCAGCATAAGAAAGAAAGTTGGTACAAAACCTTGCTTGAATTACATCGAGAAACAAAGTCACCAACATCAGCATAAGAAAGAAAGTTGGTACAAAACCTTGCTTGAATTACATTGAGAAACAAAGTCACCAACATCAGATTAAGAAAGAAAGTTGGTACAAAACCGTTTGAATTACATCGAGAAACAAAGTCACAACATCAGCATAAGAAAGAAAGTTGTACAAAACCTTGCGAAATTACATCGAGAAACAAAGTCACCAACATCAGCATAAGAAAGAAAGTTGGTACAAAACCTTGCTTGAATTACATCGAGAAACAAAGTCACCAACATCAGCATAAGAAAGAAAGTTGGTACAAACCGCTTGAATTACATCGAGAAACAAAGTCACCAACATCAGCATAAGAAGAAAGTTGTACAAACCTGCTTGAATTACATCGAAACAAAGTCACCAACATCAGCATAAGAAGAAAGTTGGTACAAACCTTGCTTGAATTACATCGAGAAACAAAGTCACCAACATCAGCATAAGAAAGAAAGTTGGTACAAACCTGTTGAATTAATTGAGAAACAAAGTCACAACATCAGCATAAGAAAGAAAGTTGGTACAAACCTTCTTGATTACTTGAAACAAAGTCACCAACATCAGCATAAGAAGAAAGTTGGCACAACCTGCTTGAATTACATCGAGAAACAAAGTCACCAACATCAGCATAGAAGAAAGTTGGTACAAACCTTGCTTGAATTACATCGAGAAACAAAGTCACCAACATCAGCATAAGAAAGAAAGTTGGCACAAAACTGTGCTTGAATTACATCGAGAAACAAAGTCACCAACATCAGCATAAGAAAGAAAGTTGGCACAAACCCTTGCTTGAATTACATTGAGAAACAAAGTCACCAACATCAGCATAAGAAGAAAGTTGGTACAAAACCTTGCTTGAATTACATAGAAACAAAGTCACCAACATCAGCATAGAAAGAAAGTTGGTACAAAACCTTCTTGAATTACATCGAGAAACAAAGTCACCAACATCAGCATAAGAAAGAAAGTTGCCAAAACTGTGCTTGAATTACATCGAGAAACAAAGTCACCAACATCAGCATAAGAAAGAAAGTTGGCACAAAACTGTGCTTGATTACATCGAGAAACAAAGTCACCAACATCAGCATAAGAAAGAAAGTTGGTACAAAACCTTGCTTGAATTACATCGAGAAACAAAGTCACCAACATCAGCATAAGAAAGAAAGTTGGTACAAAACCTTGCTTGAATTACATCGAGAAACAAAGTCACCAACATCAGCATAAGAAAGAAAGTTGGCACAAAACTGTGCTTGAATTACATCGAGAAACAAAGTCACCAACATCAGCATAAGAAGAAAGTTGGTCAAAACCGTGCTTGAATTACATCGAGAAACAAAGTCACCAACATCAGCATAAGAAAGAAAGTTGGTACAAAACCTTGCTTGAATTACATAGAGAAACAAAGTCACCAACATCAGCATAAGAAAGAAAGTTGGTACAAAACCGTGCTTGAATTACATCGAGAAACAAAGTCACCAACATCAGCATAAGAAAGAAAGTTGGTACAAAACCTTGCTTGAATTACATCGAGAAACAAAGTCACCAACATCAGCATAAGAAAGAAAGTTGGTACAAAACCTTGCTTGAATTACATAGATAAACAAAGTCACCAACATCAGCATAAGAAAGAAAGTTGGCACAAAACTGTGCTTGAATTACATAGAGAAACAAAGTCACCAACATCAGCATACGAAAGAAAGTTGGTACAAAACCTTGCTTGAATTACATTGAGAAACAAAGTCACCAACATCAGCATAAGAAAGAAAGTTGGTACAAAACCTTGCTTGAATTACATCGAGAAACAAAGTCACCAACATCAGCATAAGAAAGAAAGTTGGCACAAAACCTTGCTTGAATTACATCGAGAAACAAAGTCACCAACATCAGCATAAGAAAGAAAGTTGGCACAAAACCTTGCTTGAATTACATCGAGAAACAAAGTCACCAACATCAGCATAAGAAAGAAAGTTGGCACAAAACCTTGCTTGAACTACACTGAGAAACAAAGAATGAAGTGGTTTGTCCACTTAATAAGAATGCATCCAAACTCCACAGTATACAGAGTCTTCTACAAAGAACATCAGGAAAGAAGGCAAGAGGAAGACCACGGAAAAGATGGTTAGATGGCGTAGCAGAATCCTGTGAAAGAGCAAAAATAACAATCACACAAGCCACCAGAACAGCGCAAGACAAAAACATAAAAACCACGACACTGGGCAACAACCCGGTAGCAGTGTGGCGACAAAAGAAGAGGAAGAAGAACTTCAAACTGCCTAAATCGTTGGATCAATTCAACATCAATTTGAGTGTCCTTATCCAACAGGCAGTTACGAATAGACCGAAGAACATCCCCTTATCCATCTTCAACTCCCCAACAATCGTTGCTGTTGATGCAAGCCTGGCCGCTCTCTCATTACCGTAAACACCTGCATGCCCAGGACAGTATATCCGCTGGAAGTTAGAAACTTCTATAGACGACATCCACTCATACCGAAACTTGCCCTTTTGGATCTTGTGAAGCTTCGACTGAGAGCCAGATACAACAATGGCCCAAGTGACTGAAATCCCAGAGAGCCAATGGAGGGCAACAGTAACGGCTCAACCTCCATCCTCATACAAGAAGTAGTTGCCCTGTACGCTCCACTTCGCCCTGCAACAACCCTACCATGCGCATTAGCCAAGAAACCACAGTCTGATTTCTCACCACCATGAACTGACCCATCCTATATATCGGCAACAAACATAGGAAAAAATGCACCCGTGAACAGAACATCGCGGCCAGGATTCGAACCTTCGAAACGCAAGGTCTAGCCACATATACTCCTCCTCCACGCCCTACCTATCTTAGTAGCTTCTAAAACCATGTGGGAGAAGACAGTGGTTCTGTTCTTTGCTACCCCCAAACCGCATGGTAGATAAGATGACATACCGACTGTATAATTCTAATTTATATTTGTAAACTCAATAATAGAACACCAGTGAATAGCACATTAAATATCTTATATGACAGCAACATATGTCATGTTAAATATAATATTCATAATCCCGTATAATGTTTCAGAAGCACAGAGCAGGTTCTACTTTTTAAAATTTCAATTAAACAGCAGAATTGAATGGCTTAGTTGAAAAAGAGCATATCCCACATCTTTAAGTTCTGAGTTAACAGCATTCAGAGGTTTTTTGAGTGCATTAAATCTTGATCTTCATTTATTTTCAATAATGCAAATAAATAGATAGAGTTTATACCACAACAATGAACATTTGAGAGTACATACTGCATGTTTCCAGCTATAGTATTATGAGAAAAAAACCTCATTTTGATGGATAAGTGGTATAGGCCCTTCTTACTAATCCTTTCAATTATATTTTACCGAACGTTAGATGATGAATATTATTGAGGTTAAATTTGAAACTAATATATGCCACTGAGTTAAAGTTGCAACGTTAATAAGCAAAGCGGTACATTCTGTAACTTGTACACTACACAGTAGTGGTGTGGAGTAGCAGTAGTATCGAGACTTCATGGTACCAGACTGTAACATATACATTAGTAGTGTGGTGTTATATAGACTTTGTGGTACTATAAATAAACAAATGCTGCTGCTGTGAAATTGTTCTTTTAAAGGCTTTTTCTTTCTCTGTGTTTTGCCACACAGCGTCAGGATAAGAAATATCTAAAACGGACTCTTGTTTGCGCTTCGTACATGGTGTTGTTAACTGATTCTGCGATGTACGGAAACCTGCGCATCTGAGGTGGCCAGAGCGGATCAGATCAGATCTCGCCTGAGTGGCTACCGGGGCCCAAATTTGGGGTGTAAAGAATAGAACCACTGTTACCTGCCATTCATGTCGTAAGAGGCGACTAAGGAGATTTGGCTGAAATCGGATGCACATGTCCTAAACTTGTAGAAATCTATGCATTTAGGGGCCTACCAAACCAATGTGCAACGTATACACGTTCTTGGCAAAGATCAAACATATCACAAAAGTGATTAAAATTGGTCGTTAAGAACGAACGCAAAGAAGAAGTAGATCAGATCTGGAGAAAACCGAGGCGAGACTGCGGTGATACTTAGTAAATTAGCGTTTTAGGACAAAGACTCGTATGTATGATATCACATAAGCAAGCAAAATGATTGGTTATTGGTTAATAAAACTGAAGTCATCGCACGCCGGGCAGACCCATAGGTGCTAAGTCTCCCCAACAGATATCGAAGAGTATGCATACTGATGGTTCCCGTGGCTCGCTGATTAAACACACCTCTCACTCTGCCCTCAGGCATCCAGTTCTACGTGTATAACTCCAAACTGCCCAAATCGCTTGATTGATTCAATATCTATTTTATTGTCGTCCAACAGACAGTCGCGAAGAGACCGAAAACATTCCCTTATCCATCTTCAACTCCCCAACAATCGATGCTGTTGATGAAAGCCTCCCCAACAATCGATGCTTCAACTTCCCAACAATCGATGCTTCAACTTCCCAACAATCGATGCTTCAACTCCCCAACAATCGATGCTTCAACTCCGAAACAATCGATGCTTCAACTCCCAACACTCGATGCTTCAACTCCCAACAATCGATGCTTCAACTTCCCAACAATCGATGCTTCAACTCCCCAACACTCGATGCTTCAACTCCCCAACAATCGATGCTTCAACTTCCCAACAATCGATGCTTAACTCCCCAAAATCGATGCTTCAACTCCAACACTGATGCTCCAACTCCCCAACAATCGATGCTTCAACTCCCAACAATCGATGCTTAACTCCCAACAATCGATGCTTCAAGCTCCCCAACAATCGATGCTTCAACTCCCCAACAATCGATGCTTCAACTCCCCAACACTCGATGCTTCAACTCCCCAACAATCGATGCTTCACTCCCAACAAATCGATGCTTAACTCCCCAACAATCGATGCTTTCAACTCCCCAACACTCGATGCTTAACTCCCCAACAATCGATGCTTAACTCCCAACAATCGATGCTTCAACTCCCCAACAATCGATGCTTTAACTCCCAACAATCGATGCTTCAACTCCCCAACAATCGATGCTTCAACTCCCCAACAATCGATGCTTCAACTCCCCAACAATCGATGCTTCAACTCCCAACATCGATGCTTCAACCTCCCCAACAATCGATGCTGTTTGAACTCCCCAACAATCGATGCTTGCTCCAACAATCGATGTTCAACTCCCCAACATCGATGCTATCAACTCCCAACAATCGATGCTTCCTCCAACAATCGATGCTTCAACTCCCAACAATCGATGCTTCAACTCCCCAACAATCGATGCTACTCCCAACAATCGATGCTTCAACTCCCCAACAATCGATGCTTGACTCCCAACAATCGATGCTTCAACTCCCAACAATCGATCTTAACTCCCCAACATATCGTGTTAACTCCCAACAATCGATGCTTCAACTCCCAACAATCGATGCTTCAACTCCCCAACATCGATGCTGTTGATGAAAGCATGACCGCTCTCTCATTACCGTAAACACCCGTATGCCCAGGACAGTATATCCACGTAAGTCTCTGGAGGTTAGAAACTTCTATAGACGACATCCACTCATACCGAACCTTGCCCTTCTGGATCTTGTGATACACGTGTCTTTGTCATAAAAAGCTTCGTACATAGTGTCTTTCACTGCCTCTGTAGTTTCTGTGTGCTCGACATATTGACCAGTATCCACTGTGCTTGAATAGCATTTCTTGTTGAGGTACACTATCTGTTGGTAATCTGCTTCTGCAGCCGAACCATTTCATTTGTTGTTTCTTAACAAAGTTCAGTACTGATGTTGTACACACTTTTTTTCTCATGTCTTAACCTAAACCGGTCTTTTCTTAATTAATATTCGACTCTCGAGATGTATCTCGTCGTGACTACTTTTATATTCGACCTACGTAGATACGTATCTCTGTCGTGGACTACTTTTCAATATTGAATATATACTATCTTCGTGGACTACCCTATATATTCGGAACTCGTAGATACGTATCTCTACTCGTGGAACCTACTTTTTCTGTAATTAATATCTTCGGAACTCTACGTAGATACGTATCTCGTCGGACTACTTTCTTTTATCGAACTCTGTGTACGATCCTGGACTACTTAATTTCTTATATTACATACCCCTTCCGGAACTCTACGTAGATACTATCTCTGTCGTGGACTACCATTTAACTCTCGTTCTGTCATCGTATCAATCTGTGATACGATCTGCATCCCTGATTAAATTGTTATTTTTCCATCCAGAAGCACTTGAGCTTTCAGCTCTTCGGCTCGTTGCCATGAACATCGCAACCCTTCGGTTCGGTGCCACGATCACCGTAAATCTGGAGAACCTGTGGCTTTTCTGCCAGCCCGTGGAATTTAACCACACTCACAGGGGGCGTGTCACCCGTCGTCCAACACGCTACGAACACGCTGGGCAGGTGGTCTCCTGAAAGAAAAATGTCGTGTTGTACAATGCTCTTTTAGGTGTTAATAATGACTTACTGACATTTGAATATTGATGCTATTTGTCGTGTCATTGAATTTGTTTTATTCGATGTTGAATTTCGTTAGTTACTCTTCTATTTTCTGAATAAAAATGCTTCCAAGATATGTCAAGACTTTAAACTTGTTTTAATTGATGTTTGCCGATGGAGATATTGATAGTTCTTTAGCGAATGTGTTTACTTTGGTTTTTTCTACGTTTAATGTTCATTTTGTAGTCATCACATGTTAACTAATGTGCTGTTGTAGCAGTTTTTTGCATGTGTTATGATTGTCTGATCGTCGACAACCACGGTGCCCGTAATAGCTCATATTACATGGGCACCCATTACTTGCCAAGCAAGAAACAAGAAACATACACCAGGATATAACCAACAGGACTCAAATCTTCTTTTGTAAGGCGTGCCTCGGCTCAAAGAGACTTAATTTCCTCCACATTACAAATAAAACAAGTTTTACCTAGTTAATAACATATTCTTGATATGTTCCCCATGAGGTAGGGAAAGAAACATCGTTGGTTAAATAATTTCTAGAATCCCCAACAATATAACCAATGAATTGAGACAAAGACAAACGTACACAAGTTGCTGGATCAGTAACTGCCCGTGTGTTGCCGGGGCTCACAAGGGGAACAAAGAATAGTAACACTACGTCCTACAAAGCATGTCGTAAGAGACGACTGAGGTATTGGCCTAGGAAAGCTACCCTAGTAAATAAAAAGCATCGCAGAAATTTGATGTGCTGGCCTACTTGTAGGCACATAACTGGCACAACGTACAATTATTCTTAGGTTCAGATTACATACAAATCACACAGAGTGGTTAACAAGTGCTAGATATGGAGTGTTCAAAGAAGAACACACAGAGTGGTTAACAAGTGGTAGATATGGAGTGTTCAAAGAAGAACACACAGAGTGGTTAACAAATGGTAGATATGGAGCGTTCAAAGAAGAACACACAGAGTGGTTAACAAGTGCTAGATATGGAGCGTTCAAAGAAGAAGACACAGAGTGGTTAACAAGTGCTAGATATGGAGCGTTCAAAGAAGAACACACAGAGTGGTTAACAAGTGCTAGATATGGAGCGTTCAAAGAAGAACACACAGAGTGGTTAACAAGTGCTAGATATGGAGCGTTCAAAGAAGAACACACAGAGTGGTTAACAAGTGGTAGATATGGAGCGTTCAAAGAAGAACACACAGAGTGGTTAACAAGTGCTAGATATGGAGCGTTCAAAGAAGAACACACAGAGTGGTTAACAAGTGCTAGATATGGAGCGTTCAAAGAAGAACACACAGAGTGGTTAACAAGTGCTAGATATGGAGCGTTCAAAGAAGAACACACAGAGTGGTTAACAAGTGCTAGATATGGAGCGTTCAAAGAAGAACACACAGAGTGGTTAACAAGTGGTAGATATGGAGCGTTCAAAGAAGAACACACAGAGTGGTTAACAAGTGCTAGATATGGAGCGTTCAAAGAAGAACACACAGAGTGGTTAACAAGTGCTAGATATGGAGCGTTCAAAGAAGAACACACAGAGTGGTTAACAAGTGCTAGATATGGAGCGTTCAAAGAAGAACACACAGAGTGGTTAACAAGTGCTAGATATGGAGCGTTCAAAGAAGAACACACAGAGTGGTTAACAAGTGCTAGATATGGAGCGTTCAAAGAAGAACACACAGAGTGGTTAACAAGTGCTAGATATGGAGCGTTCAAAGAAGAACACACAGAGTGGTTAACAAGTGCTAGATATGGAGCGTTCAAAGAAGAACACACAGAGTGGTTAACAAGTGGTAGATATGGAGCGTTCAAAGAAGAACACACAGAGTGGTTAACAAGTGCTAGATATGGAGTGTTCAAAGAAGAACACACAGAGTGGTTAACAAGTGCTAGATATGGAGCGTTCAAAGAAGAACACACAGAGTGGTTAACAAGTGCTAGATATGGAGCGTTCAAAGAAGAACACACAGAGTGGTTAACAAGTGGTAGATATGGAGCGTTCAAAGAAGAACACACAGAGTGGTTAACAAGTGCTAGATATGGAGCGTTCAAAGAAGAACACACAGAGTGGTTAACAAGTGCTAGATATGGAGCGTTCAAAGAAGAACACACAGAGTGGTTAACAAGTGCTAGATATGGAGCGTTCAAAGAAGAACACACAGAGTGGTTAACAAGTGCTAGATATGGAGCGTTCAAAGAAGAACACACAGAGTGGTTAACAAGTGCTAGATATGGAGCGTTCAAAGAAGAACACACAGAGTGGTTAACAAGTGCTAGATATGGAGCGTTCAAAGAAGAACACACAGAGTGGTTAACAAGTGCTAGATATGGAGCGTTCAAAGAAGAACACACAGAGTGGTTAACAAGTGGTAGATATGGAGCGTTCAAAGAAGAACACACAGAGTGGTTAACAAGTGCTAGATATGGAGTGTTCAAAGAAGAACACACAGAGTGGTTAACAAGTGCTAGATATGGAGCGTTCAAAGAAGAACACACAGAGTGGTTAACAAGTGCTAGATATGGAGCGTTCAAAGAAGAACACACAGAGTGGTTAACAAGTGCTAGATATGGAGCGTTCAAAGAAGAACACACAGTGTGGTTAACAAGTGCTAGATATGGAGCGTTCAAAGAAGAACACACAGAGTGGTTAACAAGTGCTAGATATGGAGCGTTCAAAGAAGAACACACAGAGTGGTTAACAAGTGGTAGATATGGAGCGTTCAAAGAAGAACACACAGAGTGGTTAACAAGTGGTAGATATGGAGCGTTCAAAGAAGAACACACAGAGTGGTTAACAAGTGCTAGATATGGAGCGTTCAAAGAAGAACACACAGAGTGGTTAACAAGTGGTAGATATGGAGCGTTCAAAGAAGAACACACAGAGTGGTTAACAAGTGCTAGATATGGAGCGTTCAAAGAAGAACACACAGAGTGGTTAACAAGTGCTAGATATGGAGCGTTCAAAGAAGAACACACAGAGTGGTTAACAAGTGCTAGATATGGAGCGTTCAAAGAAGAACACACAGAGTGGTTAACAAGTGCTAGATATGGAGCGTTCAAAGAAGAACACACAGAGTGGTTAACAAGTGCTAGATATGGAGCGTTCAAAGAAGAACACACAGAGTGGTTAACAAGTGGTAGATATGGAGCGTTCAAAGAAGAACACACAGAGTGGTTAACAAGTGCTAGATATGGAGCGTTCAAAGAAGAACACACAGAGTGGTTAACAAGTGCTAGATATGGAGCGTTCAAAGAAGAACACACAGAGTGGTTAACAAGTGCTAGATATGGAGCGTTCAAAGAAGAACACACAGAGTGGTTAACAAGTGCTAGATATGGAGCGTTCAAAGAAGAAGACACAGAGTGGTTAACAAGTGCTAGATATGGAGCGTTCAAAGAAGAACACACAGAGTGGTTAACAAGTGATAGATATGGAGTGTTCAAAGAAGAAGACACAGAGTGGTTAACAAGTGCTAGATATGGAGCGTTCAAAGAAGAACACACAGAGTGGTTAACAAGTGGTAGATATGGAGCGTTCAAAGAAGAACACACAGAGTGGTTAACAAGTGCTAGATATGGAGCGTTCAAAGAAGAACACACAGAGTGGTTAACAAGTGCTAGATATGGAGCGTTCAAAGAAGAACACACAGAGTGGTTAACAAGTGCTAGATATGGAGCGTTCAAAGAAGAACACACAGAGTGGTTAACAAGTGCTAGATATGGAGCGTTCAAAGAAGAACACACAGAGTGGTTAACAAGTGGTAGATATGGAGCGTTCAAAGAAGAACACACAGAGTGGTTAACAAGTGCTAGATATGGAGCGTTCAAAGAAGAACACACAGAGTGGTTAACAAGTGCTAGATATGGAGCGTTCAAAGAAGAACACACAGAGTGGTTAACAAGTGCTAGATATGGAGCGTTCAAAGAAGAACACACAGAGTGGTTAACAAGTGCTAGATATGGAGCGTTCAAAGAAGAACACACAGAGTGGTTAACAAGTGCTAGATATGGAGCGTTCAAAGAAGAACACACAGAGTGGTTAACAAGTGCTAGATATGGAGCGTTCAAAGAAGAACACACAGAGTGGTTAACAAGTGGTAGATATGGAGCGTTCAAAGAAGAACACACAGAGTGGTTAACAAGTGCTAGATATGGAGTGTTCAAAGAAGAACACACAGAGTGGTTAACAAGTGCTAGATATGGAGCGTTCAAAGAAGAACACACAGAGTGGTTAACAAGTGCTAGATATGGAGCGTTCAAAGAAGAACACACAGAGTGGTTAACAAGTGCTAGATATGGAGCGTTCAAAGAAGAACACACAGAGTGGTTAACAAGTGCTAGATATGGAGCGTTCAAAGAAGAACACACAGAGTGGTTAACAAGTGCTAGATATGGAGCGTTCAAAGAAGAACACACAGAGTGGTTAACAAGTGGTAGATATGGAGCGTTCAAAGAAGAACACACAGAGTGGTTAACAAGTGGTAGATATGGAGCGTTCAAAGAAGAACACACAGAGTGGTTAACAAGTGCTAGATATGGAGCGTTCAAAGAAGAACACACAGAGTGGTTAACAAGTGCTAGATATGGAGCGTTCAAAGAAGAACACACAGAGTGGTTAACAAGTGCTAGATATGGAGCGTTCAAAGAAGAAGACACAGAGTGGTTAACAAGTGCTAGATATGGAGCGTTCAAAGAAGAACACACAGAGTGGTTAACAAGTGATAGATATGGAGTGTTCAAAGAAGAAGACACAGAGTGGTTAACAAGTGCTAGATATGGAGCGTTCAAAGAAGAACACACAGAGTGGTTAACAAGTGGTAGATATGGAGCGTTCAAAGAAGAACACACAGAGTGGTTAACAAGTGCTAGATATGGAGCGTTCAAAGAAGAACACACAGAGTGGTTAACAAGTGCTAGATATGGAGCGTTCAAAGAAGAACACACAGAGTGGTTAACAAGTGCTAGATATGGAGCGTTCAAAGAAGAACACACAGAGTGGTTAACAAGTGCTAGATATGGAGCGTTCAAAGAAGAACACACAGAGTGGTTAACAAGTGGTAGATATGGAGCGTTCAAAGAAGAACACACAGAGTGGTTAACAAGTGCTAGATATGGAGCGTTCAAAGAAGAGCACACAGAGTGGTTAACAAGTGCTAGATATGGAGCGTTCAAAGAAGAACACACAGAGTGGTTAACAAGTGCTAGATATGGAGCGTTCAAAGAAGAACACACAGAGTGGTTAACAAGTGCTAGATATGGAGCGTTCAAAGAAGAACACACAGAGTGGTTAACAAGTGGTAGTTATCGAGCGTTCAAAGAAGAACACACAGAGTGGTTAACAAGTACTAGATATGGAGCGTTCAAAGAAGAACACACAGAGTGGTTAACAAGTGGTAGATATGGAGCGTTCAAAGAAGAACACACAGAGTGGTTAACAAGTGCTAGATATGGAGCGTTCAAAGAAGAACACACAGAGTGGTTAACAAGTGCTAGATATGGAGCGTTCAAAGAAGAACACACAGAGTGGTTAACAAGTGCTAGATATGGAGCGTTCAAGAAGAACACACAGAGTGGTTAACAAGTGCTAGATATGGAGCGTTCAAAGAAGAACACACAGAGTGGTTAACAAGTGCTAGATATGGAGCGTTCAAAGAAGAACACACAGAGTGGTTAACAAGTGCTAGATATGGAGTGTTCAAAGAAGAACACACAGAGTGGTTAACAAGTGCTAGATATGGAGCGTTCAAAGAAGAACACACAGAGTGGTTAACAAGTGGTAGATATGGAGCGTTCAAAGAAGAACACACAGAGTGGTTAACAAGTGCTAGATATGGAGCGTTCAAAGAAGAACACACAGACAGAGTGGTTAACAAGTGCTAGATATGGAGCGTTCAAAGAAGAACACACAGAGTGGTTAACAAGTGCTAGATATGGAGCGTTCAAAGAAGAACACACAGAGTGGTTAACAAGTGCTAGATATGGAGCGTTCAAAGAAGAAGACACAGAGTGGTTAACAAGTGCTAGATATGGAGCGTTCAAAGAAGAACACACAGAGTGGTTAACAAGTGATAGATATGGAGTGTTCAAAGAAGAAGACACAGAGTGGTTAACAAGTGCTAGATATGGAGCGTTCAAAGAAGAACACACAGAGTGGTTAACAAGTGATTGATATGGAGTGTTCAAAGAAGAAGACACAGAGTGGTTAACAAGTGGTAGATATGGAGCGTTCAAAGAAGAACACACAGAGTGGTTAACAAGTGCTAGATATGGAGCGTTCAAAGAAGAAGACACAGAGTGGTTAACAAGTGCTAGATATGGAGCGTTCAAAGAAGAAGACACAGAGTGGTTAACAAGTGCTAGATATGGAGCGTTCAAAGAAGAAGACACAGAGTGGTTAACAAGTGCTAGATATGGAGTGTTCAAAGAAGAACACACAGAGTGGTTAACAAGTGCTAGATATGGAGCGTTCAAAGAAGAAGACACAGAGTGGTTAACAAGTGCTAGATATGGAGCGTTCAAAGAAGAAGACAAAAGAAGAAGAATCAGTAACAACGATATGTTATCATTGTGAGTCGTCGTTTTTAATCACAAGTTTGGCTGTAGTGTTTTCAGTGGATCTTCAATTCTTCTTCTGTGGACATAGTGAAACTTCAACTGTAATATGCTGAAACATCAGTCGGAGTCTATTGTTATTTCAAAAAGGCCAGTGTTGGAAACACACTTTGTCTCTCATCCTCATATCTTGGACACTTTTACAACAGCTTTTCTGCAATAATTGTTGTATCTGCTACTCCGCCCAAGTGGTTACCGGGCCCAAATTTGGGGTGTAAAGAATAGAACCACTGTTAACTGCCACCATGTCGTAAGAGACGTCTAAGGAGGTTTGGCTGAAATTGGATGCACGTTTCCTAAACGTGTAGAACTCTATGCGTTTAGGGGCCTACCAAACCAATGTGCAAGGTATACACGTTCTTGTCAAAGATCAAACATATCACAAAGAGGGATTAAAATTGATCGTAAAGAACGAACGAGAAGAAGAGAAGTATCTGCAACTCTTGTCTTATGCGCTTTTATAACCGCTATTCTGCAGTCATTTTCTATGTACCACACAGTGAAAAAAAAAAAAAAAAAAAGAAGATGGAGTCCACCACAAGTGCTGTTGTTTGCTAGGGGTGCCAGAAAACAATGTTATCATGGTTTCATAGACATCCTAGAGTACGTCCTCCTGCATCGTAGTCACTGGCGGCTATTTTAAAATCAATCAGGCCTCTTGCGCAGCTCGGACAACCAAACGGACATATTACAGACATCTTTGAAAACTTATAGGTTCATTGTAAAATGGATCTTTTAAAAAAATGTTTGAGTCACTGTCAAACCGTTTTGAGTGCACGTTTTTTGTTAATCAGAACTTTCTCTGTGTTAAAATTGATAGATCAACATGTGGTTAGAGAAGATAACCGATCTTTGGCATACTTTCCATGGAAATCAAACAGAAACACTCCTAACACAGACATTTGAATGACGTGATGGAAACTTTTAGTTAAATAAAAATAACATTATAAAACACGTGTCAATGAAGCAATTTGTAGTTTGATTTACTCTTATTATTACTTAACCCCTTCACTCTGCTGAGACGATGTACTGGCTCGCGGTATTTGGTAAGATGACGCAAATCCAATACACTGGCTAATTCAGTATACTTGCAACATACGCGGGGGTAAACAAAAATTATGGAGGGGAAGGGTTTATTTTTGGGCCAAAAATGGGGAAGGGGATATATCTCGAATAAAACATTCCGCTCCGAATATTCTTTCTTAATTTCACCACTGGTACAACAGTCATACTTAAATGACAGATAAATAGATTTAATATTCTGTCTTAATTTCACCACTGGTACAACAGTCATACTTAAATGACAGATAAATAGATTTAATATTCTTTCTTAATTTCATCACTGGTACAACAGTCATACTTAAATGACAGATAAATAGATTTTTTTAAAAACCTGAACAATTTACCAAATACAGGATTGGAAACATAAACCTTTATTTCTTACTGTACCCTTTGCCTAGCCCATCAGATAGCGTTTTTCATAACACAGTCATCTAGATCTCTTTAAATAATAGCTTCACTTAGTCGTGTTCACTGAGATGATATACAGTGATCTATTGTGATATGTACTAAGTATAATGAACTGCACTTGCCATTTTCTATTTAGCTTGCAATATGTAGCAGCTGTCTGTGAAATAAATTACCAAAAACTAGCCAAATTTGAGAACAACTTCTTAATTATAAAACTGATTGTCTCTTCGTGTGTCACACACACAAACAAAAAACTAAACCTTGAGAACCACACACTCTAGAATAACTAAATATGAATAGCTTATTCCAGTAGACATTTTTATGCAAACGCGACCATTTTGAACTTTGTACGTGCTTTATTTATTGAGTTACTAGTTAATGCTTTTTTAAAAAATGTGTACATTTCATAGCATGTTCAGTCAACCACCATACTAGGTCTTTGAATATGCACAATGGTAAACGGGGAGATACGGAAAAATTGGATCAGTATTTTTTTTACTTATCAAAACACGCAAGGCAAATTTAGTTTTCAACTTTTTGATTATCAAGCATACATTAGATTTAGTTTCTCTAAAATATAATGGAATATATAATGTCTAAGTTTTAAAAAGAGAAGCTAAAATAACCCATTTGTCATTCGATGAGGCATGTTAGTGAATACTGTGTTAGGCAAGTATTTTCCTTTGACGTTGTGTTAGGCAAGTATTTTCCTTTGACGTTGTGTTAGGCAAGTATTTTCCTTTGACGTTGTGTTAGGCAAGTATTTTCCGTTGACGCTGTGTTAGGCAAGTATTTTCCTTTGACGGCTGTGTTAGGCAAGTATTTTCCGTTGACGCTGTGTTAGGCAAGTATCTACCGTTGACGACTGTGTTAGGCAAGTATTTTCATTTGACCTGCGACACATGGTGGGAGATGTGATTAGTAAACATCACGCATGCGTCCTTCTCTTCTCAGTGTTTCTCTGGTACCACATGAAAGTTGGCTCGACCTGAGAGACTGGCTGGACAAAAATTCCACATGTAAATCCCATACGTAAATCCCATGCGAATCTGAGTAGTTCAATATATGAATTATTTAATTCTTCAGCTGCAAAGACAAACCATATCATTCATGATATGTCTTCTTCTTTGAACGTTCCATATCGATCACTTGTTAACCCCTCTTTGTGATTTGTATGTCATCTGAGCCTAAGAGAGATTTTACGTTGTGCCGATTATGCACTTACAAGTAAGCCATCACATCCGATTTCTACGACGCTTTTTATTTACTAGGTAACTTCCTAGGCTCCTACCTCGGTCGCCTCTTACGACATGCATTGTAGGTCGCAGTGTTACTATTCTTTGCTCCCAATGAGGACCCCGGCAACACACGGGCGCTGTTATTGCTATTTAGCAATGGAAATCGGTCATGTGTTCTTCATACAATTCATGACTGTTCTTAGATAGGTATACATGTCGTAACATAGAGAGAGAGAGAGAGAGAGAGAGAGAGAGAGCATTAGTAGTGTAGAGTTATAGGTACTGCATGATAACTTTCCACTATTGCTATATTCTCTTTTTAAAGTAATGTTGTATCTACTCATAAAATAAGTAGAAAAAATCAGAAGACAGAAGTTAAAGTCACCTCAAAATGACAGACTTCAACAAGATGCACTATCAAAGTAAATGGGACCAAGCTTGAACAAGTTCATCAATTTAATTACCGTGTCACTTTGATAACGTCCGATGGTAAATACAGATACAAAAGAGAACAATATTGCAAGAGAGAAGACATTGTTCTCGGGTGTGCTGTGACAAAAATACAGATACAAAAGAGAACAATATTGCATGAGAGAAGACATTGTTCTCGGGTGTGCTGTGACAAAAATACAGATACAAGAGAGAACAATATTGCAATAGAGAGAAGACAGTGTTCTCGGGTGTGCTGTGACAAAAATACAGATACAAGAGAAAACAATATTGCAATAGAGAGAAGACAGTGTTCTCGGGTGTGCTGTGACAAAAAAAGAAATCATTCTTTTATTCAGAAATGCTTCCCCTCCCCTTCCCTTTTGAAGTCCTGATTAAAGTTAAAGCCATCGGAGTAACTTCGGGCGCCAGAAATGCTTTTTTCCCTTCTTGAAGTCCTGATTAAAGTTAAAGCCATCGGAGTAACTTCGGGCGCCAGAAATGCTTTTTTCCCTTCTTGAAGTCCTGATTAAAGTTAAAGCCATCGGAGTAACTTCGGGCGCCAGAAATGCTTTTTTCCCTTCTTGAAGTCCTGATTACAGTTAAAGCCATCGAAGTAACTTCGGGCACCAGAAATGCTTTTTCCCCCCTTGAAGTCCTGATTAATGTTAAAGCCATCGAAGTAACTTCGGGCACCAGAAATGCTTTTTCCCCCCTTGAAGTCCTGATTAATGTTAAAGCCATCGGAGTAACTTCGGGCGCCAGAAATGAATAACGCATGCGCCATGACGCCCACGGCCACCGCGTTAGACAGCCCTGGACTATGTTGTATTCTGGTAGGCAAATCGCATTGGTAAATATCATATAGAGCGCTTGATGATATGAAAATCGTAGCATAGCCTTTACAAGACGTCACCATCAACCACAGTAAACGAGTCGTTGATTTCTAGGCACCACTTATACGTTCAGTAGGTTGTCATTGCTTTCTGAACGGCAAGGTCTATTTTTACCCTTTGTAAAAATCAACGGGAACAAATTTTCTTCCAAACTGCTCACCACGGTGTTTGAACCAGATACTCCAAGGTTGCGATCGAGCTCACTACAGCTAAGCCACAGAGTGTTGGATACTATGCATATAAGATTGCTATGTCAGGGTGTATGGTGTTATGAATAGAACATATCTAGCTATTCTAGTCATATAATACTAAGACATAGAACATATGTGGATATTCTAGTCATATAATACTAGACATAGAACATATGTGGATATTCTAGTCATATAATACTAGACAGAGAACATATGTAGATATTCTAGTCATATAATACTAGACATAGAACATATGTAGATATTCTAGTCATATAATACTAAGACATAGAACATATGTAGATATTCTAGTCATATAATACTAGACATAGAACATATGTAAATATTCTAGTCATATAATACTAGACAGAGAACATATGTAGATATTCTAGTCATATAATACTAGACATAGAACATATGTAGATATTCTAGACATATAATACTAGACAGAGAACATATCTAGGACGCTGTGTGATTCCGTTTACTAG
Organism: Arion vulgaris; assembly: GCA_020796225.1. NCBI lineage: Eukaryota > Metazoa > Mollusca > Gastropoda > Stylommatophora > Arionidae > Arion > Arion vulgaris. Next base: position 43,124,596 of record CM036757.1, read on the forward strand.
GGTCGTTGTTGTATCTGACTCTTAGTCGATAATTCGAAAGTTCTAAAATGGCAGGTTGAGGTATTAGTGGATGTCGTCTATTAAGGTTTCCGACTTCCAGAGGCTTACATGGATCTATTGTCCTGGGCATGTGGGTGTTGGCGACAATGAGAGAGCTGACATGCTTGCATCAAAGGTATTGATTGTCAGGGAGTTGAGGATAGATAAGGAAGGGGGGAGGAGGGTTGGGGGTTCTTCGGTCTCTTCATGACTGCCTGTTGGATGAGGACACTATACTAGATGTTGAATCAATCCAGCAATTTAAGGAGTTTAAAGTTACCCATTGTGCAAAGTAGAACTGGATGCCTGGGGGAGGTTAAATGTGGAGGTAAGATGGACTAGTGTGTTTGTCCAACGAGCCACAGGAATCATCAGTAAGCATACCCATCAACATCTGTTGGGGGAGACTGAACACCTATGGGTCTGCCGAGTGCTGTGATATCGGTTCATTAACCAATAACCACTCCATAAAGACGTCCCACCCTTCTCTCAAGAAACATACATTTACTCGCATCTAGTTAACTGTATACAGATCCTACACTCACCCTTCTCTCAAGAAACATATTTACTCGCATCTAGTTAACTATATACAGATCCTACACCCACCCTTCTCTCAAGAAACATACATTTACTCGCATCTAGTTAACTGTATACAGATCCTACACCCACCCTTCTCTCAAGAAACATACATTTACTCGCATCTAGTTAACTGTATACAGATCCTACACCCACCCTTCTCTCAAGAAACATACATTTACTCGCATCTAGTTAACTGTATACAGATCCTACACCCACCCTTCTCTCAAGAAACATATTTACTCGCATCTAGTTAACTATATACAGATCCTACACTCACCCTTCTCTCAAGAAACATACATTTACTCGCATCTAGTTAACTATATACAGATCCTACACTCACCCTTCTCTCAAGAAACATATATTTACTCGCATCTAGTTAACTATATACAGATCCTACACTCACCCTTCTCTCAAGAAACATACATTTACTCGCATCTAGTTAACTATATACAGATCCTACACTCACCCTTCTCTCAAGAAACATATATTTACTCGCATCTAGTTAACTATATACAGATCCTACACCCACCCTTCTCTCAAGAAACATATATTTACTCGCATCTAGTTAACTATAGGTCCTTGCCTGAACCCGCAGGGACAGCGAAAGAAGGGAGGCCGAGAAATACATGGAGACGAGATTTGGAGGCAGAGATCAACAATATAAAGAAGAGCTGGAGGGAGCTGCAGGAGATAGCTAGAGATAGGAAGACTTGGCATGAGTTGGTTGAGGGCCTATGCCCCAACCCGGGGTAAAAGGCAAAGAGAGAGAGTTAACTATATACAGATACTATAGTCCGTTCAACAACTCATGCCCACAGTCCAATGCGAATTGTAGCAAAACCATCTATTCCACAGTAGCGAAACTTTGCACCCAACCTCAGAATTATACCGACGCAAATGTCTGATGGAAGAAATTGCTCTAGGAAACCTAGATTTTGTAATATAACGGTTTCCTTTGATGTTGGCGGCATATTTGGCGAATCTGATACAGAATTTTAGTTTTTACAGTAAATGGACCAATATGACATTCGATGTCAAGTCTCATTCAAAGGCGTAACATCCCAGCTCATACATGAGGACCAATGTTGTTACTTGCAATAGAGTCATGAAAAAAACAGGAAATATAGATATAGTTGTATTATTGTTTTAAAAAAAAATAATTTACATTACAGTTAAAGTTAGCTGCCATGTCATAATGCCATCCCCTTTCGCGTCCAGGTTTGGGATTGGCAATGGCGGAGCTACTTGGAGACGTTCTCTTCAAATCGCTACTTCTTCGGTACATTGTGCGTGTGTTAACATATGTGGTAGGGGGTATCACTACAATAAAATAGCTTTTTACTATGGTTCTTGTATACTGTGGTTCTTATATCCATTGGCTGGCCCTCTGATATAGCGGCAGAGCCAGCCAGTCTGTCAGTCTGTATAAGTAGTGTGTCATGGTTGACTGGTGGAACTATAAATAATAGCTGTCTTAACGCCGAGTTCATATTGCGTTAAATACATTTATAGGTGTGTGTTTCTGGATATGTTATTTGTGTATCAAGCTGGAAGGGATATATCATTGCAGTGTGTGTGTGTGTGCGCGCCTGCGGGAAGGGATATATCATTGCAGTGTGTGTGTGTGTGTCTGTCGTATCTGCTCTGACTGAAAACATTCCCACTACAGACATTCAGCACACTTGCCTGTTTTATATCAATTTTAAGGTAGGTTTTAAAGATATTTTGTAATGAAAACGTGAGTATTCACGTCGGTTATTGTTGATAAGGACTACTCCCACCACAACCATCTGTTCATAATACCCTTTACACTTCTTCTTCTGCACCTTTCATCTCCCAACGGAGCACATGTCTTCAACAAACTTCTTCCAGCTCTTTCTCTCTCCTTCTGCACATTTCAACTCCCAACGGAGCACAGGTCTTCAACAAACGTCTTCCAGCTCTTCCTCTTCTTCCATCCCTTCTAATTATTTCCATTTTTTACTTATCCTTTTAATATCAGCCTCTAGCTCTCTTCTCCATATATGTCTAGGCCTTCTCCTACTCCTCTTTTCCTGCAGGTTCCAAGTAGTGCCTGTCTTGCAATGCTTCCGGTCGGTCTTCTCAATGGGTGTACTATCCATCGTCATCATCTCTTCCGTAGCTCTTTCTCAAATGGTATCTGCCTAGTTCTTAAACCCTTTACACTAGTCTTCCCCAATTACAGAACACATGCATATTCTACAATTTGAAATTGGCTGCTCAAGAATGAAAACTCGCAGCCCTGGTAAGAAGAAGACGAAGAAGAATACCTCGAGGTATATTGAGGAATACAGTGTTAGGCCCCTATTGTTTTTTATTTTTGACCAGCGTAAATCCAGGACGGTGAGATCAGGGAGGAGTGGCACCACAGCTACCTACTAACATTGCCGACGCCTAACACAGATCACTCTCAGATAGCTGGCTACAGAATTATTACAATAGACATACCGTATCTCTTCTTGTTACTTGACATATTGTAAATCGTACCTCTTCTTTAGACTTTAACAAAACAAGTTCATTGTTGCAGCAGTTTCAATGCGAAGATTTGAATCATTATAAGCGAGGGTTATACTTCAAGTGTGGTTTAAGCAGAGGAAAAGCTGGTAATCTTCGCCAAATCTATTATGTAGATGTTAAGTCGCTGATACTTGTATCTGGTTTAAAGGGAATTTGCACCTATTGGAGTACCTCGTGAACAGGTACGTTGATTCTGTTCAGTTTTACACACTTCCCTTCCTATTCAGACCCCATACCGCCTCGATCTTCGTTACATGAGCAAATGACGACAGAAACAAACACTAAAAGAATACAATCAAGAGAATGAAGACCATTTAGCATGGTTAGTTTCTCATCCATTTTGTTCATATCTCTACGTGTATTTCTGTCGATTTTCCTCTCATATACATAGCTAATATGTTACATGTCACAATGTTTGCTTGAAGTTCTCTGTCTTAGACAGTGAAACACGTACAAACAAAGTACTATAGTTTTACAAAATACAGAAACAGTGACAATAAACAGCAACGTTTCGACCAACAAGGCCTTTATCAAGCAAACGAACAAACGTGTTTCACTATTTACCAAGTTTTACTGCAGTCTTCCCCTATTTCGATATCTGTCTTAGACATCATTGTTCATTATACTGCCTCTATTGTTCTGCTTATAGTAATTGTCCGTGACTAAGACAGTAAAACATGTCATAGATAGATAGAGAATCAGCTAACAGATATATATTGTGTAGACTCTCTGACATGATCGTGTGTGTTTGCCAGTGTTTATATTTGGAGACAAACCAGGTATCTCCCTAATGAAACATGAGACATGCCTGATATTGGACAGAAACAATTCAGATCAGTGTCAAAAACTACGTGTTGTAGCATGTTTGCGAAATGTAGATATACAGAAGAATAGGGTGAGTGTATGAGGTGTCTCTACGGCGAAGTGGTTAAGACGTTTATTAAGGTCATGGATTCGAATCCGGACCGAGTCACGTGTGCAATCGTTTCATCAGATCACTAGGATTGTTGCTGGAGCTGCGGAGTGGCTTGCGTAGTACTCTCGGCAGGTGGCGTGTCATTTCTGCCGACAGGCACATAGCCATATGACATAACCCGTGGCACTAAAGTCAATCCTTCGCCTGTAGACATTTTTAGGACGAGTTAAAAAAATGATTAGTTGATAGGACCATCATTATTGCACTTCGGTGAGTAACCATGTGTGCTCCGATCTCATTTTTACATAGGAAGATCTCAGCTGCAGTGCAACGCACTCAGTGGAACTGGCGAGGGTCCCAGATGTAATATTAAATAAAAAAAATTCCTACAAAAACATCTTTGTCAAAAAAGAAAAGAGAAATAATAGACAAGTGCTCCGACAACTAGGAGTGAAATAAAACTGCTCATAAAGATATCAATTAGGCTTGGGAGATATTTTGGTCACAATAAACGACACGACACCCTGTTTAAAATTACATTGGAATGAAACGTAATAGACAGGAGATCAAGGGGAAGACATACATTGGGTGAAGATGCAAAAGGCTGACAGAGTACACTGTTAGAACAAGAGATTAAACTTGTTGGAAAGCCATTAGAGCCAACCGTCGATCTGAAAACTGCAGATAGTTGATCGAACATGTGACAAAGAGGATATGAAGATATTCATTTCAGACACCGGAGCATGTACTGCGAGACTGTCATCTCATGAGTCAGCTGAGAAGCAACATGTGACCACACCCAATCGACATGAAAACTAAGCTTTGGGGAAACCTGAAGCTGGCTGCCCAGTTTGGGGTCCCTAGTGAATCAAGCGCATGACCAGAGATCACTGAAAAAAGAAGATAAAATCAAGTAAATGATGTAGCTTCAATGAATTATAACTGTAACATTAAAGATGTAGATACAATTACATTTATTTTAACATTTAAATTACATCGTATAATTACGTGAACATTTACTCATGCGACGGAGACACGTGTGGTCGAATGTGTAACAGATTCACCAGCATGTGTGGTTGACTGGTTATAACTGCTGCCAGGGAATGGATCCTAATACCGATAGTAAAAGTAACTAGTTGTCTTCGCCTCGAAACCCAGTAAAACAGTCTCGTTATAATAGTTACACCAATGCTCTAAAGCTACAGAAGATTATCTAAGTATTGTCAGACTTGATATATAAAAAGATATCATTCTTCACTACTTGACAGAAGATTATCTAAGTATTGTCAGACTTTATATATAAAAAGATATCATTCTTCACTACTTGACAATGAAAAACTACCGAAATAATGTCAGATTGAGTACTTTATATAAAATATATTTTCATGTACTACTTAACTGCAAAGAGTTCTCCGTATACATTGGACAGGGTAAAGAAACAGACAGTAAAAAAGTATTTAGGGCCTCCGGAAAAAACACAATTTACTAAACACAGGATCGAGCCACAAACATTTATTTCTTGTGGAACCCATTGAATAGCCCAGCAGATGAGAGTTTGTTCAGAATACAAGCAGACAAAATTTGATGTAAAGTCAACGTCTGATCTGTTTTATTAGTCACGTATTATCATTTATAGAGTCAGCTAATATCTATATGTCTGCTTGTCATTACGCGATGTAATTTAGCATTTAGCAGTGGGTGATGGCAACATTACTGCAGAAATGCTCAAAGCGGTAGGTGATACAACATTTATAGAGTCAGCTAATATCTATCTGTCTGCCTGCCTGCTTGTCATTACGCGATGTAATTTAGCAGTGGGTGATGGCAACATTACTGCAGAAATGCTCAAAGCGGTAGGTGATACAACATTTATAGAGTCAGCTAATATCTATCTGTCTGCCTGCCTGCTTGTCATTACGCGATGTAATTTAGCAGTGGGTGATGGCAACATTACTGCAGAAATGCTCAAAGCGGTAGGTGATACAACATTTATAGAGTCAGCTAATATCTATCTGTCTGCCTGCCTGCTTGTCATTACGCGATGTAATTTAGCAGTGGGTGATGGCAACATTACTGCAGAAATGCTCAAAGCGGCAGGTGATGCAACATTTATAGAGTTAGCTAATATCTATCTGTCTGCCTGCCTGCTTGTCATTACGCGATGTAATTTAGCAGTGGGTGATGGCAACATTACTGCAGAAATGCTCAAAGCGGCAGGTGATACAACATTTATAGAGTCAGCTAATATCTATCTGTCTGCCTGCCTGCTTGTCATTACGCGATGTAATTTAAGATGGGAAAAACATGTTTATATGAATTCTTAATTTAATATTTTTAAAAAACAAATTTTGCCCGGACAGAGGATTTTCCGCTTACTCTTATCGATTTTCAACTTCAAAGGGTTCTTGTGATTACTTAACTTGAACAAGGGCCCTGTATTTTATCGCCCGTCTCCAATAGTACTAGGAACTAGATCTCACCTATATTTAGATCAGGGATCTCTTTAAAAAAATACTCTAGCTAACCCAGTATCTTTAGAACGAGAGGCAAGCACTTTATATCCACACCACACAGACTTCCTCCCCTCCTTTTTGGGATAAATAAGAAATTGGTGAGCAGACGTTATTGAATACGATAACTGGTCACACAACCTCCAGACGCTAAGAACTGGAAATGTGAGGTCTCTAACACTTGACATACATCATCATCATCAAATAGCTTATCCTGAGCAGAACTTTGCCACCCCAACAGTCCGTCGGAATGTCACTCTCTCATAGGCCAGATGTCTCGCCTCTGCAGCCGTCATATTCAAATCATCAGTCACATTCTGAATCCATCTTCTCTGTGGTCTTCCGCTTCTCCTATTTGCCGGTATGCCTCCTCCCATGACACACCCCTACATGTTACAGTATTTCATTATCTTGTCTCTATGTATTTCATTATCTTGTCTCTATGTATTACATTATCTTGTCTCTATGTATTACATTATCTTGTCTCTATGTATTACATTATCTTGTCTCTATGTATTTCATTATCTTGTCTCTATGTATTACATTATCTTGTCTCTATGTATTTCATTATCTTGTCTCTATGTATTACATTATCTTGTCTCTATGTATTACATTATCTTGTCTCTATGTATTTCATTATCTTGTCTCTATGTATTACATTATCTTGTCTCTATGTATTTCATTATCTTGTCTCTATGTATTACATTATCTTGTCTCTATGTATTTCATTATCTTGTCTCTGTGTATTTCATTATCTTGTCTCTATGTATTTCATTATCTTGTCTCTATGTATTACATTATCTTGTCTTTATGTATTTCATTATCTTGTCTGTATGTATTACATTATCTTGTCTCTATGTATTTCATTATCTTGTCTCTATGTATTACATTATCTTGTCTCTATGTATTTCATTATCTTGTCTCTATGTATTTCATTATCTTGTCTTTATGTATTACATTATCTTGTCTCTATGTATTACATTATCTTGTCTCTATGTATTACATTATCTTGTGTCTATGTATTACATTATCTTGTCTCTATGTATTTCATTATCTTGTCTTTATGTATTTCATTATCTTGTCTCTATGTACTCGTATTTCATTATCTTGTCTCTATGTATTTCATTATCTTGTCTCTATGTATTACATTATCTTGTCTCTATGTATTTCATTATCTTGTCTCTATGTATTTCATTATCTTGTCTCTATGTATTACATTATCTTGTCTCTATGTATTTCATTATCTTGTCTCTATGTATTTCATTATCTTGTCTCTATGTATTTCATTATCTTGTCTCTATGTATTTCATTATCTTGTCTTTATGTATTTCATTATCTTGTCTCTATGTACTCGTATTTCATTATCTTGTCTCTATGTATTTCATTATCTTGTCTCTGTGTATTTCATTATCTTGTCTCTATGTACTCGTATTTCATTATCTTGTCTCTATGTATTTCATTATCTTGTCTCTATGTATTTCATTATCTTGTCTCTATGTATTTCATTATCTTGTCTCTATGTATTTCATTATCTTGTCTCTATGTATTTCATTATCTTGTCTTTATGTATTTCATTATCTTGTCTCTATGTACTCGTATTTCATTATCTTGTCTCTATGTATTTCATTATCTTGTCTCTATGTATTTCATTATCTTGTCTCTATGTATTTCATTATCTTGTCTTTATGTATTTCATTATCTTGTCTCTATGTACTCGTATTTCATTATCTTGTCTCTATGTATTTCATTATCTTGTCTCTATGTATTTCATTATCTTGTCTCTATGTACTCGTATTTCATTATCTTGTCTCTATGTATTTCATTATCTTGTCTCTGTGTATTTCATTATCTTGTCTCTATGTATTACATTATCTTGTCTCTATGTATTTCATTATCTTGTCTCTATGTATTACATTATCTTGTCTCTATGTATTTCATTATCTTGTCTCTATGTACTCGTATTACATTATCTTGTCTCTATGTATTTCATTATCTTGTCTCTATGTATTTCATTATCTTGTCTCTATGTATTTCATTATCTTGTCTCTATGTATTTCATTATCTTGTCTCTATGTATTTCATTATCTTGTCTCTATGTATTTCATTATCTTGTCTTTATGTATTACATTATCTTGTCTCTATGTATTACATTATCTTGTCTCTATGTATTTCATGTGTTTATTTCGTTTCAGATCTAACAGAAGTTGCAACTAATCTCAACCAAACAAACAACTGTTCAACATGGCAGGGTTCAGCTGGGACTGTGGCTTCACTAAGGTAACCCACACATCATCATTGTTGTTGTGACGTCTCTCTTCATTCATTTATTTCACGAAATCTCCTGTGTGTTGCAGGGACCCTCAAGGAGACTAAAGAATAATAACACTGCGACCTACAAAGCATGTCGTAAGAGGCGAATGAGGTAGGGGCCTCGGGAGGCTACCCTAGTAAATAAAAATCGTCGCATAAATTGGAAATGCTGACCTACTCGTAGACGCATTACTGGCTCAACGTCGAGTCGCTCTTAGGCTCAGACACAGCCAACTGACGGGGAAACACCTGACCTAGATCAGTGCGGGGGCAGGAATCTATATATGTTTGATAGAACACTGCAAGCTTTTCTTTTGCAATTTTACTCAATTCTGTGAGTCTATGGTTATTTATTGGTGAAAAATATTCATATTATTGAAATTCCTTATTGTTAAACTGAACTTGTTGCATAATATCGATATATATATTGCATAACTTCGATAGCGGAAGAAGAAGAAGAAATTCACGAAATGTGAAAGAGTTGGAGTGAGAAGATATATTGACATGGCATAGTTGCTGTAGTTGCACATAGCTCAGTGATTAGCTGTTTAATTTCAGTCTACCCAGTTAAACATGTATCTCGACTTTTCTGAGTTGAAGTTGCATATTGGGATCGTCGCCTCAACTACTATTTGTCTAAACGCATGCCCTTAGTGCACGCTGAAAGCGACGCCACTGAGAAAGTATAGGGTGAAAGAAGCATATATGATGGCTTCCTGATCACCTATTGTGACGGACTGATCACCTATTGTGACGGACTAATCACCTATTGTGACGGACTGATCAACTATTGTGACAGACTGATCACCTATTGTGACGGACTGATCACCTATTGTGACGGACTGATCACCTATTGTGACGGACTGATCACCTTTCTGCCAAGCTGCACTTGTTGTTAAGAATGAGCGGCTATAGAGGCCGACCGTATCTATCGTGACATATTGAGTAGTAATGTAACTCACCGCATACCTGTTGTAACGGGCTGAGTGTCAAATGTGACGGACTGAACTTCTTTGTGGGCCGGACTGAGAAATATTGTGACGTAAGGAGCTACTTTACGTGACGAACTGAGCGCCTTTACGTGACAAACTGAGCGCCTTTACGTGACGAACTGAGCGCCTTTACGTGACGAACTGAGCGCCTTTACGTGACGAACTGAGCGCCTTTACGTGACGAACTGAGCGCCTTTACGTGACGAACTGAGCGCCTTTAGGTGACGAACTGAGCGCCTTTACGTGACGAACTGAACGCCTTAACGTGACGAACTGAGCGCCTTTAGGTGACGAACTGAGCGCCTTTACGTGACGAGCTGAGCGCCTTTACGTGACGAGCTGAACGCCTTTACGTGACGAACTGAACGCCTTTACGTGACGAACTAAGCATCTATTATTGCACACCTAGCAGCACATTTGTCTGCACTAAGCACTATTGTGAAGGACTGAGAACTTGTAGAGTTGTACTATATGACAAGTTGTTGATTGCAACCAGTTAGTGCGTGTCTTAGTTTTTCATGTTTTGGTGGATGTCTTGTGGGATTATTAGTCTCATCTTGAACACATACATAGTAGCATCCATGTACACATACCTAGTAGCATCCATGTACACATACCTATTAGCATCCATGTACACATACCTAGTAGCATCCATGTCGTTACCATGGATGTGACAGCCGTGAGGTATTACTACTAATATATTTCCCTACTCATATTTAACCATTGTTCCGCAATTGTCTCTTGTCAGCAAATTCTAATCTGAGCAGTCTTCTTGATCTCTACCGATGATGCCTCAGTCACATTGACCTCTTTTTCTATTGTTCTTACCCAGATTTTCTTACACTTATCCGCTGATTTGTTCCAGTCAAATGCGTGTCTGGCTATGTTATGCCTATTGTTTTCAGAGTGTTAATTTATATTTGCTAATTGATAAATCCATTGCTAATTTCTCTATTTAACTTCCAACTAAGTTGGTAAATGTCCTGTTCTGTCCCATAAATATTTATTTGTCTATTCCAGTAATTTGTCACCATTAAAACCACAACATACGTTGTGACTTAGCACAGAACAAACTAGATGACGCACAATCTATTATCTCATGAGACAAAGAGGAGGCCAATGATTCTGGCAATTTTTAGATATTATTTTCTCAGTGTCTACGAAGAATGCTGGGAGTAACAAGAAGAGACCGGCTTAAAAATGAAGACATCAGGGGAAAAATGGGTACATCAGTACTGAACTTTATCAAGAAGCAACAAATTAAATGATTCGGCCACATAAGCAGATTACCAACAGGCAGTGCACCACAGAGAGCAATGTTGCTCCGATACAGTGGATACAAAGCAAAAGGCCGGCCACGCAAAAGGTGGACCTCAGAGATAACAGAGGCGACGAAAGACACTATTTGTGAAGCACACACAAAAGCCCGTGCTAGATAACTCTTCTTACCCTGAAGCTGTGAGGCAAATCAAGATTGGAGAAGAGAAAGACAAGGTGCATAGAGAGGCTCGTTCCAGGTGTCTCCTTTTTCGACCTGACGCTGGCTGACAGGCAAACAGGATTAGAGAATAGATAGATAGATAGATAGATTTTCTCAGTTGCAGTAACTTGTTTTTCTACGTTTAGTTTCTTGTCCTTTTACCAAACCACCTAAATCCGGGAAAAGGTGTGCACGCTGTGTTTGATCTTTCAGTCTTAACTTGTTCACACTGTTGAACCAGAGCCAACTATAAACTTATTAGAGTTGGAGTTAAGTTAGAGTTGGAGTTAAGTTAGAGTTGGAGTTAAGGTTAGAGTTGGAGTTAAGGTTAGAGCTGGAGTTAGTTAGAGTTGAGTTAAGTTGAGTTGAGTTAGTTAGGGAGTTGAGAGTTAGAGTTGGAGTTAAGTTAGAGTTGGAGTTAGTTAGAGTTGAGTTAGAGAGTTGGAGTTAGTTAGAGTTGGAGTTAGTTAGAGTTGGAGTTAGTTAGAGTTGGAGTTATGTTAGAGTTGGCTGTGGGTTGAACCTATTCTTCTTCTTTGCGTTCGTTCCTTACGACCAATTTTAATCAATCTTTGTGATTTGTTTGATCTTTGCCAAGAACGTGTATACGTTGCACATTGGTTTGGTAGGTCCCTAAACGCATAGACTTCTACACGCTTAGGACACATGCATCCGATTTCAGCCAAATCTCCTTACTCGCCTCTTACGACATGCATGGCAGGTAACATTGGTTCTATTCTTTACACCCCAAATTTGGGCCCCGGTAACCACTCGGGCGGAACCTATTAAGAGCGTTAGGCTCCTGTCGACACGCTCGATGGATCATGCAATGTAGGACGTTGGAGGTATGTTGTTATCCGATACAGAAATAGAACCATAGTTGACTAATAGTTGGTCTATGCTATAGATTCCCAAACTTTTTCGGTCCTCGCCCACTTTCCACGACATAAACTTTGTAACGCCCTCCTCCCCATTATAACAGTTTGCCAACACCCCCTCCCATATATATATATATATGCTCTATTTTCACTTTGACAAAGAAAATTGATATATATTTCTGTCATACATGGTCAATTTTCAAATGATTATATATATGAAATAGAAAATTGATATAAAAATGGATCGTGTAAGATGGGCATAAGATGAATTAAAATGTAGAATTCATTTAGGTGCGCCAAGATTGTCTATTAAAATAACCCAAGTGCTGCATACAAACCATCCCCTTTCTTTAACTTATGGACGCCCATGTTGGGATATGTACCTGGTTGCATATACTATCCTTGTTCATTATAGTCCTCCGTAGTTGTAGTTTTAGATTCAGGACGTCGAACTTCAGCCTCGCCGAGTACTAGCAGAGACCTCGTGGGTACAAGCGGAACCCTCGGTTGAACCAGAGCCAACTATGAACGTATGGGCTTTCGGACTCAGGTAAGAATTATGGAAAATCATACCACAACTACACCACGTGACCTCGCATTCCAGTATTGGTGTATATAGACGAATTCATTTTAAAATCAACACAAAATGCTAAATCAAAGTTATATTATGCAACAAGTTAAGTTTAACAATAAGGAATATAAATATTATAAATATGTTTCACCAATAAATAACCATAGACTCACAGAATTGAGTAAAATTGCAAAAAAGTTTGCAGTGTTCTATCAAACATATATTTTCCAGCCCCCTTATCTGATCTAGGTCAGAGATTCTCCGGTCAGTTGACTGGCCTAGTTATCTGGAGTTGGCTGTGGTTGAACAAACTTAAACTATCCAACCTCCTCCTCCAAAAAATATTTATGTTTGTTTGTTTATGTTGAGAATTTATACCGAGGCACACCTCTCATTCATTAAAAAAACACGTTTTTCTTGAGTTATATCAGAGTGCGTAGGTCGACAAACATAACAAATAAGCTGATTCTTTAAATGGATATTTCATGTCAAGGTTCCACAAAATCATTTGTTTGTTTGTTATTTAGGGGATTAAAACCTCTTACGCCGAGGCACGACATTCAAAGGCGAACCGTTTATTGGCTATATCTGAGCGTGTAGGCGAACAAACATAAAAATAACTACTTTCGGAGAATCCAAGTAAACTATCTGAATATCATCATCATCATCATCAGGTGCCGTCTCCACATCGAAGGTTGGCTGCAGTGAATCTCCAGCATCCTCTGTCTTTCGCCTTGGTGTTGCACACTGCCAGACTGTAACCTGTCCATTTCTTAAAGTTTCCTCCAACTTATCTCTCGGTCTTCCTCTTGATCTTCCCACCTCAACTTTCCCCTCTAGTAAATATTTTATCATGGTGTCATGTCTTTTTATGTGCACAAAATACTTTACTTGTCTGAATTTTATTTCTCTTAATAATTGTTTCTTCATGCCTAGTTTTCCTAAAACTTGTTTATTTGTCTGTTTTTCTGTCCATGAAACTCTGCCTATTCTTCTATATATAAATCTGAATATATTATCCACAAAATCCAAAATTGTTCAGTCTCTTATACCTGTTTAATCAGAGCTTGACGACCAGTAACTATTTGATAGAGAGCTTGTGAAATGAATCGTCGTCAGCACTAAGATTTTTAGAGTTGACTGTGAAATGAATGTACCAGTAATTCTGTTCAAACAAGGTTGCTTATCTTTGAGGACAATCTAATAATAGCTCTATTCTCTGGCTAACTTCAATGTTAATAACGCTCCCATGGAGCGCCTATTCTCTGGCTAACCTCAATGTTAATAACGCTCCATGGAGGCCTATTCTCTGGCTAACCTCAATGTTAATAACGCTCCCATGGAGTGCCTATTCTCTGGCTAACCTCAATGTTAATAACGCTCCCATGGAGTGCCTATTCTCTGGCTAACCTCAATGTTAATAATGCTCCCATGGAGTGCCTATTCTCTGGCTAACCTCAATGTTAATAACGCTCCCATGGAGCGCCTATTCTCTGGCTAACTTCAATGTTAATAACGCTCCCATGGAGTGCCTATTCTCTGGCTAACTTCAATGTTAATAACGCTCCATGGAGTGCCTATTCTCTGGCTAACTTCAATGTTAATAACTCTCCCATGGAGCGCCTATTCTCTGGCTAACCTCAATGTTAATAAGCTCCATGGAGCGCCTATTCTCTGGCTAACCTCAATGTTAATAACGCTCCATGGGAGCGCCTATTCTCTGGCTAACCTCAATGTTAATAACGCTCCCATGGAGCGCCTATTCTCTGGCTAACCTCAATGTTAATAATGCTCCCATGGAGTGCCTATTCTCTGGCTAACTTCAATGTTAATAACGCTCCCATGGAGCGCCTATTCTCTGGCTAACTCTATAAGCATAACGCTCCATGGAGCGCCTATTCTCTGGCTAACTTCAATGTTAATAAGCGCTCCATGGAGTGCCTATTCTCTGGCTAACCTCAATGTTAATAATGCTCCCATGGAGTGCCTATTCTCTGGCTAACCTCAATGTTAATAATGCTCCCATGGAGTGCCTATTCTCTGGCTAACCTCAATGTTAATAACTCTCCCATGGAGCGCTTATTCTCTGGCTAACCTCAATGTTAATAACGCTCCCATGGAGCGCCTATTCTCTGGCTAACCTCAATGTTAATAACGCTCCATGGAGCGCCTATTCTCTGGCTAACCTCAATGTTAATAAGCTCCATGGAGTGCCTATTCTCTGGCTAACTTCAAGTAATAACGCTCCATGGAGCGCCTATTCTGGCTAACTCAATGTATAACGCTCCCATGGAGCGCCTATTCTCTGGCTAACCTCAATGTTAATAACTCTCCATGGAGTGCCTATTCTCTGGCTAACCTCAATGTTAATAACGCTCCATGGAGTGCCTATTCTCTGGCTAACCTCAATGTTAATAACTCTCCCATGGAGTGCCTATTCTCTGGCTAACCTCAATGTATAATGCTCCATGGAGCGCCTATTCTCTGGCTAACCTCAATGTAATAACGCTCCCATGGAGCGCCTATTCTCTGGCTAACTTCAATGTTAATAAGCTCCATGGAGTGCCTATTCTCTGGCTAACTCAATGTTAATAACGCTCCCATGGAGTGCCTATTCTCTGGCAACCTCAATGTTAATAACGCTCCATGGAGTGCCTATTCTCTGGCTAACTTCAATGTTATAACGCTCCCATGGAGCGCCTATTCTCTGGCTAACCTCAATGTTAATAATGCTCCCATGGAGCGCCTATTCTCTGTCTAACTTCAATGTTAATAACGCTCCCATGGAGCGCCTATTCTCTGACTAACCTCAATGTTAATAACGCTCCCATGGAGCGCCTATTCTCTGGCTAACTTCAATGTTAATAACGCTCCCATGGAGTGCCTATTCTCTGGCTAACCTCAATGTTAATAACGCTCCCATGGAGCGCCTATTCTCTGGCAACCTCAATGTATAACGCTCCCATGGAGCGCCTATTCTCTGGCTAACTCAATGTTAATAACGCTCCATGGAGTGCCTATTCTCTGGCTAACCTCAATGTTAATAACGCTCCCATGGAGCGCCTATTCTCTGGCTAACCTCAATGTTAATAACTCTCCCATGGAGCGCCTATTCTCTGGCTAACCTCAATGTTAATAACGCTCCCATGGAGCGCCTATTCTCTGGCTAACCTCAAGGTTAATAACGCTCCCATGGAGTGCCTATTCTGGCTAACTTCAATGTTAATAACGCTCCCATGGAGCGCCTATTCTCTGGCTAACCTCAATGTTAATAACGCTCCCATGGAGCGCCTATTCTCTGGCTAACTTCAATGTTAATAACGCTCCCATGGAGCGCCTATTCTCTGGCTAACTTCAATGTTAATAACGCTCCCATGGAGTGCCTATTCTCTGGCTAACTTCAATGTTAATAACGCTCCCATGGAGCGCCTATTCTCTGGCTAACTTCATGTTAATAAGCTCCCATGGAGCGCCTATTCTCTGGCTAACTTCAATGTTAATAATGCTCCCATGGAGTGCCTATTCTCTGGCTAACCTCAATGTTAATAATGCTCCCATGGAGTGCCTATTCTCTGGCTAACCTCAATGTTAATAACGCTCCCATGGAGTGCCTATTCTCTGGCTAACCTCAATGTTAATAACTCTCCCATGGAGCGCTTATTCTCTGGCTAACCTCAAGTAATAACGCTCCCATGGAGCGCCTATTCTCTGGCTAACCTCAATGTTAATAACGCTCCCATGGAGCGCCTATTCTCTGGCTAACCTCAATGTTAATAACGCTCCCATGGAGTGCCTATTCTCTGGCTAACTTCAATGTTAATAACGCTCCCATGGAGCGCCTATTCTCTGCTAACCTCAATGTAATAACGCTCCCATGGAGCGCCTATTCTCTGGCTAACCTCAATGTTAATAACTCTCCCATGGAGTGCCTATTCTCTGGCTAACCTCAATGTTAATAACGCTCCCATGGAGTGCCTATTCTCTGGCTAACCTCAATGTTAATAACTCTCCCATGGAGTGCCTATTCTCTGGCTAACTTCAATGTTAATAACGCTCCCATGGAGCGCCTATTCTCTGGCTAACCTCAATGTTAATAACGCTCCCATGGAGCGCCTATTCTCTGGCTAACTTCAATGTTAATAATGCTCCCATGGAGTGCCTATTCTCTGGCTAACCTCAATGTTAATAACGCTCCATGGAGTGCCTATTCTCTGGCTAACCTCAATGTTAATAACGCTCCCATGGAGTGCCTATTCTCTGGCTAACTTCAATGTAATAAGTCCCATGGAGCGCCTATTCTCTGGCTAACTCTCAATAGCATAATGCTCCATGGAGCGCCTATTCTCTGTCTAACTTCAATGTAATAACGCTCCATGGAGCGCCTATTCTCTGACTAACCTCAATGTAATAACGCTCCCATGGAGCGCCTATTCTCTGGCTAACTTCAATGTTAATAACGCTCCCATGGAGTGCCTATTCTCTGGCTAACCTCAATAGTAATAACGCTCCCATGGAGCGCCTATTCTCTGGCTAACCTCAATGTTAATAACGCTCCATGGAGCGCCTATTCTCTGGCTAACTCAATGTTAATAACGCTCCATGGAGTGCCTATTCTCTGGCTAACTTCAATAGCATAACGCTCCATGGAGCGCCTATTCTCTGGCTAACCTCAGTAATAAGCTCCCATGGAGCGCCTATTCTCTGGCTAACCTCAATGTTAATAACGCTCCCATGGAGCGCCTATTCTCTGTCTAACTTCAATGTTAATAACGCTCCCATGGAGTGCCTATTCTCTGGCTAACCTCAATGTTAATAATGCTCCCATGGAGCGCCTATTCTCTGGCTAACCTCAATGTTAATAATGCTCCCATGGAGTGCCTATTCTCTGGCTAACCTCAATGTTAATAATGCTCCCATGGAGTGCCTATTCTCTGGCTAACTTCAATGTTAATAACGCTCCCATGGAGTGCCTATTCTCTGGCTAACCTCAATGTTAATAACGCTCCCATGGAGTGCCTATTCTCTGTCTAACTTCAATGTTAATAACGCTCCCATGGAGTGCCTATTCTCTGGCTAACCTCAATGTTAATAATGCTCCCATGGAGTGCCTATTCTCTGGCTAACTTCAATGTTAATAACGCTCCCATGGAGTGCCTATTCTCTGGCTAACCTCAATGTTAGCATAATGCTCCATGGAGCGCCTATTCTCTGGCTAACCTCAATGTTAATAACTCTCCCATGGAGCGCCTATTCTCTGGCTAACCTCAATGTTAATAACGCTCCCATGGAGCGCCTATTCTCTGGCTAACCTCAATGTTAATAACGCTCCCATGGAGTGCCTATTCTCTGGCTAACTTCAATGTTAATAACGCTCCATGGAGCGCCTATTCTCTGGCTAACCTCAATGTAATAACGCTCCCATGGAGCGCCTATTCTCTGGCTAACTTCAATGTATAAGCTCCATGGAGCGCCTATTCTCTGGCTAACTTCAATGTTAATAACGCTCCATGGAGTGCCTATTTCTGGCTAACCTCAATGTTAATAACGCTCCATGGAGTGCCTATTCTCTGGCTAACTCAATGTTAATAACGCTCCCATGGAGCGCCTATTCTCTGGCTAACCTCAATGTTAATAACGCTCCCATGGAGCGCCTATTCTCTGGCTAACCTCAATGTTAATAACGCTCCATGGAGTGCCTATTCTCTGCTACTTCAATGTTAATAATGCTCCATGGAGCGCCTATTCTCTGGCTAACCTCAATGTAATAACGCTCCCATGGAGCGCCTATTCTCTGGCTAACCTCAATTAATAACGCTCCCATGGAGCGCATATTCTCTGTCTAACTTCAATGTTAATAACGCTCCCATGGAGTGCCTATTCTCTGGCTAACCTCAATGTTAATAATGCTCCCATGGAGCGCCTATTCTCTGGCTAACCTCAATGTTATAATGCTCCCATGGAGTGCCTATTCTCTGGCTAACCTCAATGTTAATAATGCTCCCATGGAGTGCCTATTCTCTGGCTAACCTCAATGTTAATAACGCTCCCATGGAGTGCCTATTCTCTGGCTAACCTCAATGTTAATAACGCTCCCATGGAGTGCCTATTCTCTGGCTAACTTCAATGTTAATAACGCTCCCATGGAGTGCCTATTCTCTGGCTAACCTCAATGTTAATAACGCTCCATGGGAGCGCCTATTCTCTGGCTAACCTCAATGTTAATAACTCTCCATGGAGCGCCTATTCTCTGGCTAACCTCAATGTTAATAACGCTCCCATGGAGCGCCTATTCTCTGGCTAACCTCAATGTTAATAAGGCTCCCATGGAGTGCCTATTCTCTGGCTAACTTCAATGTTAATAACGCTCCCATGGAGCGCCTATTCTCTGGTTAACCTCAATGTTAATAACGCTCCCATGGAGCGCCTATTCTCTGGCTAACTTCAATGTTAATAACGCTCCCATGGAGCGCCTATTCTCTGGCTAACTTCAATGTTAATAACGCTCCATGGAGTGCCTATTCTCTGGCTAACCTCAATGTTAATAACGCTCCATGGAGTGCATATTCTCTGGCTAACCTCATGTTAATAACGCTCCATGGAGCGCCTATTCTCTGGCTAACTTCAATGTTAATAATGCTCCCATGGAGTGCCTATTCTCTGGCTAACCTCAATGTTAATAACGCTCCATGGAGTGCCTATTCTCTGGCTAACCTCAATGTTAATAATGCTCCCATGGAGCGCCTATTCTCTGGCTAACCTCAATGTTAATAATGCTCCCATGGAGCGCCTATTCTCTGGCTAACCTCAATGTTAATAACGCTCCCATGGAGTGCCTATTCTCTGGCTAACTTCATAGTAATCGCTCCCATGGAGCGCCTATTCTCTGGCTAACCTCAATGTTAATAATGCTCCCATGGAGCGCCTATTCTCTGGCTAACCTCAATGTTAATAACGCTCCCATGGAGCGCATATTCTCTGTCTAACTTCAATGTTAATAACGCTCCCATGGAGTGCCTATTCTCTGGCTAACCTCAATGTTAATAATGCTCCCATGGAGCGCCTATTCTCTGGCTAACCTCAATGTTAATAATGCTCCCATGGAGTGCCTATTCTCTGGCTAACCTCAATGTTAATAATGCTCCCATGGAGTGCCTATTCTCTGGCTAACCTCAATGTTAATAACGCTCCCATGGAGTGCCTATTCTCTGGCTAACCTCAATGTTAATAACGCTCCCATGGAGTGCCTATTCTCTGGCTAACTTCAAGTATATGCTCCATGGAGTGCCTATTCTCTGCTAACTCAATGTTAATAACGCTCCCATGGAGCGCCTATTCTCTGCTAACCTCAATGTTAATAACTCTCCCATGGAGCGCCTATTCTCTGGCTAACTCAATGTAATAACGCTCCCATGGAGCGCCTATTTCTGGCTAACCTCAATGTTAATAATGTCCCATGGAGTGCCTATTCTCTGGCTAACTTCAATGACATAATGCTCCATGGAGCGCCTATTCTCTGGCTAACCTCAATGTTAATAACGCTCCATGGGAGCGCCTATTCTCTGGCTAACTTCAATGTTAATAACGCTCCATGGAGCGCCTATTCTCTGGCTAACTTCAATGTTATAACGCCCATGGAGTGCCTATTCTCTGGCTAACCTCAATGTTAATAACTGCCTCATGGAGTGCATATTCTCTGCTAACTCTCAATGTTAATAACGCTCCCATGGAGTGCCTATTCTCTGGCTAACCTCAATGTTAATAACGCTCCCATGGAGTGCCTATTCTCTGGCTAACTTCAATGTTAATAACGCTCCCATGGAGCGCCTATTCTCTGGCTAACTTCAATGTTAATAATGCTCCCATGGAGTGCCTATTCTCTGTCTAACTTCAATGTTAATAACGCTCCCATGGAGAGCCTATTCTCTGGCTAACCTCAATGTTAATAATGCTCCCATGGAGCGCCTATTCTCTGGCTAACTTCAATGTTAATAACGCTCCCATGGAGTGCCTATTCTCTGGCTAACTCAAGTTAATAACGCTCCATGGAGCGCCTATTCTCTGCTAACCTCAATAGTATAACGCTCCATGGAGCGCCTATTCTCTGGCTAACCTCATGTTAATAAGCTCCCATGGAGCGCCTATTCTCTGGCTAACCTCAATAGCATAATGCTCCCATGGAGCGCATATTCTCTGTCTAACTTCAATGTAATACGCTCCATGGAGCGCCTATTCTCTGCTAACCTCATGTTAATAACGCTCCCATGGAGCGCCTATTCTCTGGCTAACTTCAATGTTAATAACGCTCCCATGGAGCGCCTATTCTCTGTCTAACTTCAATGTTAATAACGCTCCATGGAGTGCCTCTTAAAACAGTCGCTACTGCATCTATTATCGTTTTTAATGGCGGTGTAGGACAGGGAGAGGGGGGACGACATCAGCATGAGGAATTTAATGAAAACAGTCGCCATAGAACTGTTCAAGTTATAATTTTTCTTTAATGCTCCCGACAGAAAAAGCAAAGTGAAATAAACGATCACTACAGTTAACATGGAGAGCCGCGGTAGCGTAGTTGTTAGTGAACTCGCATCTCAAAGCTGGTGGTCCGGGTTCAACTCCCGCAGTGTGCGTGGAATTTTTCCCTACCGCGACGGTTCTCAGGTCGACCCAGCCTCAACTGGGTACCAGACATGCTCTGGGAAATTAAAGGCGGCCGGCGTGATGCTGACCACATCACCCATCGTGTGCCGACGGTCAATGAAAATACAGGCCTAACACTGTATTGACCTATATACTACGAGGTATGAAAGGGTTCCTTTTTTTTTTTACTAGGTAGCTTCCTAGTTTCCCAAATCTCTTACGACATGCCTTGTAGGTCGCAGTGGCACTATTCTTTGCTTCCTTGCGGCCCCGGCACCACACAGGCAGTTTTTCCCCATCTAATTACCCTCTATGGTGAACAGATCTGTCTGCTAGTTGTTGGGTTTGCTCAAAACCATTTTCCCAATTTATTTGATCTAGAGAATGTGTAGATCTGTTGCAAAACTTGAACATGGTGTCAAATTACAGATTAAAAATCACATATATACTTTAGACATTTTATACTCGAAGAATATATTATTACATTCCTCTCGTACCGCTATACGTTACATAGGACCTGCAAGCAATTTATCCATACCGCTTTATACCGAGAAACTAGTTCAATATTCTCTAGGAAATTGAGTCCTATATTTTTGGTCTCACTTAGTAAAGTTTATTTCAGTGTTTCCATAGGGCGTCCGTTCTTTCTTGAACCATTTGCCCCCAACTTCAATGACTGCTTTGCAATTCTTTGATCACTTATTCTCTGAGTATGCCCAACATATCTCCATCTTCTCTTTCTTATAACAGTTGTTACTAGTTGACCAGACATTTTCCTAATTTCGCCACTTCTCAATTCGTCTCATTATTTATCGCAGACAACTATTTTCGAAAAATACACCTTATCTGTTAATAGTTAAACCAGGCCGATCCAAAAGGGTGCGTCGACCTATTCCTTCTTTTAATTGTCTATTTGAACTATTCGTCCTTATCTACATTATGGTCCTATCAATCAATTAATCCATGTCATTTGGCACATTCATTCTTTGTTCGCCTTTAACGACATTCACGGTTGGCTAAGATTTACTTAATTTGTTATGTTGCTAAAGGAGCACGGTGCTTCAACTCTCATTTTTCACCGAGCTTTTATTACTTGTCTCCGTAAGTTACGCCTATGTAACTACAACTTGTCAGAGTGTTTCGGCAGCTGTACTTCAGCCGTTATTTTCATGTCTCGTCATTTACACATTGTTCATTGGAGGATCATCTTCATCGCACATCGGACCATCTTCATCGCACATCGGACCATCTTCATCGCACATCGGACCATCTTCATCGCACATCGGACCATCTTCATCGCACATCGGACCATCTTCATCGCACATCGGACCATCTTCATCGCACATCGGACATGTCCATAATTGCTCCGATCGCTTCAATTGCTCCGATCTCCTCCCAAGCATGTATTTCAGCGTGTTTATGCTAACAACTCCTGTTCTGTGTTGATTGATGTATCTACTGGGTTTTCTCTCGTGGTTTTCCCATCTTGCTGCACCTATCGGTATGCACAACTTGCGCAACCAAGATAGCTAATACCCTTTATCTTCATCGTTGTAATCTTCAGAGCGTATGTTTTCTCTGAGAGAATTGATGATGTCGCTTCTTTCTATAAAGACCCGTTCTCAATCGTAGCATTGCCCGCCAGTGCATCTGCTCTCTAATTGCCCTTCACCTCTGTCCATTGAAGACCCATTCTCAATCGTAGCATTGCCCGCCAGTGCATCTGCTCTCTAATTGCCCTTCACCTCTGTCCATTGAAGACCCATTCTCAATCGTAGCATTGTCCGCCAGTGCATCTGCTCTCTAATTGCCCTTCACCTCTGTCCATTGAAGACCCATTCTCAATCGTAGCATTGTCCGCCAGTGCATCTGCTCTCTAATTGCCCTTCACCTCTGTCCATTGAAGACCCATTCTCAATCGTAGCATTGTCCGCCAGTGCATCTGCTCTCTAATTGCCATTCACCTCTGTCCATTGAAGACCCGTTCTCAATCGTAGCATTGCCCGCCAGTGCATCTGCTCTCTAATTGCCATTCACCTCTGTCCATTGAAGACCCGTTCTCAATCGTAGCATTGCCCGCCAGTGCATCTGCTCTCTAATTGCCATTCACCTCTGTCCATTGAAGACCCGTTCTCAATCGTAGCATTGCCCGCCAGTGCATCTGCTCTCTAATTGCCATTCATCTCTGTCCATTGAAGACCCGTTCTCAATCGTAGCATTGCCCGCCAGTGCATCTGCTCTCTAATTGCCATTCACCTCTGTCCATTGAAGACCCATTCTCAATCGTAGCATTGCCCGCCAGTGCATCTGCTCTCTAATTGCCATTCACCCCAGTGTAACCCGGGACAAAGATGAAGGTAAGTATCTGGATTGATGAGTTTTGTATTAATTCCATCCATTGCCTTCGTACATAACCGACCTTGATCTTCTATATCATGTTCATAGAGTCACTGAGCATGCATCCATTGCCTTCGTACATAACCGGCCTTGATCTTCTATATCATGTTCATAGAGTCACTGAGCATGCATCCATTGCCTTCGTACATAACCGGCCTTGATCTTCTATATCATGTTCATAGAGTCACTGAGCATGCATGCGTGAGTGAATGTATGCGTCTGTAGCCACTCCAGGAATTTTGTCACCGCCATAACCTCCATAGTCATGCTGCTGGTAGTTGTATATGCGCCACTTCCCTCTTTGATTACTTTTCCTTTCGCTCTAGCCGTAAGGACCATGCACTCCGACTGTGCCGAATATCAGAATCATCAGTGAAGACAACAGCATCTTCCTCCGATGTGAAGTCATTTATTACTGCTTCGACTTCTGCGTTGAATATTGTGGACAGCGAATTTCGTCTTGGTTTGTTTATCGTGGTGACTACTACAAAGGATTGTCTGTGTTCAGAGTGTATTGATATCCACTCTTCTTCATGTATTGAAAACATACAGGATTTATCCATACCGCCTTATACTGAGCAACTAGTTCAATATCCTCTATGGAATTGGATATTTTGTGTCTTAGTAAAGTTTATTTCAGTATTTCTATAGGGTGTCTGTTCTTTCTTGAACCATTTACACATGAAAGCGGCAACGGAAACTTAACTTCTTATTTTGGGACCAAATGGGTGGAACACTAATCTTTATCTAAGTGGAAATGTTTACTAGAAATAGAATAATCATGTCTACCCATTGATGCTAATGTGAAACAGAAATTGTCAGTTGTAGAATGTAGAAAGTGAACCTAGTCACCCATGGTGTAGCTGATTTTAAAGAAACTAGTCACGCATGGATTATCTACCACTCTCTCTTACCTTATTAATCCAGATTGGCACATTTACCCTCTACCAACTCATACCAAGTCTTCCTATCTTTAGCAATCTCTTGCATCTCCTTCCAGCTCTTCCTTATATTGTTAATCTCTTGCAGCTCCTTCCAGCTCTTCCTTATATTGTTAATCTCTTGCATCTCCTTCCAGCTCTTCCTTATATTGTTAATCTCTTGCAGCTCCTTCCAGCTCTTCCTTATATTGTTAATCTCTTGCATCTCCTTCCAGCTCTTCCTTATATTGTTAATCTCTTGCAGCTCCTTCCAGCTCTTCCTTATATTGTTAATCTCTTGCATCTCCTTCCAGCTCTTCCTTATATTGTTAATCTCTTCCAGCTCTTCCTTATATTGTTAATCTCTTGCATCTCCTTCCAGCTCTTCCTTATATTGTTAATCTCTTGCAGCTCTTCCTTATATTGTTAATCTCTTCCAGCTCTTCCTTATATTGTTAATCTCTTCCAGCTCTTCCTTATATTGTTAATCTCTTCCAGCTCTTCCTTATATTGTTAATCTCTTCCAGCTCTTCCTTATATTGTTAATCTCTTCCAGCTCTTCCTTATATTGTTAATCACTTCCAGCTCTTCCTTATATTGTTAATCTCTTCCAGCTCTTCCTTATATTGTTAATCTCTTCCAGCTCTTCCTTATATTGTTAATCTCTTCCAGCTCTTCCTTATATTGTTAATCTCTTCCAGCTCTTCCTTATATTGTTAATCTCTTGCAGCTCCTTCCAGCTCTTCCTTATATTGTTAATCTCTTGCATCTCCTTCCAGCTCTTCCTTATATTGTTAATCTCTTGCAGCTCCTTCCAGCTCTTCCTTATATTGTTAATCTCTTGCATCTCCTTCCAGCTCTTCCTTATATTGTTAATCTCTTGCAGCTCCTTCCAGCTCTTCCTTATATTGTTAATCTCTTGCATCTCCTTCCAGCTCTTCCTTATATTGTTAATCTCTTCCAGCTCTTCCTTATATTGTTAATCTCTTGCATCTCCTTCCAGCTCTTCCTTATATTGTTAATCTCTTGCAGCTCTTCCTTATATTGTTAATCTCTTCCAGCTCTTCCTTATATTGTTAATCTCTTCCAGCTCTTCCTTATATTGTTAATCTCTTCCAGCTCTTCCTTATATTGTTAATCTCTTCCAGCTCTTCCTTATATTGTTAATCTCTTCCAGCTCTTCCTTATATTGTTAATCTCTTCCAGCTCTTCCTTATATTGTTAATCTCTTCCAGCTCTTCCTTATATTGTTAATCTCTTCCAGCTCTTCCTTATATTGTTAATCTCTTCCAGCTCTTCCTTATATTGTTAATCTCTTCCAGCTCTTCCTTATATTGTTAATCTCTTCCAGCTCTTCCTTATATTGTTAATCTCTTCCAGCTCTTCCTTATATTGTTAATCTCTTCCAGCTCTTCCTTATATTGTTAATCTCTGCCTTATATTGTTAATCTCTGCCTACAAATATATTCTCCATGTATTTCAAGACCTCCATTTATTTCGTTTTCGTTCCAGAGAAGGGTCGTTCCTGTTATATTCTTCTCGCGACTTCTCAATGTGTCTTCTATCCAGCGTCAGAGAAGGGTCGTTCCTGTTATATTCTTCTCGCGACTTCTCAATGTGTCTTCTATCCAGCGTCAGAGAAGGGTCGTTCCTGTTATATTCTTCTCGCGACTTCTCAATGTGTCTTCTATCCAGCGTCAGAGAAGGGTCGTTCCTGTTATATTCTTCTCTCGCCTTCTCAATGTGTCTTCTATCCAGCGTCAGAGAAGGGTCGTTCCTGTTATATTCTTCTCGCGACTTCTCAATGTGTCTTCTATCCAGCGTCAGAGAAGGGTCGTTCCTGTTATATTCTTCTCGCGACTTCTCAATGTGTCTTCTATCCAGCGTCAGAGAAGGGTCGTTCCTGTTATATTTTCTCGCGACTTCTCAATGTGTCTTCTATCCAGCGTCAGAGAAGGGTCGTTCCTGTTATATTCTTCTCGCGACTTCTCAATGTGTCTTCTATCCAGCGTCAGAGAAGGGTCGTTCCTGTTATATTCTTCTCGCGACTTCTCAATGTGTCTTCTATCCAGCGTCAGAGAAGGGTCGTTCCTGTTATATTCTTCTCTCGACTTCTCAATGTGTGTTCTATCCAGCGTCAGAGAAGGGTCGTTCCTGTTATATTCTTCTCTCGACTTCTCAATGTGTCTTCTATCCAGCGTCAGAGAAGGGTCGTTCCTGTTATATTCTTCTCTCGACTTCTCAATGTGTGTTCTATCCAGCGTCAGAGAAGGGTCGTTCCTGTTATATTCTTCACTCGACTTCTCAATGTGTCTTCTATCCAGCGTCAGAGAAGGGTCGTTCCTGTTATATTCTTCTCT
This sequence comes from Arion vulgaris, assembly GCA_020796225.1. NCBI lineage: Eukaryota > Metazoa > Mollusca > Gastropoda > Stylommatophora > Arionidae > Arion > Arion vulgaris. The sequence continues at coordinate 43,151,723 of CM036757.1, forward strand.
CGACTTCTCAATGTGTCTTCTATCCAGCGTCAGAGAAGGGTCGTTCCTGTTATATTCTTCTCGCGACTTCTCAATGTGTCTTCTATCCAGCGTCAGAGAAGGGTCGTTCCTGTTATATTCTTCTCGCGACTTCTCAATGTGTCTTCTATCCAGCGTCAGAGAAGGGTCGTTCCTGTTATATTCTTCTCTCGCCTTCTCAATGTGTCTTCTATCCAGCGTCAGAGAAGGGTCGTTCCTGTTATATTCTTCTCGCGACTTCTCAATGTGTCTTCTATCCAGCGTCAGAGAAGGGTCGTTCCTGTTATATTCTTCTCGCGACTTCTCAATGTGTCTTCTATCCATCGTCAGAGAAGGGTCGTTCCTGTTATATTCTTCTCGCGACTTCTCAATGTGTCTTCTATCCAGCGTCAGAGAAGGGTCGTTCCTGTTATATTCTTCTCTCGACTTCTCAATGTGTCTTCTATCCAGCGTCAGAGAAGGGTCGTTCCTGTTATATTCTTCTCTCGACTTCTCAATGTGTCTTCTATCCAGCGTCAGAGAAGGGTCGTTCCTGTTATATTCTTCTCTCGACTTCTCAATGTGTCTTCTATCCAGCGTCAGAGAAGGGTCGTTCCTGTTATATTCTTCTCTCGACTTCTCAATGTGTCTTCTATCCAGCGTCAGAGAAGGGTCGTTCCTGTTATATTCTTCTCTCGACTTCTCAATGTGTCTTCTATCCAGCGTCAGAGAAGGGTCGTTCCTGTTATATTCTTCTCGCGACTTCTCAATGTGTCTTCTATCCAGCGTCAGAGAAGGGTCGTTCCTGTTATATTCTTCTCTCGACTTCTCAATGTGTGTTCTATCCAGCGTCAGAGAAGGGTCGTTCCTGTTATATTCTTCTCTCGACTTCTCAATGTGTCTTCTATCCAGCGTCAGAGAAGGGTCGTTCCTGTTATATTCTTCTCTCGACTTCTCAATGTGTCTTCTATCCAGCGTCAGAGAAGGGTCGTTCCTGTTATATTCTTCTCTCGACTTCTCAATGTGTCTTCTATCCAGCGTCAGAGAAGGGTCGTTCCTGTTATATTCTTCTCTCGACTTCTCAATGTGTCTTCTATCCAGCGTCAGAGAAGGGTCGTTCCTGTTATATTCTTCTCTCGACTTCTCAATGTGTCTTCTATCCAGCGTCAGAGAAGGGTCGTTCCTGTTATATTCTTCTCTCGACTTCTCAATGTGTCTTCTATCCAGCGTCAGAGAAGGGTCGTTCCTGTTATATTCTTCTCGCGACTTCTCAATGTGTCTTCTATCCAGCGTCAGAGAAGGGTCGTTCCTGTTATATTCTTCTCGCGACTTCTCAATGTGTCTTCTATCCAGCGTCAGAGAAGGGTCGTTCCTGTTATATTCTTCTCGCGACTTCTCAATGTGTCTTCTATCCAGCGTCAGAGAAGGGTCGTTCCTGTTATATTCTTCTCGTGACTTCTCAATGTGTCTTCTATCTAGCGTCAGAGAAGGGTCGTTCCTGTTATATTCTTCTCTCGCCTTCTCAATGTGTCTTCTATCCAGCGTCAGAGAAGGGTCGTTCCTGTTATATTCTTCTCGCGACTTCTCAATGTGTCTTCTATCCAGCGTCAGAGAAGGGTCGTTCCTGTTATATTCTTCTCTCGACTTCTCAATGTGTCTTCTATCCAGCGTCAGAGAAGGGTCGTTCCTGTTATATTCTTCTCGCGACTTCTCAATGTGTCTTCTATCCAGCGTCTGTGTCTTTACTACACCTCTTGGTTCACTGAAATTTGCCTCGTACTCTCCACGCATCTCTCATTTGTCTTCTATCGAACAGTTTATATGCATCATTACCGTCCATTATGGAAACCCTAAAACGAACTTTACAGAGAGAGTCAAGAAACATCAGACTCAATTAGAACAGGACACAATCAACCCGCAGCCACATGTATACAAAATTCACGATTGATAATTCAGCCATGTGAACATGTGGACAGGTACATCAGGCTGCAGAGCACATACTACAAGACTGCCCCGAATATGATATACTGAGACAAACTCACTGGCCTAACGAAACAACACTCATAGAAAACTACACGGACCTCTGTGTGAGCTACAAAAGACAGTGAAGTTTATACAAGAAACAACATTGAATATATAGACAATATTTCAAGTGAAAGGAAGGAAGGAAGGATCGGACTCAGTTCCATAGTTCCATAAAGAAGATTGAGCGCAGAAAGAATAGTGAGCGAGTTGCCCTGGATAGAGTGGTACGAAGAAATTACATGCGGACCCTATGTAACGAATAACGATACGTGAAGAATATAACAATCACAATTCTTAATTTAGTATTTATGTGTTAATTTTTTTGATTTACATTCTTTTTTTTATTAACGCGCTAAAAGCTCCTTTCACCTTTTGTATTAACAATTTTAATCAGTGGGCGTCTATAGGTATAAGCGGTAGGGTGCTCGATCACAACCCAAGCGCTCCTGGTTCAAACACAGCGGAGAGAAATTTGGAAGCAGATTTGTTCCCGTGTTATTACGAACGGCTAAAATAGACCTCACCGTTCAGAAAGCAACGGCAAACTGCTGAACTTATAAGTGGTGCCTAAAAAAATCGGCGACTCGTTTACTGTGGTTGATGATTAAGTCTTCTTCTTCTTGGAACGCTCCACATTGACCACTTGCTAACCACGCTGTGTGGTTTGTATGTGATCTCAGCCTAAGAGCGATTGTACATTGTGACAGTTATGCGCCAACAAGTAGACCAGCACATCCGATTTCTGCAATGCTTTTTATTTACCAGGGTAGCTTCCCTATGTCCTACATCATTCGCCTCTTACGACATGCCTTGTAGATCGTAGTGGTATTATTCTTTGCTTCCTACACCACACGGGTGGTTATGTCATATAAAGGATATACCACAATTTTCATTGTCATTCTTACCTTAGTACTTATTTCTTCATATTACTTTTGATTTACATACTCTTGTTGTTTTAATGAGCACACTAAAATCTTCTTTTACCTTTTGTATTATTCCTATTTTCATATCCTTATCTATTCTTCTATTTTTATATGTGTGGGAACTATCACATTATCCAAAGCTGTTTCGTCTAGTGCATAGATTCCCAAACTTTCACATCCCACTTTGCACAACACAAACTTTGTAACGCCCCACCTTCCCATTATAACAGTCCATATATATATATATGCTATATTTTCACTTTGACAAAGGTAATTGATATATATTTCTGTCATACATGGTCAATTTTTAAATGATTATATGCAGGAAATAGACAGTTGATGAAAAAATGGATCGTGTTAGATGGGCATAAGATGAATTAAAATGCAGAAAAATGCAGAATTCAAATTTTAAATGATTATTCAATCGCAAAATCACGAACCCCCACCCCAAATGCTTCTGAACCCATTCCGACCCCGGGAAGGCTTCACCGCCCACTGGAGGTGGGGGGGGGCGGTATCGCCCACATTGGGAACCCATGGTCTAATGAGATCTGGTTCCTGTTTGTTATATTTATTCTCACGATCTTTGTTGTGTTTTTTTTGGGGTATATTCAGACTTACTTGCTTTGATAATTTCTCAAATATTATACTGTTATACCACCCGTGTTGCCGGGGCAAAGAATAGTAGCACTGTGACCTACAGGGCAACTTGATAAGAGGCGACACAAGTAGGGGCATAGGGAAGATACCCTAGTAAAAAAAAAGCGTTGCAGAAATCGAATGAGCTGGCCTATTTGTAGGTGCATAACTGGCACAACGTACAATCGCTCTTAGGCTCAGATCACATACAACTCACAAACAGTGGTTAACAAGTGGTCGATATGGAGCGTTCGAAAAAGAAGAAGAAGTGGAAGAAGAAACTGTTATCTTTGATCTAGGAATGAATACTGCATTACTATTCTTAATTGCATAGCTGAGAATTATCATATTGCTGAGCCCGCAGAGAAAACGAGCTGCGGGAAAAGGCAGATCACAGATGCTTAACCCTGATCAAGCATGCCCCACCTGTGGTTGGAAATTGTGTACCCCTGAACCAGAGAGGTGCAACAACATACGCTTGAGGCTGTTGTCATCATTGCATGCGATAGACGACTATTTCTAACCGTATAAAAATGTCGTCCATGCTTATTATCAGTTAAAGATGCGAATTATCAAGTGTTATATTTACTCTATATTAATGTATGATTGCGAAACATGAACAATAAACAAGCATTTGGAAGAAATAATTCATGCATTTGAGATGAGGATACAGAGATGTTTTAGAAACAAACTAGAAATGAAGAAAGACTAGAAGAATGTAAAATGAAATAAATAAAATATGTTGAAAATATAAAGAGACATGACACCTTGAAGAATATGTGCAAGATCTCCTCTGTATTATGTGTAAGATCTCATCTGTATTATGTGCAAGATCTCCTCTGTATTATGTGTAAGATCTCCTCTGTATTATGTGCAAGATCTCTCTGTATTATGTAAGATCTCTCTGTATTATGTGCAAGATCCCCTCTGTATTATGTGCAAGATCTCTCTGTATTATGTGCAAGATCTCCTCTGTATTATGTGTAAGATCTCCTCTGTATTATATGTAAGATCTCTGTATTATGTGTAAGATCTCTGTATTATGTGTAAGATCTCATCTGTATTATGTGTAAGATCTCCTCTGTATTATATGTAAGATCTCTCTGTATTATTGTAAGATCCCCTCTGTATTATGTGTAAGATCTCCTGTATTATGTGTAAGATCTCCTCTGTATTATATGTAAGATCTCCTCTGTATTATGTGTAAGATCTCTGTATTATGTGTAAGATCTCCTCTGTATTATATGTAAGATCTCTGTATTATGTGTAAGATCTCCTCTGTATTATATGTAAGATCTCCTCTGTATTATGTGTAAGATCTCTGTATTATGTGTAAGATCTCTGTATTATGTGTAAGATCTCCTCTGTATTATGTGTAAGATCTCTGTATTATGTGTAAGATCTCCTCTGTATTATGTGTAAGATCTCCTCTGTATTATGTGTAAGATCTCCTCTGTATTATGTGTAAGATCTCCTCTGTATTATGTGTAAGATCTCTGTATTATGTGTAAGATCTCCTCTGTGTTATGTGTAAAATCTCCTCTGTATTATGTGTAAGATCTCCTCTGTATTATATGTAAGATCTCCTCTGTATTATGTGTAAGATCTCTGTATTATATGTAAGATCTCTTCTGTATTATGTGTAAGATCTCTGTATTATGTAAGATCGCTGTATTATGTGTAAGATCTCCTCTGTATTATGTGTAAGATTTCCTCTGTATTATGTGTAAGATTTCCTCTGTATTATGTGTAAGATCTCCTCTGTATTATGTGTAAGATCTCTGTATTATGTGTAAGATCTCCTCTGTATTATGTGTAAGATCTCTGTATTATGTGTAAGATCTCCTCTGTGTTATGTGTAAGATCTCCTCTGTATTATGTGTAAGATCTCTGTATTATATGTAAGATCTCTTCTGTATTATGTGTAAGATCTCCTCTGTGTTATGTGTAAGATCTCCTTTGTATTATGTGTAAGATCTCCTCTGTATTATGTGTAAGATCTCCTCTGTATTATGTGTAAGATCTCCTCTGTATTATGTGTAAGATCTCTGTATTATGTGTAAGATCTCCTCTGTATTATGTGTAAGATCTCCTCTGTATTATGTGTAAGATCTCCTCTGTATTATGTGTAAGATCTCCTCTGTATTATGTGTAAGATCTCTGTATTATGTGTAAGATCTCTGTATTATGTGTAAGATCTCCTCTGTATTATGTGTAAGATCTCCTCTGTATTATGTGTAAGATCTGCTCTGTATTATGTGTAAGATCTGCTCTGTAGTATGTACAAGATCCCTACTGTACTTGACTTATTTCTCTCCGCTCCTCGTGGAGCATAGGGCCTCAACAGTTGTTTGCCACTCTTCTTGGTCTCTGGCTGTTCTCTTTACGTCGAGCACTCTTCTCTTCTTCATTTTCCCTGTGGGTTTCACTAAATTGCTTGTCTAGTGACACTCGACTGTGTCTTCCATAGAGTATGCCCGACCAATTGTCATTTTCTCCTCTTGACCTGGGTCATCATGTGTCCCTGTCCGGTTCTTATCCACAAGTCTCTGTTTGCAACTCTGTCATACCATTATCATGTGTATAATCCCCTTTGTATTATCTCCATTGTGTGAATTGTCTTCCCCACTAATCTCATGTATAATATCCCCTTCATATCTACAGTGTATGAAATAGCCCCGTGCATACTATCCCTTGTATTGTATTCTTGCTATCTTCACCTCCTGTCTCCGTAACAACTACTCAAAACAGCACATATTTAAGTGGAAGATATGCTATCTCATACAATGTTTCACAATATATTTGGACAGCACGAGAGTGAAGTAGGTCTTAGTTCAGGACTCTGTGCATCGTCATACGATTTGTTTGCTAAAGCAGATAACGCGTTTAAGACCTACTTTGCTCATGTGCCTCGAACATAGCTGTAATTTGTTTCGGCGTGTCTTCAATCAAGTTTATTGTGGTTTTTTGTGTGTTCTCCTGTGTTGTATGTTCTCCTGTGTTGTATGTAGCTGATTGAACGTTTCATATTTTAAGTGTTGTAGTTGGCCGAGTAATTTAGTCAGTCAAAATTTATTATTTAACTGTGTAACTTAGTAAGTAAAATACATAATTTAACTGTGTAACATAGTAAATAAAATACATAATTTAACTGTGTAACTTTGTAAATAAAATACATAATTTAACTGTGTAACTTTGTAATTAAAATACATTATTTAACTGTGTAACTTAGTAAATAAAATACATTATTTAACTGTGTAACTTTGTAAATCTTCTTCTTCTTCTTCTTTCTCGAATCCTGTATGCCTCACAGCGTCAGGTCAGGAAGAGATTTCTAAAACGGGCCCTAGTATGCGCTTCGTAGATAGTCTCTTTCGTCGCCTCTGTTATCTCTGAGGTCCATCTTTTGCGTGGCCGGCTTTTTGCTTTGTACCCATTGTATCGGAGCAGCATTGCTCTTTGGGGTGCACTGTCTGATGGTAATCTGCTTACGTGACCGAACCATTTAATTTGTTGTTTCTTGATGAAGTCTAGTACTGATGTTGTACCCACTTTTTCCTGATGTCTTCATTTCTCAACCGGTCTCTTCTTGTTACACCCAGCATTCTGCGTAGACACTTCATCTCTGTTGTGACTAGTTTTCTTCTATTGTTTGTTGTCAGCGTCCAGGTTTGGCACTGGTAACATAATGTGGGAAAGATTGTGTTGAACATTGCTCTTTTTGTGTTCATGGTGACGTGTTTGCATCTTAAAATTGGCGCCATTTGCCCTATCATTTGATTTGCTTTGTTGCATCTGTGTTGAATTTCATTAGTTATTCTTCCATTTGCTGAAAAATGCTTCCCAGGTATGTGAAATCTTTTGTAAATAAAATACATTATTTAACTGTGTAACTTAGTAAATAAAATACATTATTTAACTGTGTAACTTAGTAAGTAAAATACATTATTTAACTGTGTAACTTTGTAAATAAAATACTATATTTAACTGTTTAACTTAGTAAAATTCCATATTTGTCTAAACAACTTAGCTAATGTATCATAGTTGATAGGGTTGACTACAATCATTTTCCAATTATCTATAGTTCTACAAAGTTCGTAGTGTACATTATTAATATTAGTTAAGGAAAAAATAGGTAACTTTGTATGTTGTCTATTGTGCTCTTCATGGTGGGCGTGCGGACTTTCATATGCTTTTTGTATCCAGCTTTGTTTCGTTTTTAGGTGGACTTTCTTATGATATTTGTATCTAGCTGTATTAAGTCATAGAGGAGGAACATTCATACAATCTTTCCATCTTTGTGTAGTTTTGTGGATTTGTATATGGTCTTTCTTATCCATCTATGTTTTATTATAGGTAAACGTTCATATGATCTTTTCCAAATGCATTTAGATATAGTCGGAATTTCGTCTTTATATTCAGCTGTTTAGCCGTAGGTGGACTTTGTAATTCTCAATTTATTAAGCTGTGTTTAGCTGTAGGTGGAATTTGATATACACAATTTTTTCAGCGGTGTTTAGCTGTAGGTGGATTATGATATGCTCAATTTATTCAGCGGTGTGTTTTTTTATTAGGTGGACTTTCAAATACAGTGATATTTGTATCTAGTCTTGTTTAAATCTGACAGAATGATGTCATTGAATATCTTCGCACGTGGAAACAGTTCATTATTGAAGGTGATTATTTATGTTGTTGGCAGGGTCAGCTACACCATACTGCAATATTCAGTTGATAAAATTTGATTCTGTTTTGGCTAAGTGGTTAAGCCCTTTGCCTGGTGAATCGAAGGTCGTGGGTTCGAATCCAGAACCCGGCCTTCTGTTCACGAGTGCAGTTTTTCCAGAGACCCTAGGATTGTTGCCGGAGCTACGGAGTTCGTGCTTTGTGCAATACTCTCGGCAGATGGCGTGTCATTTCTGCTGAGAGGGACCGAGCCATATGGTGTAAAACCCTGTGCAATGAAGTCAATCCTTTGACTTTGACTTTAAAACCCTTTAAACAAACACACACACACACATATATATACAAATATGTGCATACGTTTATATATACATATATATATATATATATATGTCAATACAATGGAAGTCACTCAAGGAAATCTATAACATCAGAGATACTCTAACGAAAGTAACAATTGTTGACCAGGGCTGGAGGAAAGGTTTCACTGTACAGAATAGAAATATATATCTAATCAATACGTGAACGAACTCAGACATAGAGTCACCGTTTCCACAAACAGCAAATTGACTTATTTATTGTGCTCAGTTATCTATGTGTGGAGTTGTCTTATGTGCAATTGTCTTGTGTGCAATTGTCTGGTTATCATTATTTCTTCTCAGCCTATTCTCAACACTATATCTTCTCTTTCTTATATCTTCTCTTTCTTATATCTTCTCTTTCTTATATCTTCTCTTTCTTATAAACTAATAACTTATTAGATGAATACACACGGTTCGGTGTTAAACTGTATTCTCTTTATCAACTTTATAAACGTTCTTCATTCTAACTTAAACGTCTTAAAAGCTTTGTACGCAGACAGCCTACTTTTATGAACAATAGACATAAAAAGAAACTGGTGTACGCTGAGCTACACAAAGATCTAGCTACTAAATATAAAGATGTATAGAAACCTATTGGTTTCATGTGATCAAGTCGGATCATTTCACATCTGGAGAACACCGGGTCGCCCCACTGGTAAAACGATATGAATGGACGATATTGACGAAGACATGTATGTTGCAGTTTTAAATTAACGAGGAAATAATAACGTATGAAAAATAGCGACAATAGACGATTCGGTCTTAGGTCTTTATCAAAACGACACATACAAACACGAAATACAAAATTAAATACTCAAACATAGATTCTAAATCACCCGTGTGTTGCCGGAGCTCGCAAGAAGAACAAAGAATAGTACCACTGCGACATACAAGGCATGTCGTAAGAGGCGACTGAAGTAGGGACATAGGGAAGATATTCTAGTAAATAAAAAGCATAGCAGAAATGGGATGTGATGGCATACTTGTATGTGCATAACTGGCACAGCGTACAATCGCTCTTATGCTCAGATTACATACAGATCACAAAGATTGGTTTAACAATTGGTCGATATGGAGCGTTCGAAGAAGAAGAAGAGATTCTAAGTAAATGCAGTATCTATCATCGGACGTCAAGAAGAGATTCTAAGTAAATGCAGTATGTATCATCGGACGTCAAGAAGAGATTCTAAGTAAATGCAGTATGTATCATCGGATGTCAAGAAGAGATTCTAAGTAAATGCAGTATGTATCATCGGACGTCAAGAAGAGATTCTAAGTAAATGCAGTATATATCATCGGACGTCAAGAAGAGATTCTAAGTAAATGTAGTATGTATCATCGGATGTCAAGAAGAGATTCTAAGTAAATGCAGTATCTATCATCGGACGTCAAGAAGAGATTCTAAGTAAATGCAGTATGTATCATCGGACGTCAAGAAGAGATTCTAAGTAAATGCAGTATGTATTATCGGACGTCAAGAAGAGATTCTAAGTAAATGCAGTATATATCATCTGACGTCAAGAAGAGATTCTAAGTAAATGCAGTATGTATCATCGGACGCCAAGAAGACGGAACGAAGAAAACAGAAAATAAATCACATATATGGCTCGGTACATCCTGATACGGAGATCCGATCACCATCAGTGACTTGAAGAAAATGAAATGCGACAGTGAAAACGATCAAGAAGACACATTTAGGATAACAAAGACAGTAATAGTCCCCGCGATCTTCCTCAGACTTCCTAATTAAAAGTAATTCGTGTCGGTGTGTGTTGTCTTGATAAAGAGCTTTGTTCGAAACGTTAAATCTAGCTATGTTTCACGTGATTATTTTTTCCCTTGCTGCGATATACCTGTCTACGTCTATATTGCACAGGAGTCGGGTATAACAAAAGGCCATAGCAAAACTCAAAGGATAGATCGGACCAAACCCCTGGAGACCGGAGAACTATATTTAAATTGTAGCCTGCACATACATACTACTTAAGAAGCATCTGAATAGATTGAATTCCGATCCTATACCATGTTTTCAACACTGTATTAGACAGAATATCATCATACTCCGAGAAAGAACTAAGCAGATACCAGTGGAGAAAGAGCTACGGAAGAGACGCTGGGGATGGATAGGACACACATTGAGAAGACCATTGGAAGCATTGCAAGACAGGCACTGTTTTGGAATCCGCAGGGAAAAAGGGGAAGACCTAACCATACCGGGAGAAGAGAGCTGGAGACTGATATAAAAAGGATAGGTTTTAAAGGGTTATAAAGTCGAAGGATTGACTTCATTGCACCTTATTTTACCCCATATGGCTCGGTCCTCTCCGCAGAAATGGCACGCCACCTGCCGAGAGTATTGCAGAAAGCACGAACTTCGTAGCCCCACCAACAATCTTAGGGGTCTCTGGAAATAAACAACTGAACAGAACGGCGCGGTCCGGATTTGAACCTTCGACTCGCAAGGCAAAGGGCTTAACCACTTAGCCACAGAAGAACCACCCCCTTCCTGTGGCTAAGTGATAGGTAAAACATGGAAGTAATTGGAATGTATGGCAAGAGAGATGAAGAGCTAGAAGAGGTTTGTTGTAGACCTGTGCTCTGTTGGGAGTTGAAGGGTGAAGAAAAAGAGTTCTTGTTGCGCCCAAGGAAATATGAGGCAAACATTGTCACTAACTTCAGTCCTACCACCACAGATCAGGGTTGCCAACTAAAAATTGAGAAAATCGAACAAACACTGGCCGGAAAAGGCCCTCAAAAAGCCAGGAGAAAAACTGCTATTTCATATTCACATCATAAGAAGAATCTCCAAATCAAGGTCACCGCTGAAACCAGCACCCATACACTTTATCATTAAATAAGTTATTTACCATATTAGAGATACAGTAATGTCCTTGCAACATTTGTTAGATAAAAGCAGTTCTGTTCTTATTCTCACTATCCCACCTAGAAGCTGCAGCTGCGTTCTAAAACACCCTCTCAATAAATTCATTACTAATTCGAGGAATTAAACAAGTCAGAGCAAAGGTGGCAAGCTCTTTAAATGACTCGTGTTGAAGAACACTCAATCCAAACCGTTTCACTGTTGGTTAAAAATCAATCTTTCTTAAATTTGACTGCTTCTTTCCAATCAAAACAAATTATTTTTCTGTATTGTTCATCTATTGCACTAAGCATATTTTTTTAACAATACCAACCAAAAGCAATACAAAACCCCATATTAAGTATCTTTCTTTCTTTCTTTCTTTCTCGAATCCTGTATGCCTCACAGCGTCAGGTCAGGAAGAGATTTCTAAAACGGGCCCTAGTATGCGCTTCGTAGATAGTCTCTTTCGTCGCCTCTGTTATCTCTGAGGTCCATCTTTTGCGTGGCCGGCCTTTTGCTTTGTACCCATTGTATCGGAGCAGCATTGCTCTTTGGGGTGCACTGTCTGATGGTAATCTGCTTACGTGACCAAACCATTTAATTTGTTGTTTCTTGATGAAGTCTAGTACTGATGTTGTACCCACTTTTTCCTGATGTCTTCATTTCTCAACCTGTCTCTTCTTGTTACACCCAGCATTCTGCGTAGACACTTCATCTCTGTTGTGACTAGTTTTCTTCTATCGTTTGTTGTCAGTGTCCAGGTTTGGCACTGGTAACATAATGTGGGGAGAAAGATTGTGTTGAACATTGCTCTTTTTGTGTTCATGGTGACGTGTTTGCATCTTAAAATTGGCGCCATTTGCCCTATCATTTGATTTGCTTTGTTGCATCTGTGTTGAATTTCATTAGTTATTCTTCCATTTGCTGAAAAAATGCTCCCCAGGTATGTGAAATCTTTTACTTGATTTAGTAGATGATTATCGATGGAGATGTTGGTAGTGTTGTCCTCTCTGGCGAATGTCATTACTTCTTCTAGCTCTTCATCTTTTTTTTGAAAAAAGGTTTGCTATGAAAAAGGCCTAAAATCGGCCAATATTTTTTCAGCCAACTACTTTCAAAAACTCAAAATTGATCGAATCTGGCCTTTAAAATGCCAAATTGGCAACCCTGCTATAGATCCGGATCTTCATAAGCAGTTTGGGTTTTCCCCTCTCTTTTTCTGTGGCTGTTGTTTTTGTTGTCGTTACGTAAAGGGAGGGTGTTCTGGCTTTTCCTGCTCCTCCTCTTAATCTCATTTGACGACATTCTATCACACAGTGATTCTTGTATTCGCTAAATCTGAAACCACAAGAAGTTGTTGAACAGAATATAAAGACAGTTAAAGCAATTAAACTTGGGAATTGTCTGACAATGAAAATTTTATATAAACACAAATTGCATCCACAAATTCCCTCCTTTATGATGGTCCTGTAGAACACAAAGCACCCGGAGATGCATGTGTGTGTAGACTTCTCTACTAGGTAAATGTTTTATTGAGGGGGAGGTTTTTCGTTGTCTCTGTTATCTCTGAGGTCCACCTTTTGCGTGAACGACCCTTTGCTTTGTATCCACTGTATGGGAGTAGCATTGCTCTTTGAGGCGCACTGTCTGCTGGTAATCTGCTTATATGGCCGAACCATTTAATGTGTTATTTCTTGAACAAATTAAAAAAAACAAGATATCAATATCACTTTTTTCCTGATGTCTAAATTTCTAAACCGGTCTCTTCTTGATACTCCCAGCATTCTGCATAGACACTTTATCTCTGCCGTGTCTAGTTTTCTTCTATCGTGTGATGTCAGCGTCTAGATTTGGCACTAATATCATAATGTTAGGAGAAAGATTGTGTTGTACAATGCTATTCCAGTATTCATTGTGACATGTTTGTGTGTGAACACTAATAATCCAAGTCCTTTTTAAAAAAAAAATGAAAATAACGTAGGGTGTCAAACAGATCAATACCGACTTGGGTAATTGGAGTATCACTAATTGTATTATGTTATATACTCAAAACCAAATATATGAATTGTGTGATATACTCAAAACCAAATATATGTATTATGTGATATACTCAAAACCAAATATATGTATTATGTGATATACACAAAACCAAATATATGTATTGTGTGATATACTCAAAACCAAATATATGTATTATGTGATATACACAAAACCAAATATATGTATTATGTGATATACACAAAACCAAATATATGTTTTAGTTTAGTCGTCGGATCACCATCACTGCACGTCGAACAAATTAGTCCATAAGTGCTCCGATCTCTCCCTCAGTATGTCCATCAGCGTGGGGCGATTAACGACACCGGTTCTTTGTTGGTTTACAACTCTTCTTTGTCTGCCAGCATAGCGTTCTTGTCGAGCTACACCACACTTAACTTTGAGTTCTTGCAGTCTGGTTAGTGTTGTGGATTCACCGCTATTACGTGAATCATGTACACGCCCTCTCTCCCTTAAGGAATTTATAATATCAGCCTGGTCCATTGCTCGTCCGCTTTGGACAGCAGCCATACCTGCAAGCCTATCCGCACGTTCATTCCCCTTACACCTGCATGCCCTGGCACAAAAATAAACTGATCTTTGTCAGCGTAGACCTCCCTAGCGATTCTATCCAATGTCTCCTAGCCCATCCTGTTTCAATCTTCCTGAGCATACTCATTGAGTCACTGAGAAAACATGCATGGATAAAAGTCTGATTCTAGCCAAATCATCGCTTTGGTAACCGCCATGATTTCCATAGTGAGACTGCTCGTAGTCACGGCAAAACCACCACTATGTTATGTGATATACTCAAAACCAAATATATGTATTGTGTGATATACACAAAACTAAATATATGTATTATGTGATATACACAAAACCAAATATATGTATTTATGATATACAAAAACCAAATATATGTATTAGTGATATACACAAATCCAAATATATGTATCTGTTTCATATACACAAAACCAAATAATGTATGTGTGATATACCAAAACCTTAAATATATGTATTGTGTGATATACACAAAACCAAATATATGTATTATGTGATATACTCAAAACTAAATATATGTATTGTGTGATATACACAAAACCAAATATATGTATTATGTGATATACACAAAACCAAATATATGTATTATGTGATATACACAAAACCAAATATATGTATTATGTGATATACACAAAACCAAATATATGTATTGTGTGATATACACAAAACCAAATATATGTATTGTGTGATATACACAAAACTAAATATATGTATTGTGTGATATACACAAAACCAAATATATGTATTATGTGATATACTCAAAACCAAATATACGTATTATGTGATATACACAAAACCAAATATATGTATTGTGTGATATACTCAAAACCAAATATATGTATTATGTGATATACACAAAACCAAATATATGTATTATGGTAAATAAATTAGGCAACGGGTGCAGTAAGAAATAACGGTTTGTGGTTCGAATTATGTGTTGGATAACTGTCACCCCCCTTCCCTCGGAGATCCTAAATACTTGTTTACTACCTATTTATTCACCATATTCATTAATTCCGGTGCTCCTCCCCTCCCTCCATCCCGGGGTTATTAGGACTCTGATCTACTTGTTACAAAAATATTGTGTATATTTATGTTGCAATCTTGATTAAGGAAAAACGAAACAATTTAGTTTTACAAGTAACAAAAGCAAAATACAATGATAATTCTACTAAACAAAGTTGTTGTCAAGCAAAGGATACAAGAACCAAATTGGATACAAGAAAACATTCCTGTATGAAAAACATTATAGACAACGTCATACCCTAACTGCTTCTTTGTAAAACTAGATTCTTTTTAGTGCATAGTATATTATTATCATACGAATTTTCAATTCAAATGTTGTATCAATCCTAACATGCCAGCGAGAGTTGGAAAATGACTAAAGATATAGAAAGCAAGTTGAATGCATTTGAAAATAGATGTCTGCGAAAAATAATGAATATAAAATGGAACGAATTCAGGAGAAGTGATGAAATCAGAGACATGTCTGGTCAACCACTGGTGACAACTGTTATAAGAAAGAGAAGATGGAGATATGTTGGGCACACCTTGAGGAGAAATGATCAACGAATATCAAAGTAGGCATTGAAGTGGGATGCAAAGGGTTCAAGAAAGAGAGGTCGACCTAAAGAGACCCTGAAACGAACTTTGCTGAGAGAGGCAGGAAATATCGGTCTCAGTTCCATGGAGGAGATTGAGCGAGTTGCCCAGGATAGAGCGGTATGAAGAAATTACTTGCAGGCCCTATGTAACGTATAACGGTACGAGAGGAATTATTATTATTATATTATTATGTAGTTTTACTGCAGTCTTCCCTTGTAACCATACATCATCATCAAATAGCTCGTCCTGAGCAGAACTTTGCCACCTCAACAGTACTCCAGAATTTCTCTCATAGGCCAGATGTCCTACCTCTGCAGCCGTCATGTTCCTTCCTTTCGTTCGTTTGAAATATTGTCTATATATTCAATGGTGTCTCTTGTATGAACTTGACTGTCTTTTGTAGCTCACACTGAGGTCCGTGTAGTTTTCTGTCGAGTATTGTTTCGTTAGGCCAGTGAGTTTGCCTCAGTGTATCATATTCGGGGCAGTCTTGAAGTGTGTGCTCTGCAGTCTGGTGTGCCTGTCCACATGTACAAATGGTTGAATTGCCGTCATGTTCAAACTATCAGTTACAACCTGAATCCATCTTCTCCATGGTCTTCCTCTTCTTCTCTTTGCCAGTATGCCTCCTTCCATGATGGTCTTCTCCAGCCCTTCATGTCTTTTGATATGTCCAAAATATCTCAATTTTCTCGTTCTTATTTGTAGCATCAGCAGTTTTTCTTTGATTTTGAGTTCTTTCTGGATAGATCTATTTGTTCTCTTCTCTGTCAAGATATACGGAGGACTCTTCTGTAACACTTGCATTCGAAATCACGTATATGCTTTTCCACTGCTTTATTAAATGTCCATTCTTCATACCCATACGTTGCCACTGGGAATATGCATTCTCTTAGCATGCTGATCTTTCTTTTCTTATCAGTTCCGTTCCATACTGTTTTTAGTTGTTTAATTTTTGTAAAGCCATGTTTGTTCTTCTTTTAATTTTGTAACCACTACAACGTCCATAATCAAGATTCATATATTTTTAATTTATAATTGTATCAACTCAGACCATACGAGTGAGAATTTCGTCTTCTTATATTATATCATAGCTGTCTCCAGAAATTGATGAAGAACCTTATATTAACAGATCGCCCGAGTGGTTACCGGGGCCCAAATTTGGGGTGTAAAGAATAGAACCACTGTTACCTGCCACGCATGTCGTAAGAGGCGACTAAGGAGGTTAGGCTGAAATCGGATGCACGTGTCCGCTAGGGAATGCTAACCCGAAACAAATGCATGCAGAAAACGGATGCACCAGGCCGTAAGGCTCATAACATGGTGCAACGACCCTCACAATGAGGAATGGGATAACGGATTCTACGGTCGCCAATCTGCTTCGGAGATTTAGCGACGCAGTAGGAATGTCAGACCTGCCATTACGAGAGTGGCCAAAGCTTGTTGCGGGAAGAGGTCGGCACAAACAGGGAAGCAGAAATCATAGGAATTATATCCACCAGTCTCCACCCTTTTTCGATAATTATATCCTACAGAGCTGTCCCCAGTATGCAGACTTGAGGGGAAGGAGGTGGCCCACTTACATTAGCGTCCAAGACAAACTGTATGGCGTGGCCGATAATCTGAGGCAGACGGTTTCCTTTATTAGAGAATCCGAAATCCCAATCTAGTGAGAACGCAAAAGAAGATATTAACAGATATAATGTCGACAGTACTACTTTTTGTCCTTATTTATGTTAATAGCCACAGGTTTGTGTGCATTCTGTGCTAAGTTCTCAGTGTGCATTCTGTGCTAAGTTCTCAGTGTGCATTCTGTGCTAAGTTCTCAGTGTGCTCAGTACTATTATTATATTACTCTAGTCGTTATACTTTACATAAGGCCTGCAAGGAATCTCTCCATATCGCTGTATCCTGGGCAACTCGTTCAATCTCTTCCATGGAATTGAGTCCTATATTTCTTGCCTCTCTCAGTAAAGTTCATTTCAGGGTTTCTCCAGGGCGTCCTTTCTTAAGGCGTCCTTTCTTAAACCCTTTATATCCCACTTGAATGCATGCATTGTGATCTTAAACAATTTCTTCTTTGAATATGCCAACATATCTCCATCTTCTTTTTCTTAAAAGAATTGTTACTAGTGGAGATATTACTATAAGGGGAGATTGTATGTAGTGGAGATATTACTATAAGGGGAGATTGTATGTAGGATATGAAAAGCCTTTTTGAAATTTAGGATGTCAAATATTATGAATAAACACAAATGTGGGGGATGGCCCTTTGGTGTTGAGGAACGGTACTCATTCCACGCTCGAGAAGAACTCGGTTCGCATCAAGCTTGAAACGATCAGGCTCTTTACAGTAATCCCCCTGATCTCAAAGTAAGTGAGGTTACTAGACCTATCCGAGTCCCGTGTTGAAGATCAACAAGTAAAAAAATCCTCGACTGTTGAAAATTGGTTTGCAAAAAGATAGCCGGTTTTAAAAAAATAATTAATATCATTCTAAAAAAAAAAACTTACTACAAATATACCGCGCATGGACCGATGTTACGGGTTTCGTGCTCTACCGCTAAGATCGTCATGTGTTTAAAAAAGAAAGAGAACTTGGCACACTGAGAATGTGCACAATCCATCGTCACTTTCTCTCTTAAACCTTCAGGAGTATTACACTGAGAATGTGCACAATCCATCGTCACTTTCTCTCTTAAACCTTATCAGGAATGTATTGATATCTTGTTTTTTTTTTTAATTTGTTCTAATTTCTGACCATCTTATATGGAGTATGTGGTGAAGACATCTATCTGTTGGTGAAAGTCTGGAGATTTCAGTTTAGAATATCTTCATTGCACTCCGGATACGTCCATAGGTGATCCGATCTCCTTCTCTATATCTCCAACAGCATCCAGCGACTGACCGTACCAGTTCGATGTTGATTGTTGAGCCTACTCATATACCTGTTGTGTTGTTCTTTTCTGGTCACTCTAATCTTGAATCCCAGCTCCCGCAATCTAGTAGTTGACGTGGATTGGCTTAGATGAAAATCTTCTTTGCGACCACACTCTATGAGGGCGTTCAAAATGTCAGCTGTATCCATTGGCTGGCCCTCTGATATGGTGACAGAGCTAGACATCCTGCCTGCTCTCTCATTGCCAGCGACACCCATGTGTCCCGGGACGAAGATAAGTGTAATCTGTGCTATCTTTGCACCAGCCCAAATGACAGACCTACAGTGTACATCTTCTCCCCTGTTCGCCATCATGTTTTATTTGGTCTGCTCCTCGTTTCTTCCTCCTTGGATGCACTGTATGATAGTTCTAGTCTAAAGACGAATGGTTGACTTCTTTGCATCGGGCTTTAATATGTATGGCTCGATTACTCTTCGCAGAAATGGTACGTCCTCTGCCGAAAGTATTACACAAAGCACGAGCCCCTTATCTCCGGTAACAGTCCTAGGGATAACTTTAGAAGAAAATGCACTCGAAAATGAACAGAACGGCGCGGGACGGATTCCAACCCACGACCTTCGAAACCACTAAGCCATAGCGACCTGCCGACAGTTCTATTGATATTCTCTGTGTCACTTCTACGTACGTATCTTGTTATGTCAGTTCTATTGATATTCTCTGTGTCACTTCTACGTACGTATCTTGTTATGTCAGTTCTAGTGATATTCTCTGTGTCACTTCTACGTACGTATTTTGTTATGTCAGTTCTATTGATATTCTCTGTGTCACTTCTACGTACGTATCTTGTTATGTCAGTTCTATTGATATTCTCTGTGTCACTTCTACGTACGTATCTTGTTATGTCAGTTCTAGTGATATTCTCTGTGTCACTTCTACGTACGTATTTTGTTATGTCAGTTCTATTGATATTCTCTGTGTCACTTCTACGTACGTATCTTGTTATGTCAGTTCTAGTGATATTCTCTGTGTCACTTCTACGTACGTATCTTGTTATGTCAGTTCTAGTGATATTCTCTGTGTCACTTCTACGTACGTATCTTGTTATGTCAGTTCTATTGATATTCTCTGTGTCACTTCTACGTACGTATCTTGTTATGTCAGTTCTATTGATATTCTCTGTGTCACTTCTACGTACGTATTTTGTTATGTCAGTTCTATTGATATTCTCTGTGTCACTTCTACGTACGTATTTTGTTATGTCAGTTCTAGTGATATTCTCTGTGTCACTTCTACGTACGTATCTTGTTATGTCAGTTCTAGTGATATTCTCTGTGTCACTTCTACGTACGTATCTTGTTATGTCAGTTATCCAACCCCACCGTTTAATTTTTATTTAAATTTCATCGTGTGCATTTCTTCCTGATTGCACCCGTCTAGCAGGTATTCGTTGCTGGTTTTACCCAACAAAAATATTCAAAGAATTTGTCTCATGCAGGCTGTGTTGATGGCTGACACTCTAAATCAGTGTTTCCCAACGTGGGGCCCATGTCCCACAGGGGGCAATTTGATTGTTAAGGGGGACAGTTTGTCAAATGAAAAAAAAATAATTATTAATAATTAAAATAATATAGAAAAATATTTCATTAAAATTATTTCGTACTTGAATTTCAGTTTTTCATTATATGTTTTGAAAATTTGCTTGCCATGTTTCCTCAACAATTTCCTAATGATTTCTTCCTAAAACCCATCATTTAAGTTTCTTCAGTGACCAACTCAATTTTTGAATATTACAAATTATATATATGTTACATAGAGGGCATACAAATTTTAGAAAGACTTAGGTGGGGCATGGCACAAAAAAAGGTTGGGAAACACCGGTCTCTCTCTCTCGCGATTCCGGCCTAGACTGATGAACCAACTTTATCATGAATTTTACCGTGTTTTTAAGGGACTCCGTTCCTCCGTACAGTTTCTCGCGAAGCTCTGTGTTATGGGGCCATGTTTCTTTTCTTATATCTGCTATCAGTTGACAATCTTGCAGAACGTGTTCTGCCGTCATGTGCGCCTTTTTGCAGGGGCACAGGCTAGTTGTGCCAATTTTAAATTTGTGAAACAACAGCGATCTAAATAATTTCTTGTTCATTGTTTTCCAGCTTAGCATGTAACATTGATATGTAAAACATTGTGCAATTATCTTATGCATGTTTTTTGTTAGCAGCAGATATTGAATGATAAAATATTTGTGTATCCACAGAAAATATTTTTGTTGGTCTTCTTCGTTGTGATTGTTGGACTTGTTTACGTACTAGCTACACAGTATACAGCAAATATGACCAAAGAACATTTTCTGTCGTAAGTATGCATCTGTAGTCTTATTGTCATCATCTTCTTCATGACGTGAGATTGACGATCAATTCCTTCTACAAACATCTATCCTTTGAACACTCCAGTACCTCACATCGGGTCGACTTGAGAACCGTTAGGGTCATGTGTTGCGGGGACTCACAAGGGGAGCAAATAATTAGTGCCACTGCGGCCTACACGGCATGTCGTAAGAGTCAACTTAGGTAGGGAAACTACCCTAGTAAATGAAAAAAAACCCGCAGAAATAGGATGTGCTGGCTTACTTGTGGGCGCATAACTGGCACAACGTACAATCGCTCTTAGGCCCAGAACACATACCGATCATAAATAGTGGCTTAACAAGTGTGGTATTCCCAACTAACTTGTCACTTCTTCTTTGGTTTCTTCCTGTTCTTCTTCAGTTTTAACTCTATGTTGGATATCGATACTTATTCTTTCATTTGATGAAAATATTCTGCTTATTATCTATTTTCTTTTGTTAATAAGACTGTTCATCGCAAGCTTAGAATTATTCTCAGGGATCATGTCTTAGCGAAGTCATTTTTCTAACTTATAGTCTTTGGCCACTTGATAAGAATGCAGACAAACACCACAGTATACCGAACCGAGTCTTCTGCGTCGGGAAAGAACATCGGGAAAGAAAACGAGGAAGACCACGAACAATATTATTAGATGACATAGCAGAATCATGTCAAATAGCAAAAATAACAATCATCCAAGCCACCAGAACAGCACAAGACAAAACAGAAAACCACGACACTGGGCAACAACCCGGTAGGAGTGTGACGACAAAAGAAGAAGAAGAATAGTCTTTGTCAATGTGAATCGGTATAGTACAATTGGTAGTCCGTTTCATCCAATCATCGATATGTAGAGGTTCGAATCCCTCGAACTGTTGACTCTAGTCTACACAGCTAACATTTGGTTACTCTTACGATCTGAGTTAGAGAACAGTGTCAGCATAGCTGTAAGTGCATTTGTTTTGTAAGTGCAGGATCTAAATTCCCTAGTACATTTGGTTACTCTTACGATCTGAGTTAGAGAACAGTGTTAGCATAGCTGTAAGTGCATTTGTTTTGTAAGTGCAGGATCTAAATTCCCAGTACATTTGGTTACTCTTACGATGTGAGTTAGAGAACAGTGTTAGCATAGCTGTAAGTGCATTTGTTTTGTAGGTGCAGGATCTAAATTCCCCAGTACATTTGGTTACTCTTACGATCTGAGTTAGAGAACAGTGTCAGCATAGCTGTAAGTGCATTTGTTTTGTAAGTGCAAGATCTAAATTCCCCAGTACATTTGGTTACTCTTACGATGTGAGTTAGAGAACAGTGTTAGCATAGCTGTAAGTGCAAGATCTAAATTTCCCCAGTACATTTGGTTACTCTTACGATGTGAGTTAGAGAACAGTGTTAGCATAGCTGTAAGTGCAAGATCTAAATTCCCCAAAGTTGTAAGTACAAGATCTAAATTCCCCAAAGTTGTAAGTACAAGATCTAAATTCCCCAAAGTTGAAATGTGCATTTGTTTTGTAAGTGCAAGATCTAAATTCCCCAAAGTTGAAATGTACATTTGTTTTGTAAGTGCATGATCTAAATTCCCCAAAGTTGAAATGTACATTTGTTTTGTAAGTGCATGATCTAAATTCCCCAAAGTTGAAATGTACATTTGTTTTGTAAGTGCAAGATCTAAATTCCCCAAAGTTGTAAGTACAAGATCTAAATTCCCCAGTTGTAAGTACAAAATCTAAATTCCCCAAAGTTGAAATGTGCATTTGTTTTGTAAGTGCAAGATCTAAATTCCCCAAAGTTGAAATGTACATTTGTTTTGTAAGTACAAGATCTAAATTCCCCAAAGTTGTAAGTGCATTTGTTTTGTAAGTGCAAGATCTAAATTCCCCAAAGTTGAAATGAAATGTTTTTATCATCATTCTTCTTCGAACTCTCCATATCAACCACTTTTTAAACCACTCTTTATGATCGGTATGTGATCTGAGCCTAAGAGCGATTGTACATTGTGCCAGTTATGCGCCCACAAGTAGGCCAGCACATCCGATTTCTGCGCCATTTTTTATTTACTAGGGTAGCTTCCCTAGGCGCCTACCTAAGTCGACTTTTACGACATGCCTTGTTGGTCGCAGTGGTACTATTCGTTGCTTCCCTTGCAAGCCCCGGCAACTCACGGGCGTTTATGACCATAACGGTTTTCAAGTCGACCCGATTGGAATTGGGTATCAGAAAAATACTGGAAAGTAATGGTGGTTGCCGTGATGGTGACAACATCACCTCTCTTGTGATGACCTCTCTTGTGAGGACCTCTCTTGTGATGACCTCTCTTGTGATGACCTCTCTTGTGATGACCTCTCTTGTGATCACCACTCTTGTGATGACCTCTCTTGTGATGACCTCTCTTGTGATCACCACTCTTGTGATGACCACTCTTGTGATGACCTCTCTTGTGATGTTTCGTTTAAAAAAATGCAGGCTTAACACCACATTCCATATATACGGTATGGTAGTATGAAAACGGCTTCTCTATTTACTTACTTTTGTGGCATTATTTGTTGGGAGTAAATTCTAATTTGTCACCGGAGACACCGTCCGTAAATGAAAATGGCTGAACACCTTTAAGGGCGTCAACTCTACCGAACCGGTTTCCAGTTTCTTTGTTTACAGTTTTTTTTATGCACCAGCACGACACATTCTATATTATAGATGCTATAAAATAATAACATAAAATATTAATGCAAACAAGGATATATTTCTCTCTCTTTCGATCACCGCTTAGACTGGTGTCCCCATAAATCTCATTCATGTGGAAATCGGACTCATGCAGTCTTAGCATGGGTGTGTTTCGTCACATCTTCAGCGCCATTCGGAGCTCAGGTGCTTATCCTGCGGCGATGTGTCCGGTTTTTTTTGCCAGTGTTTACTGGGTTCGCTCTCCGTCAGCCTTTGGCTGTCCCAGCCGACCTGCAAGGCAGCAGGTTAAGGACATATTTAAACATTGCTTGCAGTGTAGGTAAACATTTGACGTCATACTATGAGTTTATGGTACAGACTATTTATATTATAGGGCCGAGAATTCTCAATGGGCAACAGTGACAGTTATCTAAACATTTTGCAGGATATAAGTGCAAAATGAGTTTAAAGGGTTTTACGCCGAAGGATTGACTTCATTGCACCAGGTTTTACCCCATATGGCTCGGTCCCACTCAGCAGAAATGGCACGCCAAATGCCGAGAGTATTGCACAAAGCACGAACTCCGTAGCTCCAGCAACAATCCTAGGGTCTCTGGAAAAAACTGCACTTTCGCCTCGGTAGCGCAGTAGGTAGCGCATCAGTCTCATAATCGCAAAATGAGTGTTATAAGGAGTGTTAAATAGTGCATACATAAGATGACCAGCTAATAATATAGCAAGGTGGGTCTTGTCCTAGAGTCTGCAGGGAATGAGAAACATACCAAGACCATTTAGAGTCGTGGATAGGGAGCGATGGACACAGATCTTAAGGTGATTTGAAAGACAATCTTCTACTTCGAGTGCTCCTTATGGACAACTTGTTAACTACTCTGTGTTATCTGAGCTTAAGCGCAATTGTACGTTGTACCATTTAAGCGCATACAAGTAGGCCATCACATCCTATTTTTGCAACGTTTTTTATTTACTAGGGTAGCTTCCCTAAGCCCCTACATCAGTTGCCTCTTTCAACATGCCTTGTAGGTCGCAGTGGTACTATTCTTCGCTTCCTTGCGGACCCCAGCACCACATGGGTGTGAAAGACAATGAAAAGTATATAACAAGGAACTAGATAGTGATATATATATTTGTTACTGAGCTACTGAGTTAGTGCTTGAGCAACACTGTGAGCTATGAATGTCACATGGAATGTTTTTTGCTGTCTCAACCATGAGTTTGTTGTGATTGGGGATATTCAGAAAATGGCGGAGAGCGGTTATGACGAACCAACTCAATCTGTCGTATGCAGTGTTTTGCGTGTGCAGAAAGTTGGATTTTATCGTGATTGATGTTCCCTTCGACATGAATTGCAATTTAAGTGATGAACAGTTTTATGTTGACACTTTAGCGACGGCCATATGCATTAATGCAGTGCTGGTTGCTTTTTGCAGCGGTACAACTGTATCATTCTGGAATTAGTTCACGACACAGGAGACAGTTGTTAGCATTTCGTGTGATTTTCATTGGCACAGGAACATAGCAATTATGGGGTGACCCGTTGCAGTGAAGTTGGAACCGTACATATGAACATATGAATATATATATTTGTATTTGTGGAGAACCTATGATCCAGAGAAAACTGAAATGGGTTATTTATATATATATATATAGGCATCTCCCTTTTAAGTGTCATAGGCAAAGACCTTTTAAAATGACTACAGAAACTGAAAGAGTGCGTTCTCCCAGAGTCACACTCTAGATTCACAGCTGGATGGTGAACAACTGACATGATATTCACACTTGGATAACTGCAAGAGAAATACAGAGAATGCCATTATTCATTGTTTTGGTTGATCTGTCAAAGGCATTTGACAGGGTCAGCAGACCATGACTTTATAAAATATTGGAACATATTGGCTTTCTGCCAAAATTGCTCCAACTGATCATCTCTTTACATGAGGGCAGGAAAGCCAGTATACAATTTGATGGGATTACACTCGATAACTTGGATGCTAAATGTGGAGTCAAACAGGGCAGAATCTTGCCCCTTCTCTCTTTGGCATCTACTTCGCAGTCCGTTTATTCCATGCCTTTGGGGAGGCTGATGCCGATGTTTTCATCCACACTAAATCTGATGGTTCACTCTTCAACTTGGCTCTCCTAGAGCCAAGACGAAAATGGTAGAAGTCCTTTTCAGGAATTCCTTTTGTTGACAATACTGTCATAGTTGCACACAGTGAGGCTAGGCTACCCTGTAATCTTTAATCAATAATTTGGACAGGGCATGTGACTTATTTTCTCTGACAGTAAGTATAACCAAAACAGTGGTTTTTGTCAGGGAAGTAAAACATCAACAAATATCAAATTAAATGGTAACCATCTAACACCAGTTTAAAAATATTGCTTTCTTGGATCCATAACCATTGCCAACCTCTCTGTTGACGAAGAAATCAATGCTCGAATAGGTAGTGCTGCTATTACATTCGGCAAACTATCAAAGAGAGTATCAGTCAGACAACACAAAATTAATATTGCAGACGAAGATTCAAATCTATCCAGCCTATGTAATTAGCTCTTTACTCACAAACATGGACAACGTACTCGAGACACAAGAGGCGACTTACCTTCTTTCACTATCAATGTATCCGTAAGATTATAAATATTAGGTGGTACGACAAGATAACCAACATTTAAGTATCATTCGCCTGTCGACTTGGACACAAAAGGATTGTGTTGTTTTTTTACCGATCCAGAAGCACGTGAGCTTTCAGATCTTCAGCTCGGTGCCATGGACATCATAAACCTTTGGTTCGGTGCCACGAACACCGTAAATCTGGAGAACCTGTGACTTTTTCTGGCTTGTCACCTGTCGTCCAACGCGCTGTGAACACGCTGGGCAGGCGGGTGATTGTGGGTTCAATCCCACACTCGACGTTCGACATGTGAGGAAAGGAATTGGCCCTCCTGTACACTAAGATCTAGAAATGTGAAGTGACTTTATACCCTAAAGTTTATAAAGGCTACAGGAAATGTTATTTTATATTAAAACAAAAACCGCACATTGTGTGACGACAGTAGGGACTAGTATCCTCAGCATGAAACCAACCTATAGCAATCCACTAACTAGGATAAAGCTGTACATATTGGATGCATGTGAGAGTGTGATAGAGAGAAAGAGGTTATATAAATTTACAGGTATCCCTAATTAAATCTAGCCACAGCCAAAGCAGAGCCAACTATAAACTTATGGACCTTCGGACTCAGGTAAGAATTATGGGAAATCATACCACAACTACACCACGTGACCTCGCATTCCAGTATTGATGTATATAGACGCATTCATTTTAAAATCAACACAAAATGCTAAATCGAAGTTATATTATGCAACAAATTAAGTTTAACAATAAGGAATATCAATATTATGAATATTTTCACCAATAAATAACCATAGACTCACAGAATTGAGTACAATTGCAAAAAGCTTGCAGTGTTCTATCAAACATCTGTAATTTCTAGCCCCATTTTGTGATCTAGGTCAGGAATCCCGGTCAATTGTCTGGCCTAGTTATCTAGAGTTGGCTGTGGCCAAAGTAATCTATACAGCATTGATTGTGTCTATTTCTACTGCTTAAATTTTGTATCACTTTAGAGAGAGACAATGCCATTGTATACACATCAATTGTTATCCTGTATGTTTCTTTACTATACTGAATATGTGAATGCTCTTATACATAATAAAGGATATGTAAACAATTCAAGAAATGAGGTTAAATCCACAACCCTAACCAGACTACAATAATACAGAATAAAACTTGTGATGTAGACTAGAGTGTGTGGTGTAGACTAGAGCACTAGACTGGAAACCAAAGAAAAATAGTAAACCAAAACATAGAACTGATGGTCAGTTGCCACCAAGTGACATACTGAGTTATACATTGGGGCACTTATGGACTAATTGTTTCAATCTGCAGTGATGATGATCTGATGACTAAACAAAAACACAGAATCCCAGGTGAGACTAAACTAAAACACAGAATACAAGGCCAGACTAAACTAAATCACAGAATACCAGGCCAGACTAAACTAAAACACAGAATACCAGACAAGACTAAACTAAAACACAGAATACCAGGCAAGACTAAACTAAAACACAGAATACCAGGCCAGACTAAACTAAAACACAGAATACCAGGCCAGACTAAACTAAAACACAGAATACCAGACAAGACTAAACTAAAACACAGAATATCAGACAAGACTAAACTAAAACACAGAATACCAGACAAGACTAAACTAAAACACAGAATACCAGGCAAGACTAAACTAAAACACGGAATCCCAGGCTAAACTTTAACATGGAATCCCAGGCTAAACTAAAACACGGAATCCCAGGCTAAACTAAACTAAAACACGGAATCCCAGGCTAAACTAAACTAAAACACAGAATACTAGATCAATGATATTTATAGCCAATGTGACAAATGTCGATGTTCTTCAGGTAACAAAATAACTAATTTACATACAATGTGATAGCTGATAGGTATAATTTTATAGTCTGCTTTCTTTGTCATTAGCTTTGTGTGTGCATGCACATTGTAAGTTTAAATTGAAAATTTGAGTTGAGATTTTCCAATGTCTCCACTTTATTACAAACCTCCTGTATTCAATTGAATATGTAGATAGTTGCCAGCACTAATATGTAGATAGTTGAGAGTATTATATTTGATTTGTAGATTTGTATCATTATTAAAGAAACAACGAATCTCTCCAGAACCATTTGAGCTTAGTTAACATCAAGGGTGAAGAGTACAACATGAAAATAAATATAATAAAGACAGAGATAATGGCAATAAGTAGGCAACCAGAAAACCTTACAATAAAACTCCAGAACGTAGAAATAAAACAAACAATTGAGGCCAAATACTTAGGAACAATTTTCACAGCAGATGGAAGTATTGATATTGAAGTCAGCAATCGTTGCACAAAAGCTAACCAGGTACTGGGACAGCTAACACCACTGTGAGACATAAAGAGATACCGCTAAAAACTAAAGCAAATCTCATAACGATTTTCTGGCCAACACTATGTTACCAGTGTCAAACATAACCAATAACAGCAGCTAATGAGCAGAAAATCATAACGACAGAGATTAGGTGTCCTAGAAGAGCTGCAGGTGGGACAAGAAGAGACAAAATTAGAAATGAAGAAATCAGAAGACTGGATGTGAAACCAGTCATGCAATTCATAAAAGAACAACAGATTAAATGGTTTGGACAGCTGACAAGAATGCCCTGATATCGCCTACCGATACGACATGAGGCACACAGAAAAAGTATTTTGAGTACAAAACAAAAGGAAGACCACGCAAAAGATGGAGCGACTGCATCAAAAACAGCCTTATGAAAATGAATATCAGCTAACAAAGTGCCTTAAAAGAAGCACACACTACGTCCCCCTCCCCACCCAACACTTTTATAAAGAAGTAAATGGAAGAAAGGAAAAAGATTAAAGTAACCCTTTTTCACACCTAGATGTATATTGGGTAATACAGTGTTAGGCCCGTATTTTTCATTGACTGTCGGCACAGGATGGCTAATGTGGTTAACATCATGTCAGCTGCCTTTACTTCCCAATGCTTTTTCATTGACGATCGGCACAGGATGGCTAATGTGGTTAACATCATGCCGGCTGCCTTTACTTCCCAATGCTTTTTCATTGACGATCTGCACAGGATGGCTAATGTGGTTAACATCATGCCAGCTGCCTTTACTTCCCAGTCCTTTTTCATTGACGATCGGCACAGGATGGCTAATGTGGTTAACATCATGTCAGCTGCCTTTACTTCCCAGTCCTTTTTCATTGACGATCGGCACAGGATGGCTAATGTGGTTAACATCATGCCGGCTGCCTTTACTTCCCAATGCTTTTTCATTGACGGTCGGCACAGGATGGCTAATGTGGTTAACATCATGCCGGCTGCCTTTACTTCCCAATGCTTTTTCTGGTACCCAATTGGGGCTGGGTCAATCTGAGAGCTGTTCCGTAGGACAAATATTATACTCCCACTCTAGAATTTAACCCGGACCACGAGCCCTAAGTAGTGAGTTCACTAACATCTGCGCTTCTGCGGCTCTCACTGTCAGTATTAAAGTTGATATTTTAATAGCTGACAAAAAAAAAAAAAAAATTCTGGATAGTGCGGCTCCATGAGATGGAAGAGTGTCTGCATCCAAACTGATATTCAGCACTAAGTACAGACATTTGTGGAGATTCATGATTGCCAATGCCATCCGACATGGCATGTGATGATGATGGTATCTATACTCTGAAATTATCATTGTTCTCACACTTTAAGCTAGAAGACAATAGAGTGTCTTAACCTATGGTTAAGAGAGAGAGGAAGGACATATCTAATTTCCTCACCATCACTATTATTAGTTACTTGTATTTAAATTAATAAATGGATGTTTACGTAGACTAGAGGGACTGAGATGGTATGATACGATTACGAACGAGGACCTCGGAGAATGAACTAAGCAGATACCAGTGGAGAAAGAGCTAAGAAAGAGACGCTTGCAATGGTTAGGACACACATTGAGAAGACTGACTGGAAGCATTGCAAGACATGCACTGTTTAGGAACCCGCAGGGAAAGAGGAGTAGGGTAAGGCCTAGACATATCTGGAGAAGAGAGCTGGAGGCTGATATTAAAAGGATAGGCAAGATGTGGAAAGAATCATCGGAAGGGATGGCAAGAGAGAGGAAGAGCTGGAAGAAGTTTATTGATGACATGTTCTCCGTTAGGAGTTGAAAGATGAAGAATAATAATAATTCAAATGAATGAACTTTGTTCTAATAGGGCACCATACACAGAATATGATTTCTTTTATAACAGAGAATTCAGTTTATTTCATTGATTGATGGATTAATATGACCATTATCATCGCACTTTAGGAAATAACCATGTGTGCTTCAATCTCTTTCTTATACAGAAAGATCTCATCAGCAGCGTACAAACTCTGTAGTATCATCAAGGGTCCTTGGTGTAGTTTTGAAGATCGCAAAATTTGTAGAAATTATATTTTAATTTGTTTACTTCATTTAGACCGGGAAACAGTTTTGCAGCTTAATCTTATCGTTTTTAAACTGTCAAGAGTTCTAACTTGAACAGAAGACATATATTAACAACAGTCTCCAATATGTCTATAAATCTGAATCTCATTTGTGTAAAAGATCTCTGGAAAAATTGTTTCGCACAGGGAAATGAACTCAGTACCTTTGCAAGAGGTGAGGAGCACCTTATCTCTACGTGCTGAGACACCTTTCTTTGAGATGACTGTAAATGGTTTTCTTTCTGCTAAGTGATTGATTGACTGATTACCTGACTGTGTGGTACCTGGGGCTCCCAAGGGAGCAAAGAATAGTAACACTTCGACCTACAAGTAATATGTGACTGAGGTAGGGGTCTAGGAAGCAGCCTAATAAATAACAACGTAGCAGAAATCGGATGTGCTGGCCTACTTGTAGGTACATAACTGGCACAACATACAATCACTCTTAGGCTCAGATCACATACAAATCACAAAGAGACAAAGGGTCGTTATGAAGAGTTTGAAGAAGAAGAAGAAAATTGACTCATTGACTGTTCAGTTTAGTTTTAGTTTAGTCGTCAGATCATCACTGCACATCAAACCAATTAGTCCATAAGTTCTTGATCTCCCCTCAGTATGTATCTCAGTGTATGGCAACTAACGACCCCGGTTCTTTGTTGGTTTACTATTCTTCTTTGGCTGCCAGCATAGTGTTCTTGTCTAGTTACATTTGACTTGGTATTCCTGCAGTATTGTAGATTCACCACTATTACTTGAATTGACTGTTCAGTATGTTATCATAATCATAGATCGTCATAAGAACTCACAACTAACAACCTATGTAGCACAATTGACAGAACAACAATAACTTAAGCTTCCTTCAGCACATCACTGTTTGTGATGACATATTTATGCCATTCTTCTCTTGAAGTTTAAATGACACTAAACTAAATATTATTCATATAATTGTGATCTGCAGTCCTCCAGTGCAGTCAAAAAAAGAACCAGAACAGCAAGTAAAGTTTGAACCAGAACCAGACTTGAAGAAACATCCAGAGTTGAGCAAATATCAGCAACAAAGAAATGCTTTGTCTAGAGAGCTTAACAAGATGAAACAATCCTATGGTCAGCAAAGCTGTGAGCAGCTAAAAGTTCTACAATCTGCAGGCAAAACGGTAAGACTGTAAACATCTAATATCTTTCAGTAGTTTCTAGCATAAGCGGTAGTGAGATTGATCACAGCCCAAGTGTAATTGGTTCAAATGCTGTGGTGGACAGTTTGGAATCAAATTTGGACACATGGATTTTTATGCATGGTAATAAAATAGACCCCACTGTTCAGAATGCAGTAGAAACTACTGAACATGTAACTGGTGCCTAGAAGATCAACAGCTAGTTTGCTGTTGATGGCGACATCCTGTAAGGGATATGCCACAATTTTCATTCAATTTCTAACTATTCTGTTCTTATTTTTTAAAACTCTGTTTCGCCCGAGTGGTTACCAGGGCCCAAACTTGGGGTGTAAAGAATAGAACCACTGTTACCTGCCACACACGTCGTAAGAGGCGACTAAGGAGATTTGGATGAAATCTGATGCATGTGTCTGCTAGGGAATGCTAACCCGAAACAAATGCTTGCAGAAAACGGATGCACCAGGCCATAAGGCACATAACATGGTGCAACGACCCTCACAATGAGGAATGGGATAACGGATTCTACAGTCGCCAATCTGCCTTGGAGATTTAGCCATGTTGTGAGAATGTCATGAGGGTGACCAAAACTTACTGCAGGAAGAGGTCAGCACAAACGGGGAAGGAGAATCATAGGAATTATATCCTACAGAACTGCCACTAGTATGCAGACTTGAGAAGAAAGAGGTGGCCCACTTACACTAGTGTCCAAGACAAACTGTATGGCATGGCTGAAAATCTGAGGCAAATGGCTGTCTTTATTAGAGAATCCGAAATCCGAGGCAATAGATAAGTCTCAGAAAATGAAATAACAAGGTTGCAGTTTGATCTAAATCTTGTCTATACAGAACGCATAGACCATGTAGTAATGAAGGAGAAGAAGGGCATGACCACTATGAAGATAATGGCTGCGACAAAATGTGAGCTGCGACAGCTATGTATCTTATACCAGGGTCTGGTCCTGTCTATGATTTAGTACTTTTTGGTGTCCCTGACTTTAAACTATATTCAGATGGAGATAGTGGAAAGAATACATAATGAGGCTATGTGCATCATACTAAATATACACTGTGCTGGGCAATAGGTTACCTGCTTGATTTTCCAACCAAAGAAAATAGAAAAAACATTTACAGAGCATTAGTCTATCTCAGAATTAACTGTTAAACACAATAACCACTGCACAGGGAAATCAGAAAAGGACAGCAGGCTAAAAAGAGAAAAATCTTGGATGGATCAGGCAGATGGCTTTATTCAACAGATGTGTTCATTTGTGAAGATTGAACCAGGTGAAGAATGGATATGAGTGCCAGCAGGAAGCAATACATCCATTACAGCATGTATCTGACTGGATAGAGAATGCAGACAAGAAAACAAAGTGATCATGGGGGCAGAACTTATGATTTCTGAGAACTTGTTTGATGGCGATTGTTTTTCTATTATACAGATGGTGGTTCGACACATGTGAAATTCATGGCCTTTCACTGCTCATGTTGGAATTGAATTGTTTAATTGAGGTGGTTTTGATGTGACTACAAGTAGTCCTGACTGTGTCACAAACATTTACCAGCACATGCATTCTTAATGACTTAATGAGTAGGCTCAGAAAGATTGAAACTGACTTTGTTTTAAGATAATGGTTAGAGTCTCTGAGGAGAACTAGGCTGACAAATATCAGTTTTATTTTTGTGCCAGGGCACATATTTGTAATGGGGAATTAACGGGCTGTGAAACATGCAGACATTGCTACTGTAGTAAGCAGATGAGCAATGGACCAGGCTGATATTCTAAATGCCTTAAAAGAGATATGGCATGCAAATGGTTCAATGAAAAAGGGTGAATCTACAACCCTAACCAGACTACAAGAATAACAAATAAATTGGGTGTAGCCTAACAAGAATGCTATGCTGGAAGCCATAGAAGAATAGTAAATGAACACAGAACTGGTACCATTAGTCATCACACACTGAGGGAAAAACTGAGGAAGATATCGAAGCACTTATGGACTTACTGATTCAGTGGGCAATGATTTCATAATTTCTGTCAACTAAAGAAAACTTATTTAATAATTCCTTTCATCAAGAAACAACAAATTAAATGGTTCGACAACATAAGCAGATTATCAACAAACAGTGCACCTAAAAGATCAATGCTGCTCCGATACAGTGGAT
Organism: Arion vulgaris; assembly: GCA_020796225.1. Taxonomy (NCBI): domain Eukaryota; kingdom Metazoa; phylum Mollusca; class Gastropoda; order Stylommatophora; family Arionidae; genus Arion; species Arion vulgaris. The sequence goes on from CM036757.1 coordinate 43,185,802, forward strand.
ACAAGGCAAAAGGCTATCCACGCAAAAGATGAACCAGAAATAATAGAGGCAGTGAAAAACACTATTTATGGAATGCACTCAAAAGTCCATTCTATAAACCTCTTTTTATCCTGATGCTATGAGATAAAACAGAATTATAGAAAAGAAAACAAGACTAAAGTAAATGAAACATTTATGCTGACTGTTACATTGATGAATTTCTTATTGATATATGGTTGCTCTATGAATATATTGTGTTCCAATGCTAGAGAACTTACATTTTTCTCTTGTGTTCTCTGTTGAAAGGTGGATGCTAGAGTCTCTGAGAATGGTGGATGGTGTGCTGCAACTAGCAGTGCAGAGAGTACTGATCACATGTGGGACAAGGTAAATGATGCACAAAATATAGCATGGTTGCTACATAATTACAAAAATAGTATTACTTCATCTCCCGTCAGGATTATTTTGTAATGTTTTAACTTTCAGCAGCAGGTTAAGAGAAGACATTTTGAGAGCGTTTTTGTGAATACCTCACACAAGGTAGTGTTTGCAGCCTCAGATATTCTGTCAATCCGTCGTTGACACAGATATCCTCTGGGTCTATTTTCCTGTGTTCTCCCAGAGTGGCAATGTGGATTCAGAGCTGGACGGTCAACAACTGACATGATATTTACCCTTCGACAGCTACAAGAGAAGTGCAGAGAGCAGAGTAAGCCTTTATATATTGCTTTCGTGGATCTGACTAAGGCATTTGACACAGTCAGCAGGCCAAGTCTTTATAAAATACTGAAGCATATTGGCTGTCCCCCAAAGTTGCTCCAGTTGATTGTCTCCTTCCATGAGGGCATGAAAGCCAGCATACAGTTTGATGGCAGCACATCTGATAATTTCGAGGTTAAGAGTGGAGTCAAGCAGGGTTGTGTCCTTGCCCCCACCCTCTTTGGCATCTTCTTAGCAGTCCTTTTGAACCACGCCTTAGGGGACGCTGATGGTGATGTTTTCATCCGCACTAGATCTGATGGTTCACTCTTTAACTTGGCTCGCTTAAGAGCCAAGACAAAACGACGGAAATTCTTCTAGGGACTTTCTTTTCGCTGACGTTGCTGCCTTAGTTGCCCACAGTGAGACTACACTCCAATGCCTAATCAATAATTTGTCAAAGGCATGCGACCTATTTTCTCGGACTATAAGTGTCTCCAAAACAGTTGTACTATGTCAGGGAGGTAACACAACAAATATTACTTTACATGGTAACCATTTAACACCAGTTCAAAAATGTTGCTATCTTGGGTCCTTGGTTACCACCAGCCTTTCTCTTGATGAAGAAATCAACGCTCGTGTAGGGAGTGCGGCTACTACATTCGGCAAACTATCAAATCGAGCATGGGCAACACAAAACTGACATTGCAGACGAAGATTCAAATATATCGAGCCTGTGTAATTAGTTCTTTACTGTATGGTTCAGAAACATGGACAGCCTACTCAAGACACGAGAGGAGACTTAACATCTTTCACCTTGGATGTCTCCGCAAGATTATGAACATCAGGTGGTACGACAAGATAACCAATTCTGAAGTACTGCAACGTGCAAACCTGCCTTCCATCATGGGCATGCTCAGCAGTAGAGGACTAAGATGGTTGGGGCAAGTGAGAAGAGTGGAAACTTATCGAATACCAAAACAGATGATGTTCTGTGAACTTTCGGAGGAAGAGGCACGGGCAGACCACTGCTCAGATATAAAGATGTCTGCAAAGCCTCAATGAAAAACTTTTCTATAGGTCCCAGCACATGGGAAGGACTAGCTGATGACAGAGTTGTGTAGAAAGCCAAATTGCGAAAGGGCGCAGAGTCTTTTGAGAAGAGACTTATGTATGAGCTGAGCGACAATAGAGTAAGCGAAAACTCAGAAGTTGTCACAGTAAAACACTTGCCTATTGACCGTCTGTAAAGACGAAAAAGGCCATATATATTTCCTCTATATCTGAATGTTAACATTTGTTGTGGGTATTTTCTTGTGGTTAACTTGATGCTTGTCCAAACAATTTGATCTGTTGCTTCATAATATAGTTCAACACTGGTATTGTTCCCTTTCATAGTCTTCTTATCTTAGTATTTTTGTTCTTGTCTATTCTTGATGATCAGTTGTAAGAACTTCATCTCTGCTGTTTTGGATCCATGCTTGAAACTGATAGCATACTGTTGACAGAAAAATTGTAGTGAATCGTATGCTCGTTTGATGTCAATCATTACATGTTTGTTCTTTAATATTGGAGACATCTGTCTTATAATTTGATTTGCTTTTTTCTTTACATCTACTGACAATTTGTGTCAAGATTATTGTACTAAAACAACTGGGAAAAATTATCCTTATCATCCTTTTAGCTCAACCTAATAAGGTAACTGTTTTCGTTTCAGTTTGAAATATCTTCATTGCACCCTGGACATGTCTATAGGTGATCCAATCTCCTTCACAATATCTCCAACAGTGTCCAGTGACTAACTGTACCAGTTTGATGTTGATTGATGAGCCTGCTCATGTACCTGTTGTGTTGTTCTTTTCTGGCCACTCATTGTTTCTTGAGACTAACAGGATCTAGTCCCACATTTTTGTGTGTTCTTGCGGGGGTGGTTTTTGTTGTAGTATGATTTTCATGAATCTCACTGAAAGGAGGAAATATGCAATAAAATAGTCTGAGGTCTAAGTAATAATAGCCGTCCATCTCAAGCAATGATGACAGCATCCTCGGAAGTGAGTTGTAGGTGACTGTAGAGTCCAATCCTGAAACACAATCCCCAATCACAGGTACAGGATCAGGGTTGGACATCTGGATGTTATGTTTTTTCATTTGCAGCTCATTTTTGTGTGCGCCTCAGCAGTATGATGATTCTCAGCTTTGCCAGTTTCTCTTCTGTTGTTGCAGTGGTACATTTGATGATCTTGCACAAGAAATTCCCATCAATGGTTCAGTTATATGAGGACCATCATCATAGCACCCCGGACATGTCCATAGGTGCTCCGATTCCGCCTCAACAAATCCAGCAGCGTCCAACAGCCCAACAGGCTAGTTCGATGTTGATTAATCTTAATCTCTTTGCATTTTTGGTATGTCGTTCTTTTCCGGTCTGCACCAATATCGACACCTATCTCTCTCAATTCATCATCAATGGTTTTTATACCAAAACATTTTAGAGACACTTGTCTTTGAAATGTTTTATTCTGTCCACCAACCTGTCATTTGCCTTGATCTTTCCAGTTCTTCCTTCACCCAAACAAACCCACAATAAATTAGCCTAGTACTAACTGCTCGCCTGTGTGTTGCCGGGGCCCGCAAGGGAAGCAAAGAATTGCAACACTGCGCCCTACAAGGCATGTCGTAAGAGGCGACTAAGGTAGGGATCCACCCGAGTGCTGCCGGGGCCCACAGGGGGAGGAAAGAATATGTAGCAATGTCTACCTGCCAGGCATGTCGTAAGAGGCGACTAAGGAGGGTGGGGCTGGCTACCTCACCCTGTAGAAAAAATAAGCCAAAAAACTTCAACAAACATGGATAGTACAACAATATGGAATAACTCAACCATCCGAACCAGAGGAAGGTCCCCAACAGGGGGCAAATGGCGTATCACGGAAAGCCGCAGGATCCGGGGATGCCGACTAGCCTTCTTTCCTGTCGGAAAATAGCCAGAATTGGTTGCTGGAGCAGGGAAAAACGGCCCGGCTCGCGACAGAGATGAAAAACTACAAGATAGACATTCTGGGAGTCTCTGAGACAAGATGGAAAGGAATAGACAAAATTAAACTACACACAGGCGAAATAATGCTGTCCTCAGGGCAAAAAGAAGAAGAGATCACACACCATAGTAAAGGAGTTGCCCTCATGCTGTCCAGAGAAGCACAAAAGCATTAATAGAATGGGAAACAATCGGGCCCAGAATAATAACAGCAACATTTAGAACTAACAAAAAGAAAATTAACCTAAAGGTCATCCAATGCTACGCACCAACTAACGATCGGGAACAAGTAGCTAAAGAGAGGTTTTATACCAAAGTACAAAGTATTATGGACAGGAAGAGAAAAAGGATATTATAATTTTGATGGGGGACTTAAATGCAAAGATAGGAGACGACAATAGCAGTTTCGAAGAGACCATGGGAAATCATGGACTGGGTAGAATGAATGAGAATGGGGAAATGTTCGCAAATTTTTGTGCCTCAAACCAGTTAATCATAGGTGGCAGCATATTTCAGCATAAGAGAGTACACAAGGCCACATGGATATCACCAGACCACATAACAGCTAATCAGATAGACCACATATGTATTGATAAGAAATTTAGAACATCATTATGAAAATCGTGGCATATCCCAAAGGACGTAGCCATCAACCACAGTAAGCGAGTCGTTGATTTTCTAGGCACCACTTATACGTTCAGTAGTTTGCCATTGCTTTCTGAACGGTGAGGTCTATTTTTACCTTTTGTAAAATCCCACGGTAACGAATTTGCTTCCAAACTTGCCCACCGTGGGGTTTGAACCAAGTACGCTTGGGTCTGTGATCGAGCTCACTACCGCTTGAGCTACAGACGCTCACTAGAACATCATTACAAGACGTTAAAGTGTGCAGAGGTGCAGACGTGGCATCGGATCACCACCTCCTGTTAAGTAAAATCAGGCTGAAACTTAAAAGATATTCAACAAACCCAAATTATAGAAAGTAGTTCAAAGTAGAAGAGCTTAGGAACCAGGAAGTAAGAGACAGATTTGCAGTCGCAGTATCAAACAAGTACCAAGCATTGGAACAGCTGGTAGACGATATGAATATTGAGGAACATTGGCAACAGATAAGAAATATATGGAAGGATACATGCTCAGAGGTTTTGGGAGATAAGGAGTGGAAAAACAAAGATTGGATAACAACAGATACAATTTGTCTGATCAAAGAAAGAAAAAGCAGGAAAACGGATCTAAACAGATGCAAAACTAGAGGTGCTAAAGCTAAAGCCCACAAGGTATATGGGGAAGCCAACAAAAAAGGTTAAACAAAACATAAGAAGGGATAAAATAAAATATATAGAGGAGTTGGCAGGAGAAGCAGAAGAAGCAGCAGAAAAAGGAAATATGAGGGACCTGTATAACATCACAATGAAGCTAACAGGAAAATACAAACAATCAAGTGGCCTTATAAAAGACAAGAGAGGAAAAGTAATTAGCAACACTAAAGAACAAATGAAGAGATGGAAGGAACATTTTGAAGAACTGCTTAATATGCCAAAACCGCAGGTCCCACTGGAAATAGAGCCAGCTGAAGAGGAGCTACAAATTAATTGTGAAAGACCAAGTAAAGAAGAAATAATTAAGGCCATAAAAAATTTAAAGGATAGGAAAGCAGCAGGGCCAGACAACATTCCAGCAGAGGCCATTAAGGCAGATAAAGATACCTCAACAGAGCTACTATACAAATTACTAAGGAAGATATGGGAGAGAGAAGAGATACCAGTAGAGTGGAAAGAAGGTCACTTGGTAAAACTGCCAAAGAAGGGAGACATGCAAGAATGTACGAACTATAGAGGGATAATGCTACTATCAGTGCCAGGCAAAGTATTAAACAGGATTATACTCGATAGACTTAAAGAGGCCATAGATAAACAACTGAGAGAAGAACAAGCAGGGTTCTGTAAGAATAGATCCTGCACAGACCAGATAGCTACACTGCGCATTATAGTGGAGCAAAGCTTGGAGTGGAACTCACCACTAACATAGGTTTTGTGGATTATGAAAAGGCGTTTGATAGTCTGGATAGGGAATCATTGTGGAAACTATTAATACACTATGGAGTTCCACCCAAGATTGCAAACCTAATAAAGAAAACGTATGAAGGAATGAAATGCAGAGTCATACACGAGGGCCAACTGACGGAATCCTTTGAGATAAGAACGGGTGAGGCAGGGATGCTTGTTATCACCATTCCTGTTCTTGCTGGCCATAGATTGGATCATGAAATCAACAACGGATAACGGGGGGAATACAATGGACACTTGTGAAACAACTGGAGGACCTGGATTTTGCAGACGATCTAGCTTTGCTGTCTCACAACCACGCACAGATTAAAGACAAAATGAATACCCTAAATAATAAGTCTCAGCAGCTAGGTTTGAAAATACACAGGGGAAGACCAAGGTCATGAGAATAAATGCTGCAAATGTAAACCAGATTATGCTGGAGGAAACAGCACTGCAGGATGTAGAATCATACACATACCTTGGAAGCAACATAGATACAGAAGGAGGAACAAACAAAGATGTTAAGATCAGAATACAAAAAGCAAGAGGAACTTTATTGCATTGAGTAAGATATGGAAGGCAAGGAGATCAAAACAAACACAAAACTGAGAATTTTCCAGTCAAATGTGAAGTCAGTGCTGTTCTATGGCTCGAAAACATGGAAGACCACAAAGGAAACTATCAGAAAACTGCAGACCTTCGTAAATGGATGTTTATGTAAGATAGAGGGATTGAGATGGTATGATAAGATTACAAACGAGGAACTCAGGGAGAGAACAAAGCAGATACCAGTGGAGAGAGCTCAGGAAGAGACGCTGGCGATGGATAGGACATACATTGAGAAGACCGACCGAAGCATTGCAAGACAGGCACTGTTTTGGAACCCGCAGGAAAGAGGAGTAGGGAAAGGCCTAGACAGACCTGGAGAAGAGAACTGGAGGCGGATATAAAGAGGATAGGCAAAACATGGAAAGAATTGGAAGGGATGGCAAGAGAGAGAAGAGATGGAAGAAGTTTGTTGAAGACCTGTGCTCCGATGGGAGTTGAAAGGTGATGATGACTAACTGCTACCTTTCTGTCATGAACTTGAATGTTTCAAATCGCCCACGTGGTGCGGGCCCTGAAGGAAGCAAAGAATAGTACCATTGTGACATACAAGGCATGTTGTAAGAGGCGACGGATGTAGGACCTAAGGAAGCTACCCTAGTAAATAAAAAGCATCCCAGAAATCGGATGTGCTTGTCTACTTGTAGACGCATAACTGTCACAACGTACAATTGCTCTTAGACTCAGATCACAGACAAATCACACAGAGTTGTTAACAAGTGGTCGATATGGAGCATTTTACAAAGTACAATAGCAATACACTGCAACGTTTTGACCAATAAGCCTTTACCAAGCTAAGAATACACCAGAAGGGAAGAAATTCACTTCTTAAACGCAGAACATAATATATACAATTAGACATAATATATACAATTAGATATAATATATACAATTAGATATAATATATACAATTAGACAATGAATCCTAACGGTCATAGAGTGAAAATATGTGACTAAAAACGAAATAAATGTGAAAAACTAGGAATGGAAAAAAGAAGATAAACAATAATAATCAAATATATACATAGCATATATACATGTAACATATCACATTTATTTCGTTTTTCATGTTTGAAAGTAGACAAAAGTATAAAAAATGCTGTGAAATTCATTTCATTATTTCTGTATTCATTATTTCTGTATTCATTATTTCTGTATTCATTATGCTTCTTCTTGTTTGATTAGTTTTTGAGTATATTAAAATTGCAGTTTTTAATGATGTCACGTTACTGTTTTCATACACAGAGTTTCTCGACAGCACTTAGCAATTTTTTTAAAGGAAAGGTAGTAGCAAGTTTTGGTGATGGACCGGGACTTTACAAGAAACATCTAGACTCTTTGGGAGAGGTCATCAGTTATACAGCCTTTGATGGAGCTCCGTACTGCGAGACTGTCACAAATGGGGTGGTAAGTACATACATGTGCACATTTAAAAAACGGAAGAAAAAACCCAGTTCAAAATAATAAAGTAAATTAAATGTTATTTAATTGAAAACATGTAATGAAAATATTACTTGTAATTATGCATTTATAAGGAAAAAATGTGCATTTATAAGGGCTCTTTCTTTCTCATGCCTTTTTAAAGCCCGTTTGGGACATAGGCAGAGGACATAGTCCCTCAACCAACTCATGTCTTTTTAAATCTCAGTTGGGACATAGGCAGAGAACATAGGCCCTCAATCAACTCATGCCTTTTTAAAACCCGGCTGGGACATAGGCAGAGGGCATAGACCCTCAACCAACCCATGTCTTTTTAAATCTTAGTTGGGACATAGGCTGAGGGCATAGGCCCTCAACCAACCCATGTCTTTTTAAATCTCAGTTTGGACATAGGCCGAGGGCATAGGCCCTCAACCAACCCATGTCAGGGGTTTGCAAGAGAAAGAGAACCAACCCATGTCTAGTCTTCCTATCCGTTTGCTATTTCTTGCAGCTTCTTCCATGTCGTACATATATAATTAATCTCTGGTTTCAAATTTTATTCTCCATGTAATTTCATGTGTCTTCCCTGCAGGCTCCAGGAAAGGGCCTTTCTTGCTATATTCCTCTCTTGGTGTGACTTCCAGCAAATTATCTTCACCTCTTGATTTACTGCATTACCTCGTGATTCTTATACCTCATAGTCCCACAATGTCATGTTTTCTGTTTTACCCAGCTGCAATTCTTATTCATGACAATAATAATAATTCCTCTCGTACCATTATATGTTACATAAGGCCTGCAAGCAATTTCTCCATACCACTCTATCCTGGGCAACTCGCTCAATCTCCTCCATGGAATTGAAACTGATATTTCTTGCCTTTCTCAGCAAAATTCAGTTCAGGGTCTCCTTAGGTATTCCTCTCTTTCTTGAACTATTTGCATCCCACTTCAATGCCTGCTTTGATATTCTTTGATCATTTATTCTCAAGGTGTGTTCAACATATCTCCATCTTCTCCTTCTTATAACAGTTGTTACTGATGGTTGACCAGACATTTCTCTGATTTCATCACTTCTCCTGAATTCATTTCATTTTATGTTCATTATTTTTCGCAGACATCTATTTTCAAATGTATTCAACTTGCTTTCTATTCATGATAGCCATATAATTTGACTTGTTTCTATTTTCTTCAGGTGCAATTTTTAGATCTAACAGCTCCACAATTTGGCTTGGAAGCATATGACTGGGTGATCAGTGTGGAGGTAGGGGAGCACATACCTGCCAAATATGAAGACACATACCTAGATAATCTGGTCAGACATGCCAAAGAGGGTATAGTACTCAGTTGGGCATTACCTGGTGAGTACTTAGTTACAGTTTGTGATGTGCCTCTATTTTGAGGTAATGTCTTTGATCCTTGATCTGTGGTGCATATGTACATTGGAGGGTCCTCTGTTACATAGAGGTTAGGTACTCATCTCTAATGCCAAAGGTATCTGGTTCATGTTTACGGTAATGAGAGAGTGGCCAGGCTTGCATCAACAGCATCAATTGTTGGGGAGTTGAAGATGGATAAGGTGGATATTCTTCGGTCTCTTTGCGACTCTCTGTTGGATGAGGACACTAAAATCGATGTTGAATCGATCAAGCGATTTAGGCAGTTTGGAGTTATCCGTTGTTCAAGTCAAACTGAATGCCTGAGAGGCAGAGTGAGAGGTGTGTTTAATCAGCGAGCCACAGGAACCATCAGTATGCATACTCTTCGATATCTGTTGGGGAGACTGAGCACCTATGGGTCTGCCGGAGTGCAATGACGTCAGTTTAGTAACCAATAACCAATTGTCAACCCTTGGCTTATCACTAAAGTATTGGTAAAACAGATGTCTTGTAGTGTTATTAGCATAGATTCACTTAGCAAACACTGACTGTCATTGTTAGTCTTCTACTGATGAGTATTCCCATGATGGACAGTAAGTTATCACATTGAAGGACTTCAGCAGAGTTGGTTGTCTTGTTATACTACCAGATGTTCATAATCTTGCGGAGACAACCAAGGTGAAAGATGTTAAATCTCCTCTCATGTTTTGAGTAAGCTGTTCATATTTCTGAAGCATATAATCAAGAGCTAGTTACACAGGCCTGTTCGATCTGAATCTTATTCTATGTGTAAGTAAAAAAAAAAGTAAAGGAACACTTTCCTACCTCGTGGTATATAGGTCAATACAGTGTTAGGCCTGTATTTTTCATTGACCGTCTGCACACAATGGGTGATGTGGTCAGCATCACACCGGCCGCCTTTACTTTTCCAGAGCATGTCTGGTACCCAGTTGAGGCTGGAGTCGACCTGAGACCGTCGTGGTTGGGAAAAATTCCTCGCGCATTGCGGAGCTGAACCCAGACCACCAGCCTTGTGAATCGAGTTCACTAACAACTACGCTACAGCGGCTCTCCCTTATTCTATGTGTAGATATATATATATATATTTTTAAAAACTGTTTTAGATGTTAAAAGAAGCAGCAGCTTTAATTTTGTATAATTGTTTTTCTTCAGTATTAACTACTGAGCTAGCATTTTGACAACAAAAGCCTAGCTAAAGGGATATCTCTTCCTGACAAATGCCTTGTTCACTAAAATTTTGATTGAAAGTTAGTTTAGTTTAGTCATTGGATCATCACTGTATATTGAACCAATTAGTCCATAAGTGCTACAATATCTTCAGTATGTCTCTCAGCATGTGGCAACTAACAACACCAGTTTTTTGTTGGTTAACTATTTTCTTTGGTTACCAGTTTAGTGTTCTTGTTTAGCTATACCACATTTGACTTAACATTCTTGCAGTCTGATTAGGGTTGTAGATTCCCCACTATTACTGGAATCATTTACACTCCCTCTCTCCCTTAGGGAATTCAGAACTGGGGACTAAACAAAATAGAAAGACAGTAAAACTTCCCACAAGTGCAAGTATACCTTGCCCACACTGTACAAGAACATTTCAAGCCTGTATTGGGCTCACTAGTCATCTATGCACACACAAACATAATGCAACTACATTCCCTTGGATGAAAATTTGTGTGGTCATCATCACCCGTGATGGACGAGCATCATCGTCAGGGAATTCAGAATGTCAACGTGGTCCATTGCTGCCCGCTTTTTACAGCAGCCATACTTGCAAGCCTATCGACCTATTCATTTTCTCTTACACCTGCATGCCCTGACACAAAAATAAAACTTGACTTTATCAGCCTAGACCTCTTTAGTTACTCCAACCATTGTCTTAAAACCCAGACTGTTTCAATCTTCCTGAGCATGCTCATTGAGGCACTGAGAAAACATGCATGGATAAAAGTCTGTCTCCAGCCAGACCGTCGCTTTAGTTACTACCATAATTTCCATAATGAGACTGCTTGTGGTCATGGTAAAACCACCACTGTCTTCTTTCACAACATCCCCTCTGATTTGAGCAGTGAAAGCCCATGAGCTCTGCACATGTCAAATCACTGACCCATTTGTATAAATGATTACAATATCCTCAAACAAGTTCTCAGAAATTAACGCCTGTACTTCTGCCTCCACGACCACTGGGTTATCTTGTCTGCATTCTTTATCAAGTTTGATACATACCGAAAATTGTGTATTAATTCATGTTGGCATTGTTATCCATTCTTTACTGGGTTCAACATCTTCTAGTGAACACACCTGTTGAATACAGTCCTTGAAAGTTAGAAAAGAACAACTCTTCCTCTTATCTCTAGCACTCTACATTTATTATTAATGTAAACTTGACTTGCCCTCACTAAAATCACATTTTATCCCTTGACTTGCCCTCACTAAAATCACATTTTATCCCTTGACTTGTCCTCACTAAAATCACATTTTATACCTTGACTTGCCCTCACTAAAATCACATTTTATCCCTTGACTTGTCCTCACTAAAATCACATTTTATACCTTGACTTGCCCTCACTAAAATCACATTTTATCCCTTGACTTGCCCTCACTAAAATCACATTTTATCCCTTGACTTGTCCTCACTAAAATCACATTTTATACCTTGACTTGCCCTCACTAAAATCACATTTTATCCCTTGACTTGTCCTCACTAAAATCACATTTTATACCTTGACTTGCCCTCACTAAAATCACATTTTATCCCTTGACTTGCCCTCACTAAAATCACATTTTATCCCTTGACTTGTCCTCACTAAAATCACATTTTATCCCTTGACTTGTCCTCACTAAGATCACATTTTATACCTTGACTTGTCCTCACTAAAATCACATTTTATACCTTGACTTGTCCTCACTAAAATCACATTTTATCCCTTGACTTGTCCTCACTAAGATCACATTTTATACCTTGACTTGTCCTCACTAAAATCACATTTTATACCTTGACTTGTCCTCACTATAATTCTATTTTAATCACTTGACTTTATAGCCATGTTGATCTCAAAATTTTTGTCAGTCACCAGAATCTCTTATATGTTACAGGTCAGAGTGGTTTGTCTCATATCAACAATAAGGAACTGTCAGCTGTTATTGAGCAGTTGAACAAGCGTGGGTTTGACATCAACAAATCAGCAGGTGAACCACTTAGAAATGCAGCATCATTCAAGTGGCTGCGAGCTAATGTCCATGTCTATTACAGGATAAATCCACAAACATTTGTACATGGGGATGTGTAGTCTACGTCGTTTTATTTGTTTTATTGATAATTTGATTTTTGTACAAGGCCTTTAATTTATATGTTATCTTTATTGAGATGATTTCTACAAAGTTATCAGTATCAATAGAGTTGCAGAAGAAATGTTAGCTTTATTGAGATGATTTCTACAAAGATATCAGTATCAATAGAGTTGCAGAAGAAATGTTAGCTTTATTGAGATAATTTCTACAAAGATATCAGTATCAATAGAGTTGCAGAAGAAATGTTAGCTTTATTGAGATGATTTCTACAAAGATATCAGTATCAATAGAGTTGCAGAAGAAATGTTATCTTTATTGAGATGATTTCTACAAAGTTATCAGTATCAATAGAGTTGCAGAAGAAATGTTAGCTTTATTGAGATGATTTCTACAAAGATATCGCTATCAATAGAGTTGCAGAAGAAATGTTAGCTTTATTGAGATGATTTCTACAAAGATATCAGTATCAATAGAGTTGCAGAAGAAATGTTAGCTTTATTGAGATGATTTCTACAAAGATATCAGTATCAATAGAGTTGCAGAAGAAATGTTAGCTTTATTGAGATGATTTCTACAAAGATATCAGTATCAATAGAGTTGCAGAAGAAATGTTAGCTTTATTGAGATGATTTCTACAAAGATATCAGTATCAATAGAGTTGCAGAAGAAATGTTATCTTTATTGAGATGATTTCTACAAAGTTATCGGTATCAATAGAGTTGCAGAAAAAATGTTATCTTTATTGAGATGATTTCTACAAAGATATCAGTATCAATACAGTTGCAGAAAAAATATCTTTATTGAGATGATTTCTACAAAGATATCAGTATCAATAGAGTTGCAGAAGAAATGTTATCTTTATTGAGATGATTTCTACAAAGTTATCGGTATCAATAGAGTTGCAGAAAAAATGTTATCTTTATTGAGATGATTTCTACAAAGATATCAGTATCAATACAGTTGCAGAAAAAATATCTTTATTGAGATGATTTCTACAAAGTTATCGGTATCAATAGAGTTGCAGAAAAAATGTTATCTTTATTGAGATGATTTCTACAAAGATATCAGTATCAATAGAGTTGCAGAAGAAATGTTAGCTTTATTGAGATGATTTCTACAAAGATATCAGTATCAATAGAGTTGCAGGAGAAATGTTAGCTTTATTGAGATGATTTCTACAAAGATATCAGTATCAATAGAGTTGCAGAAGAAATGTTAGCTTTATTGAGATAATTTCTACAAAGATATCAGTATCAATAGAGTTGCAGGAGAAATGTTAGCTTTATTGAGATGATTTCTACAAAGATATCAGTATCAATAGAGTTGCAGGAGAAATGTTAGCTTTATTGAGATGATTTCTACAAAGATATCAGTATCAATAGAGTTGCAGAAGAAATGTTATCTTTATTGAGATGATTTCTACAAAGATATCAGTATCAATAGAGTTGCAGAAGAAATGTTATCTTTATTGGAGATATTTCTACAAAGATATCAGTATCAATAGAGTTGCAGAAAAAATGTTATCTTTATTGAGATGATTTCTACAAAGATATCAGTATCAATAGAGTTGCAGAAAAAATATTATCTTTATTGAGATGATTTCTACAAAGTTATCGGTATCAATAGAGTTGCAGAAAAAATGTTATCTTTATTGAGATGATTTCTACAAAGATATCGGTATCAATAGAGTTGCAGAAGAAATGTTAGCTTTATTGAGATGATTTCTACAAAGATATCGGTATCAATAGAGTTGCAGAAAAAATGTTATCTTTATTGAGATAATTTCTACAAAGATATCAGTATCAATAGAGTTGCAGAAAAAATGTTATCTTTATTGAGATGATTTCTACAAAGTTATCAGTATCAATAGAGTTGCAGAAAAAATGTTATCTTTATTGAGATGATTTCTACAAAGATATCGGTATCAATAGAGTTGCAGAAGAAATGTTATCTTTATTGAGATGATTTCTACAAAGATATCAGTATCAATAGAGTTGCAGAAGAAATGTTAGCTTTATTGAGATGATTTCTACAAAGTTATCAGTATCAATAGAGTTGCAGAAGAAATGTTAGCTTTATTGAGATGATTTCTACAAAGATATCAGTATCAATAGAGTTGCAGAAAAAATATCTTTATTGAGATGATTTCTACAAAGATATCAGTATCAATAGAGTTGCAGAAAAAATGTTATCTTTATTGAGATGATTTCTACAAAGATATCGCTATCAATAGAGTTGCAGAAGAAATGTTAGCTTTATTGAGATGATTTCTACAAAGATATCAGTATCAATAGAGTTGCAGAAGAAATGTTATCTTTATTGAGATGATTTCTACAAAGATATCAGTATCAATAGAGTTGCAGAAGAAATGTTAGCTTTATTGAGATGATTTCTACAAAGATATCACTTTCAATAGAGTTGCAGAAAAAATGTTATCTTTATTGAGATGATTTCTACAAAGATATCAGTATCAATAGAGTTGAAAATTTAGCTTTATTGAGATGATTTCACAAGATATCAGTATCAATAGAGTTGAAAATATCTTTATTGAGATGATTTCTACAAAGATATCAGTATCAATAGAGTTGCAGAAAAAATGTTAGTAATGAAAATATGATGCAGTAAGAGGGAGTGCATGAGTATGGTTATTAAATAGCAGTCGTTGAAGTAAAATGTAATGAGAGAGTGAAAGTATGTGTATGTAAGCAAGTATGTAAGTAAAGGAAGCCATTTTCATACCATGAGGTATATTTGGGGGTCTCTGGTTAAGTGGTTAAGCCCTTGCCTTGCAAGTCGATGTCGTGGTTTGAATCCAGACAGCGGCGTTCCGTTCACGGGTGCATTTTCCATAAACCCTAGGATTGTTGCCGGAGCTATGGAGTTCATGCTTTGTGATGGAGTTCATACTTTGTGCAATACTCTCAGCAGGTGACGTGCCATTTCTGCAGAGAGGGACCAAGCCATATGGGTAAAACCCAGTGCAATGAAGTCAATCCTTCGGCTTTAAAACCCTTTTTGGGTGAAATTATAAATTAATAATAAATATTGGGTGTTAGGCTTGCATTTTTCTTTGACCAACCACACGGCGATGGATAATGTAGTAAACATCACGACAACCTCATAAAAATAACAGTCATTAAGATCAAATATAATGCGAGTGGAGGTGTGTACATGAGACAATGTATGTAAGCAAAGGAAGCCGTTTATCATATCATGACATATATTAGGAAATATTGTGTTTGGCTCGCTTTTTTTGTTTACCAGCAACAAACGATAGAAAGTTGTTGGGACCCTTGCCTGTGCTATGGAGTTTGTACACTGCCACTGAGATCTTCCTATGTAAGAAAGAGCACACACATGGTTATTTACCGAAGTGCAATGAGGATGATCCTATCAATCAATCATTGGATGATGCTGTCGACATCATATGTTCTTTATTATCAGCGTTTCTCTCTTACCCAACTGAGGTTGATTCAACCTGCGAGTCATTTTGGTCAGAAAACTCATAGAGCGTGTATGTGGGAGCAGCCAAATGAATTTAGTTGTTGAAAATAAGATACATAGAGTGAGAAGTGTGTGTAAGTGTGCGTGTGTAGCCTCTTAAACTGTAGATATTATTAATAAAGAATACATAAAGAAAAACAGGAAGTGTGCGGGGTCTTAATTGTAAAATTAAGATGCAAATATATCCATGTCAAATATGTGGGAATGTAACATAATGGTTTTTTAGTTTGAAACAGCTTTCCAATTAACAATGTAGTAGTTTGGTTTTTGGAGCTATTTCTGGATTTTGATCTTCTGAGTTATTTCCCTTCATTTAACTTTTATAACTTGATCAGTCAGTACTGCATGTAATATCCGCTCGCCCAAGTTGTTACCGGGGCCCAAATGTGGGGTGTAAGGAATAGAACATTTTACCTGCCACGCATGTCGTAAGAGGGGACAAAGGAGGTTTGAATGAAATCGGATGCACATGTCCTAAATGTGTAGAAGTCTATGCATTTAGGGGCCTACCAAACCAATGTGCAATGTATACACGTTCCTGGCAAAGATCAAACATATCACAGTGATTAAAATTGGTCGGAAAGAACGAACGCAAAGAAGAAGAAGTAAAACCTGCTTTTATGTCGGTGTAGGTGTTTATCTTCCCAATTTGATCAGTCAGTACTGGCTGTAATACTGCTTCTTTAGGGCAGTGTAGGACAAGGGGGATTTGAGCCTGAGAAATGTAATGGCCGCAAGGCTAGTGCAGTAGCAGCGTAACTGTTCAGTTTAGGATTTTTCTTTCATCTCCCCCCACCCCCACCCGACAGAAAAACATTCTTGGCCTTATCATGAATTGACACGGGTCTCCCACATGAGAGCCCGACAGAAAAACATTCTTGGCCTTATCATGAATTGACACGGGTCTCCCACATGAGAGCCCGACAGAAAAACATTCTTGGCCTTATCATGAATTGACACGGGTCTCCCACATGAGAGCCGCGCTCTAATCCATCCGGCCACAACAATTTTATACCACTGCAAATTTTTGTTGTTGCTAATATTTGGCAACCATTGCAAGGGGAAGAAATATGAAAAGAGCTTGCATCACATATACTCTCTGCTATGGAAACAGAATTGGAGACATTGAATGAATCGCCTGATTGAAATTTGGTTAATTGTGAACAAGCTTACATGTGCTATCTGCGGGGTAGAAAGTGAAGATGGGCTAACCCAGACCTTGTAGAGAAAGTGAGTGGAGCAACACTAAGATGGCTGCTACATTAGAGTTGGAATCACATGTGGACTCGCGAAGATGTCAACTTTAGGAATTGAACTGGTTAGCCCCCATCAATAAGAGTTTTATAAAGAATAAAATCACTTATATTGATATCTATGAAAAGAGAAAGTGGGAACTGAATTTCAATTTTGTGAAAGTTGATATACAAAATACAGTTGTGTGTTCTATCGTTAATTTACATTCAGAGGTTTTTGGAAGAAGGATGGGAAACTTCTTCCTCGTTTGTTCTCATTCTCCCGCTGGTAATAGCAGGATGCAGTCCGGTGAATGCAATGTGTTGTGCCACAGTTTTCAGCGTGAGCTGTGGTATCTGCACACATCCGACTTCAGCATAGTCTTTTTTGAGAACTGGGTTAGCTTCTCCCTCTTCGATCTCCACAAACTTAGCCAGACTTTGGTAGTTGTCTGTTTCTGGGTTCGCCACGGGAAGGTGGAGTGAAGTTTGGTCAGCTTTGTTGTTGCACTGACCCTGATGCTAGCAGTCGGCTATGGGTCCCTGACCACTACAATCCCATGCAGCTTGCGTGTAGTCCCTGGAAAGGGGATGAAGCATCTGACCCCTACGATGGAAAAACAAGTGATCACAATGAATTGTATTATATTTTTGTTTTAATTGTAAAATACTTTTTCTTTATTGTACGAGTATATTGGAGGGTATGGGCATCAATCCTGTTTTTGTCTTTGACTGGTGACACGTGATTGGTGATATGTTGTCGCAATCATGCTGATCACTTTTATTTTTCAATATATCTCAAGTACTCATTTGAGGCTGGGTTGGCCTGAGAGCTGTTACGGTCAGTCCACTCCAACTGGAGAATTTAATCCAGAGCCTACGAAGTTATGATTTTATTATCTGTAGTTATTTGTCTATTTGCCCTAACTAGAAATTGTTTTATGTAGTCTTGATGTGATGTACAGGATGTTTGTCAATCTTAGTGTTGAACAGATTGTTATTGTGTATTGAGAAAATTTCACTATTCCAGTAAGTTATCTATTGAAGTCAGAAAACATGTTTTTTTAGTACTTTATAGAACCACATGAAACGGATTAGTGTAATCGTTCGCCTATCGACTCCGACTTAAGAGGGTTATGGGTCCATTCCCACATTTGACGTTCCAGACATGAAGAGAGGAATTGGCTCTCCTACCTCATTCAGACTAGGGTCTAGAAATGTTAAGTGACAGACACTTCATACCCTACGTTCTGAAAAGACTACGGACAATTTTATTTGATTATTATATAGAGCAACTATTGACTTACCTATATGAACCTTCGACAATAAATAAACAGACAGTAAAATCTCTGGAGAACACAGAGATGTGGTTTTACAGGAGAGTTCTAAGAATCCTATGGACTGATTGTGCTGAAAGAACAGAGAGAACCTGTTATCAATATAAGACACTGGCAATCATCATTCTTCGGACATGTAGCGAGAAAGGGAGGTTTAGAACATATAGTACCCATACATTGCTTCTCAGAATATGCATTTTATTAGTATTCTGATCATTGTCATCCTGTCTGTTCCATTCCATATCATTTTTAGTTGTTTAACCCATATATCATTTAACCGTTATATGTTACATTGGGCCTGCAAGCAATTTCTTCATACTGTTCTATCCTGGGCAGTTCACTCAATCTCCTCTATGGAATTGAGTCTGATATTTCTCTCCTCTTTCAGTAGAATTCTTTTCTTTCAAGTTTCCTTAGTTCTCAAAATGATTTGTAATGAGTTAGCTGGCCTCACGAACAAGTCCTCAACCGGGCTTGTAACCAGCAAAGGAAGTTTGTTCTTCTTTTGATCTCCTTCATCTAATTTCCATCACTTGTTAACAGTGAACTTGTTAGCAGTGAAGTAAGTAATTAGAAACTATACACTTTTTAAAAATATTTTCTCTCCCTTGATAAATATATCCTTTGCCTTATTTGTTTTATCATTTGTCAATATTTTCTTTTACCACATCAAGATATCAATTTTATTTGTGACATTTATTTTGCACTGCCATTATTAATTTCTCAATTTCATTTTTGATGATACTAGCACTGTATCAGCAGTATATCTCAGTATCATAGTTCAGTATCACAGTTCAGTATTTCTCTTCCACTGATAACAAAAGGGTAGTATTGTTCCATATACATATTAAGTTTTGAGTATTTGAAAAAATGCAAGTTAATTTATATAGATATGTATATGTTTTCATGTCGGAATCTTTGAGCAACCATTGCTGATTGCAGTTTTGAAATTATAGTTGACACCAGTGGCGGCTCGTGATCATTTTTGCTGGTGGGGCCAGACAAAAACTTTCGAAAAAATCATGGTTTTGAGTTATGTTTTAATTTATAAAAGAATAAATACACTTTACACATTCTTTTTGGTGGGGCCCGGCCCCAGTGGCCCTTAATGACGACGCCACTGGTTAACACTATAGTTTACCTATGTAAGAACAGTAATTTATAATATGGGCTTCCTGGCATACTGCTCTGGCTTGCACACATGTTTGAGTTTGATCCATTACTAATATGTTTTATTGAGCCTAAGTTCTGGCTGATCTTACGTGGAAGTCTCTGTGGCTAAGTGGTCAAGTCATTGCCTTGCGTCAGAAGGTGTGGGTTCGAATTTGAACTGTGCCATTCTGTTCACAAGTACATTTTCCCAGAGACCCCTAGGATTGTTGCAGGAACTATGAAGTTTGTGCTTTGTACAATACTCTTCGCAGGTGGCGTGCCATTTTTGCAGAAAGGGACCAAGCCATATTTGGTAAAACGCGGTGCAATGAAGTCAATCATTCAGCTTTAGATCACTAAGTAGATCTTTCAGTTGCAACAAAGATCCATTGGAGGTTCTTTCGGATCATGTAACAGTTGATCACAAGTCGAAGCTGTTACTACCAAAATATGTAGTACAAAGACAAAGATCTATTGGAGGTTCTTTCGGATCATGTAACAGTTGATCACAAGTCGAAGCTGTTACTACCAAAATATGTAGTACAAAGACAAAGATCTATTGGAGGTTCTTTCGGATGGTGTAACAGTTGATCACAAGTCGAAGCTGTTACTACCAAAATATGTAGTACAAAGAAAGTCAAATATAAATATGGAATCTATTCCAGGATCACAATTAAATTAATGCTAATTTATGAAACAATATACATGCAAATGGATGAAGCAAGGTGAATGTAAATGGAGGGAGTAAAATTTTAATGAATGCAATTAATTTATCACCCTGGAATCTAAAATGATAAAAATAACAGAGCAGTTCATCTATTTAGGTAGCAATTTTGATTGCACAGGAAATGTTAAAAAGAAATTATGATACGAATTGGCAAAGCAACATCAGCTTTTAAAAGTCTAAATAAAATATGGAACTGCAAGTTATATAGTATTAAAACTAAATTACGAATTTTCAATTCAAGTGTTGTATCAATCCTAACATATGCCAGCGAGAGTTGGAAAATGACTAAAGATATAGAAAGCAAGCTGAATGCATTTGAAAATAGATGTCTGCAAAAATAATGAATATAAAATGAAACGAATTCAGGAGAAGTGATTAGATCAGAGAAATGTCTGGTCATCCACTAGTGACAACTGTTATAAGAAAGAAGATGGAGATATGTTGGACACACCTTGAGGAGAAACGATCAACGAATATCAAAGCAGGCATTGAAGTGGGATGCAAAGGGTTCAAGAAAGAGATGAATACCTAAGGAGGCCCTGAGACGAACTTTGCTTAGAGAGGCAAGAAATATCTGTCTCAGTTTCCCCATGGAGGAGATTGAGCGAGTTGCCCAGGATAGAGCGGTATGGAGAAATTACTTGCAGGCCCTATGTAATGTATAGGTACGAGAGAAATTATTATTAATTAATTTATGCCAACAATATCAATGAGAATAAATATGTGGATCTCAGAGATAACAGAGGTGATGAGAAACACTGTTTATGAAGTGCACACAAAAGCTTGTTCTATAAATCTCGTTATCCTGACGCTGTGAGGCAAAATGGGATTTGAGAAAAAGAAAGAAAGAATGGTTGCATCAAAATGAATGACAATAAATGATATCAAATGATTGTATTAAAATAAATGCTTGGAAACAAATTAGTCTAAATGATTGTAGCAAAATAAATAACACAAGTACAGACAAGAAGAAATTGTCAACAAATGAGGTATAATTACAAGTGGTGGAAGATCAAATGCTTTGTTAATTGTGTCATATGAAAATGTCTTAATCACAATAAATTGATTTTTTGGTCAGATATGCTGTGTATCATCTTCTTCGAATGCTCCATATCGACTACTCTGTGTGATTTGTATGTGATCTGAGACTAGGAGCGATTGTATGTTGTGCCAGTTATGCACCTACAAGTAGGCCAGCACATCTGATATCTGCCATGCTTTTTATTTAGTAGGGTAGCTTCCCTAGGTCCTACATCAGTCGCCTCTTACAGCCTTGTAGGTTGCAGTGGTACTATTCTTTGCGGGCCCCGGCACCACACAGGTGATAATATTGAATATACACTGTATTTCTTTTTTTTTTTCAAATTTATTTTCAGGTTTCTCTATCTGATAACTATTTTATCATAAGAGATACTGTATTTGCAAATATTTCGGACACATCAAATGACATGAGTATCTCAAGATAATTTTGAGGGAATGGTGCCTGGAAGAAGAATGAGAGGAAGACCTAGAAGACACTGGGTGCAGGATGTCATTGACGATCTGAGAATAACTGCTGCTGATGCCGGCCAACTTGTAGAGAACAGAGAGTTTTTCAGGATTGCCATCATAGGAGCCAAGTTCTGGAAGGGACAAGCTACTTGATGATGATATTTGCCAAAAATATTTATTAGTTCATTGTTTTTGGTTTCAAAATATATTTAGAAGACAAGATGATAACTGATAAATAAATAGAAGCAGTAAAACATTCCCGTAAGTGATGTTTCATCATAACTTATGTGAGTGGTACAGACCTCGTTGTTGAAGAACTACATTTGTTGATTAGTAACCAATTTGAGATGAGGCACGCCTGTGTGTTGCCGGGGCCCTCAATGGGAGCAAAGAATAGTAATACTGTGACCTACAGGGCATGTTGTATTAGGTGACTGATGTAGGAGCCTAGGAATGCTACCCTAGTAAATAAAAAGCGTTGCAGAAATCGGATGCGCTGTCCTACTTGTAGACGCATAACTGGAACAACATACAATCGCTCTTATACTCAGATCATATACAAATCACAAAGAGTGGTTAACAAGTGGTCGATATGGAGCATTCAAGAAGAAGAAGACATGAGTCAGAGTGTTACTAAAGATCTCTATGGAGAAATTTGACATTGGTAGAATATCTCAACACAGCACTTTTGTTATTGGTTGCTAAACTGATGTCACAGCACTCCAGGCAGACCCATAGACTATCAGTCCTCCTCCAACAGATGTAGAAGTGTATGCATACTGATGGTTTATGTGGCTTGCTGGTTTAACACAATTTTCTCTCTGCTCCTCAAGCATCCACTTGTATAACATGTAATTCCAAACTTTAAATTGTGGATTGATTCAACAAAAGAAAGCTATTTGTTGAATCAGATTACGGATGCGTGCAAGAGGGATATTTTTGATACAGGCTTTGAAGTTGATACCTGCAAGTAGAAGGCTATGGATGGCTGTGCATGAAAGGGTGGAACACTTGTGGAATTAAAAACAAAAAAACTTATTAAAATTATTGTAGCTGAAGGAGCTGAATGCTTGAAGAGACACATCAGAGCAGAAGGTACCAACGATGTCTCTGAAATTACATGCAATAATTGTGAAGAATTTTCCTAGGCACAAATTGGACTTCAGAAGCCAGCTCTATATACAAGATATTCTTGGACAAATTGGATTCAGAAGCCATCTCTATATACAAGATATTCTTGAACAATTGGACAAATTGGATTCAGAAGCCAGCTCTATATACAAGATATTCTTGAACAATTGGACAAATTGGATTCAGAAGCCAGCTCTATATACAAGATATTCTTGAACAATTGGACAAATTGGAATCGGAAGCTAGCTCTATATACAAGATATTCTTGAACAATTGAACAAATTGGATTCAGAAGCTAGCTCTATATACAAGATATTCTTGAGGATTTGGCTGTCTTCCATCCAAAATAAGGGAACCAGCCATCTTCGTTGATGTTGGCGGAAGGGAACGTTACCATGCTATAAAACCAAGAGTGGTCTGTGTATGAAGTGGTTACGCCCTTGCCTTATGAGACAAAGGGTGTGGGGTCGAACCCGGACTGCCATTCTGTTCACAGGTATCCAGAGACCCTAGGATTATTGCCAGAGCTACGGAGTTCATGCTTTGTGCAATACTCTCGGCAGATGGCATACCATTTCTGCTGAGGGATTGAGCTGTATGGGGTTAAACCCGGTGCAATGAAGTCAATCCTTCGGCTTTAGTTAGTTAGTTTGTCCCTTTCGTGTCAAAGGTGGCATATAGGGCAGAGTTTTTAGATCTCCATCTGATGCGATTTGTTTTCAAGCAGTTGGAGATCTTGTATGTTTTACATCCCAATAGTTTACTTTCTTGTAGGATTGTTCTTCGAAGAGTGGTCTTAAGTCTTCCACGTTTTCTTTTCCCAACTGGTGACCACATAAGGACTTGTCGATTTAGTCTCTTTTCGTCTGATCTAAGAACATGACCTAAATATTTCCACCTTCATTTCCTTATAATATTTGATACGGGTTGTTGGTGTGTTCTATCTCTCACTGTGTTGTTCGAAACGAAATCACTCCATTTTACTTTTAATAATTTTCGGAGACATTTATTCTCAAAGCTGTCCAGTTTCTTATCAATTTTGTTTGTTGATTTCCAACTTTCACAACCGTAGGTCAGTACAGGAATCACACATGACCTAAACAATTTAACTTTTGCACATATACTAAGGTCTTGAGATTGCCAAATATTTGTTAACTTAGTGAAGGCACTAGCTTCTATAGCAATACAAGCGTTTATTTCTTTCATCGTGTCTCCGTTGTTTGACACTTTACTACCCAAATATGTAAAATGTTTAAGTTTCTCCAGTGTTTAGCCATTTATTACGATGTTGTCGGTCGAGTTTGTGATGTTCATAATTTTGGTCTTGGCAGAATTAATCGGGAGAGCAACCTGTTCTGCAAGTGTGCACAGATTGCTCGTTAGTTTGTGGGTTGTTTGTGTGGTTGAATTCAATATGGCCACATCATCTGCAAAGTCAAGATCAAATAGTCTGCTGTTATTAAGCCATTTGATTCCTAGTTGATCATCTTGGATGCATTTGTGCATGATCCAGTCTATAGCTATCCCAAAGCTTCAGTTTTAAAACCCCTTTAAATTGGACTTACTAGTCACCTGCATCATTGTCATGGATTGTAGTTTTTATCCCTTTAGAATACAATTTACACTGTAGAGCACAATTTGCACAAATTTTCTTCAAAGAAAGAATGGCTACTGAATCAGTGTGATAGAATATATAAAGCACAAGTATATTTAATGTTGACAAAGATCAGAATACTAAGAGCATGCATATTCCCAGTGGTAATATATGGCTGTGAACCATGGACAATTAATATGACAGGGTAAAATATATATGTGCTTTTGAATATAAGTGTTACAGGAGAGTTTTCCGTAGAGCATGGACAAAGAAGTGAACAAATAGATCTTTTCAGAAAGAACTCAAAATAAAAATACAATAAACTGGCTGAGGCTACAAACAATAACGAGAAAAATTGAAATATTTTGGACACATACAAAGACATGAAGAGTTGGAGAAGACCATTATGGAATGAGGCATCTCAACAAAGAGAAGAATAAGATCACAGAGAAAATGGATTCAGGATGTGACTGATGATTGGAGCATGACAGCTGCAGAGGCTGTCATCTGGTGTATGAGAGAAAAATTCAGAAGGACTGTTGTCAAGGTTTTGCTCGGAGGGTGAGATTTAATTTGTGCAGTCATACTGTCACAACACTCTAACAAAGGAAATATTTTTAGTGATCTATGACCACATGGCTCATCATCCACTATGAGTATCGCTCTGATAAATAAGTTTGTACACTCTTTCTCTCTCTCTCTCTGCCTTTTTAACCACGATTGGGGCATAGGCCCTTAACCAACTCATGCTAAGTCTTCTTATCTCTAGCTATCTTCTGCAGCTCCCTCCAGCTCTTCTTTATATTATGGAACTCTGCCTCCAAATCTCGTCTCCATGTATTTCTAGGCCTCCTTTTCTTTCGTTGTCTCTGCGGGTTTCAAGAAAGGACCCTTCTTGTTATATTCCTCTCAGATTTTCTGAAAGTGTGTCCTATCCAGCGCCAGCAGTTTTTTTTTTAAACCTTCACTGGAATCTGTCTTGTTCTCTCCATAAGTTCCTCATTTGTGACCCTATCATACCATCTTAGTCCATCTATTATGTGCAGACACCAGGTGATGAATGTTTGGAATATATTAGTTAAATTACAAATGTTAAATCTGTCCTGCTTTATGGCTCTGAGGTTATTGATTTTAACCGACATCATAGCAATCCAGGCAGTCACATAGGTGCTCAGTCTCCTCCAACAGATGTAGAATGGTATGCAAGTTCCTGTGACTTGCTGAATAAATAAACTCCTCACTCTGTCCTTAGGCATCCAGTCCTACTTGTACAATGTGTAATTTCAAACTTCTTGAATTACTGCATAGATTCAACATCAGTTTTAGTATCATTATCCAAGACAATCTAACATCAGTTTTAGTATCATTATCCAAGACAATCTAACATCAGTTTTAGTATCATTATCCAAGACAATCTAACATCAGTTTTAGTCTCATTATCCAAGACAATCTAACATCAGTTTTAGTATCATTATCCAAGACAATCTAACATCAGTTTTAGTATCATTATCCAAGACAATCTAACATCAGTTTTAGTATCATTATCCAAGACAATCTAACATCAGTTTTAGTATCATTATCCAAGACAATCTAACATCAGTTTTAGTATCATTATCCAAGACAATCGTTCAGAGACCGAAGAACATCCCCCTTACCCATCCTCAACTACCTGACTATCAATTCTGTTGATACAAGCCTGTCCACTTTCTCATTGTAATGAACAGCCTCATGCCCAGGACAGGAGATCCACATAAGCCATTGGAGGTTGGAACCTCTATTGACGACATTCACTCATACCTCAATCTGCGATGTTGGACCTTTTGAAGAATTGAGAGTCAGATACAACAACGGCCCCAGTAAACAGAGTCCCAGAGAGCCACTGTAGGACAGCAGTTAAAAACTTAAACCTTCATCCTCATACTAAAAGTAGATGTCCTTCTCTGTTTCGTTCTGCAACAACACTACCACGGGCACTAGCCAAGAAACCGCAGTCTGATTTCTCACCACGATTCACACATCCATCAATCAAAGAATATTTCAACTAATCTGGAGATATTTTACCACATAAGATAGCCAGAAGTTGTAACAAATCTGCAGATATTTTACCACATAAGATAGCCAGAAGTTGTCACAAATACAGAATTGTGTAAGAGAACAGGTCAGAAAGCAATACAAATAGAGGTTAATACACACAGCTTAAACATGGGACCTACTTTTTATTGTCAGTCTTCCATATGACTAGGCAATTGATCTTACCTACACAGAGATCACTAGCAAAACACATTGCTCTACATGGAGAGCGAATGGAGTACCTTGAGAGCTTAGGACGAGCACCGTACCTCAGCGTCACAGAGACCCTGGGATGTAACTACGTTTGTTCCTTATTGATTGTCTTTCCTTCATTCTCAAGACACTTTTGTTCCTTATTGATTGTCTTTCCTTCATTCTCAAGACACTTTTGTTCCTTATTGATCGTCTTTCCTTCATTCTCAAGACACTTTTGTTCCTTATTGATCGTCTTTCCTTCATTCTCAAGACACTTTTGTTCCTTATTGATTGTCTTTCCTTCATTCTCAAGACACTTTTGTTCCTTATTGATCGTCTTTCCTTCATTCTCAAGACACTTTTGTTCCTTATTGATCATCTTTCCTTCATTCTCAAGACACTTTTGTTCCTTATTGATCGTCTTTCCTTCATTCTCAAGACACTTTTGTTCCTTATTGATTGTCTTTCCTTCATTCTCAAGACACTTTTGTTCCTTATTGATCGTCTTTCCTTCATTCCCAAGACACTTTTGTTCCTTATTGATTGCCTTTCATCCATTCTCAAGACACTTTTGTTCCTTATTGATCGTCTTTCCTTCATTCTCAAGACACTTTTGTTTCTTATTGATCGTCTTTCCTTCATTCTCAAGACACTTTTATTCCTTATTGATCGTCTTTCCTTCATTCTCACGACACTTTTGTTCCTTATTGATCGTCTTTCCTTCATTCTCAAGACACTTTTGTTCCTTATTGATCGTCTTTCCTTCATTCTCAAGACACTTTTGTTCCTTATTGATCGTCTTTCCTTCATTCCCAAGACACTTTTGTTCCTTATTGATTGCCTTTCATCCATTCTCAAGACACTTTTGTTCCTTATTGATCGTCTTTCCTTCATTCTCAAGACACTTTTGTTCCTTATTGATCGTCTTTCCTTCATTCTCAAGACACTTTTATTCCTTATTGATCGTCTTTCCTTCATTCTCAAGACACTTTTGTTCCTTATTGATCGTCTTTCCTTCATTCCCAAGACACTTTTGTTCCTTATTGATCGTCTTTCCTTCATTCTCAAGACACTTTTGTTCCTTATTGATCGTCTTTCCTTCATTCTCAAGACACTTTTGTTCCTTATTAATCGTCTTTCCTTCATTCTCAAGACACTTTTGTTCCTTATTGATCGTCTTTCATCCATTCTAACAACACATTTGTTCCTTATTGATCGTCTTTCATCCATTCTCACGACACTTTTGTTCCTTATTGATCTTCTTTCATCCATTCTCAAGACACTTTTGTTCCTTATTGATCGTCTTTCATCCATTCTCAAGACACTTTTGTTCCTTATTGATCGTCTTTCATCCATTCTCAAGACACTTGTTCCTTATTGATCGTCTTTCATCCATTTTCAAGACACTTGTTCCTTATTGATCGCCTTTCATCCATTCTCAAGACACTTGTTCCTTATTGGTCGTCTTTCATCCATTCTCACGACACTTTTGTTCCTTATTGATCGTCTTTCATCCATTCTCAAGACACTTTTGTTCCTTATTGATCGTCTTTCATCCATTCTCAAGACACTTTTGTTCCTTATTGATCGTCTTTCATCCATTCTCACGAGTCACAGTATATATTTTACATTTGTGTTAACACGTCATTTTCTCTTCTGAATCAATATTCTTATAAGTTCTGTCTTATTATTCATATGCTGACGTTTAGCACGTGACATTCTGATAGCGTGTTTTGTCAAATGTCATAATGTTCTCTCATGTGACGCTTCATATTACCAGATTTAATATGGCAACCATTGCGAGTTTTGTAATTATTGAATCTCTGCTTGTGTCGTGACTTTATCTCCGATCTAAAGCCTTAGGGAATAAACATGACCTTCTAGTTTGTTAAACACGAACAAATGGTATATTCTTAAGTGCTCAAAAAAAGTTGAAGGTTTAACTTCCATCATCACTGTGAGGTTCTTCAGCGCTAGCATACTGATGTAATTACATGTAATCTCGTATTGGTGTAGGCTGTCTCGTTCTTATGTCAAACTGGAGAAAGTGTGCATACTGTGGCGCTCATTAAATAACTCGATAAGTAAGGCTGATTAAAATCCCTTGTCACATATGATGATATATACAAGCACAATAAGTTTATCGCACGTGTTTGTGCAGACACTATTCAGTCGAATCTGACCTGATTATTCTGTGTTTTAGAGACGAAGCATTTATGAAAGACACTCCTCAGTAAAGCTATGTTTTTGTATTAGTTAGCTGGTTGTGAACTTAAAAAGCGCTGGTATTGTAGTACTAGAACATGGTCTCGTAAGAAATAAGGATGTGTAGTTCGAATCCTATATTTGTTCATTTGTTTTTCTGAAAGCTCCTACTACTTGTACACTGTCTATTTATTCATCATATCCATTGCTTCCACTGCTTCCATTGCTTCCACTGCTTCCCCTGGGGTTCTTTTTTTCCGATCCAGAAGCAGTTGAGCTTTCAGCTCTTCGGCTCGGTGCCATGCACATCGTAACCCATCGGTTCGGTGCTACGAACACTGTGAATCTGGGGAACATGTGGCTTTTCTGCCAGCCCGCGGAATTGGACCCGCAGTCCAACGCGCTACGAACACGCTGGGCAGGCGGGCCCCTGGGGTTCTTAAAACTCTTTATTCTCAACTACGATGCGCAAGCTATCGAGAGAGACGTTACTTGCGGATGTATACTGGTATCAGTTTTGATCACAATATATTTGATGAAAAATAGCGTTTAAAATAGAACGAACTGACGTTAAAACATCTTTGTTCTTGATACATTTATTTATATGATCATCATCATTGCACATCAGTGAATAATCATATGTACACTGATGTCTTTTGTACACAAGACGATCTCAGCTGCTGTGCAGGAAATCCGCAGCACCGGCGAGGGTCCCCAATGTAATGCTGAAGATAGTGCACATTTTTGTAGAAGTGTTCCTGGCAGCTGCTTTGCAGCCTACTCTGTCAGTTTTAAACTGTCAATTGTTGTTTTACGTTCTCAATTTGAACAAGGGACCTAGTTTATTTTTGTCCGACTCCGATAGGACTATGAACTCAATCTCACCTACATTGAGATCAGGAATCTCTGGAAAAACATCTGATCGATCCACGAGGGAAATAAACCGAGTACTCTAGTGAGCATTCGAAACAAAATCAGGAGCAAGACTGGGTTGTGTGCTCTCACCTCTTCTCTTCAACATATATATAGACAGAATAGTGAAAGAGGCACAGTGCGAAATTGACATAGACAATGATCACGACGACCAATTAAACAACCAAATCAACGAATTACTTTTTGAGGACGACCAAAGTTTAATGTATGAAGATGAAGATCAGCTACATCATCACATGAATTCATTGCTAATAGCATGTAGAAAGTACAACATGAAAATCAACAAACAAAAGACCGAGACCATGAAAATCAGCAGAACACCAAGCCAAGCAAACATACAAATAGATAACACAAGAGTAAAGCAAGTTTCCGAATTCAAATATTTAGGCAATATTTTTACAGAGGACGGAAAACTAGATAGAGAAATAGAGACAAGGTGTCAAAAGCAAATGCAGTGACCTACCAGCTGGCACCATTACTACAACACCCAAAGATCAAGATGGAAGTGAAAGGACAGGTGATAAAAAGTATTTTCCTACCAACACTTTGTTACCAGTGCCAAACGTGGTCTCTTACAGCAACACATCACAGAAAGCTCACCACATGTGAAATGAAGTGCTCGAGAAAGGCAGTGGGAGTCACCAGGAAATACAGACTACAAAATGAGGACATCAGAAGCAGAGTGGGCATAACTTCATGCACCGAATATATCGAAAGACAACAAATGCAGTGGTTTAGACATTTAATGAGAATGAAATACAACCAACCACCAATAACAGCATACAATAAAAGAGTGGGGCATACAGGACAACGACTTCTAGTATGAGGATGGAGGTTGAGGCCGTTACTGCTGCCCTCCATTGGATTTCTGGAACTTTATTTACTGGGGCAGTTGTTGTATCTGACTCTCAGTCGATGCTTCACAAGATCCAGAAGGGCAGGTTTCGGTATGAGTGGATGTCGTCTATAGAAGTTTCTAACCTCCAGCGGCTTACGTGGATATACTGTCCTGGGCATGCGGGTGTTTACGGTAATGAGAGAGCGGAAAGGCTTGCATCAACAGCATCGATTGTTGGGGAGTTGAAGATGGATAAGGGGATATTCTTCGGTCTCTTCGCGACTCTCTGTTGGATGAGGACACTAAAATCGATGTTGAATCGATCAAGCGATTTAAGCAGTTTGGAGTTACCCGTTGTTCAGTCGAACTGGATGCCTGAGAGGCAGAGTGAGAGGTGTGTTTAATCATCGAGCCACAGGCACCATCAGTATGCATACTCTTCGATATCTGTTGGGGAGACTGGGCACCTATGGGTCTGCCTGGAGTGCAATGACGTCAGTTTAGTAACCAATAACCAATAAAAGAGATCGGGTACTAGAGCTAAGAGAAGACCAAGAAAAAGATGGTTAGACAATATCAAGACCAGACTACATAAACACGGATACAACACAACAATGGCAACTCATCTAGCCCTAGAACGCAAATTAAAGCTCCCATCCCTACGCTTAACGGCAAGAGTGGACAGCCAACCACATCTTTCACCTGGGAATAGACTCTAGTGAGATGTCAGTTATCATACTTGTCTTGCTAGAGAGATCAGTCATAAACTGCTATTAGTCTGTTTATTTTGTCAAAGTTCGGTACATTTGACATGCACTTAATGGCAAACTGCTAAGTATATTTCTAATTGATTCCTTAGTGTTCTGTTAGTAAAGTCATTATTTACAATACTGGTATCATAACCATACTTTATATATATATAAATATATGTATTCCTCTCGTACCGTTATACGTACATAGGGCCTGCAACTAATTTCTCCATACCACTCTGTCCTGGACAACTCGCGCAATCTCTTCCATGGAATTTAGTCCGATTTTGCTATTTTTCATTTAGTAATGTCTCCGATCTCAGTATAGGCAAGATCGAGTCCCTCATCCGATTGGAGACGAACGATATAACGTAGGTCCGGTCTTCAAGTTGAGCACGTAATAGAACAATTAGTGTTTGAAAATCGATAGCAGTAGGCTGGAAAGTCGCGGCCAGAGCAAAATTCATCCAAAATAAAAAATAAACTTCTTTCCAATTTTCAGGTTTTAGATTAGCATCGGAAATCCTCGTCGATGTTGCTGAGTTTGAGCACTGCCTAGATCTTCCTGTGTAAGAAAAAGATCGTGGCGCACGTTATTATTCGTCTAAGTGCAATGATGATCAATAGATCAAAGGACTGGGAACACAAAACTAATGATACTTGTCCACTCAATGACCACCCATGGACAGTTCGCTCGTCTCAAAGCTACTTTGCTGTCATTTGCTATCAGTTTTACAGCTTAACTTACATTTTAAAAAACATTCCCTTCACATTTCCATTCAAAGATTTGTTTCCACACCAACTTTGACATTTACTTCATTCCATGTATGTAACAACTACAGTATTTGGTTTACTCACATTAAAATGTTTCCCAGTTTTCCACCTCCTAAGCACTATGCAATCACGCGACAGTAATCAGAGGAAACTACAAAAATAAATAAAAAATACCTAATCTAGCGAAAGACTCGAGAAACTGTCATTGATTTTCAGTTGCGCTGCGAGAGGGAAAAAAATCTGGGCTATGAAATTGTGTACTAAGTCACGCGGGTATAATTATTTTTATCTCCGATAATTATCTAATGGAAATTTTATCCTCGTGACAACTGTATGTAGATTTGTACACTGTAAGAATAGTCATTTCCAATCGAGACTAGTATATTTGTAACTATACTTACTGTAACATGTAATGGGAATATACAGAATTAAGTGTTAGAGTGATAGTTGGCAACCTGGCAACACGTTTTACTACACTGTTATCAACAAGCAGAAGTAAATATATACAAGAAAGAAACATTGTTACGTTGAAAATATATTTGTCATGAAGGAAAATGACATCAGGACAAATAAGTTATACTTGTTTCAAAGCCGAAGAATTGACTTCATTGCACCGGGTTTGACCCGACATGGCTTGGTCCCTCTTCGCAAAAATGCACTCGTGAACGGAACGTTGCGGTCCGGTTTCGAACCCACGACCTTTCGACTCGCAAGGCAAGGGCCACAGAGACCTCCAATTTCAACAAATGCGCCCAGCGACTAATCGTACCAGTTCTATATTGATTGATGAGTCTACACATACACTTGTTGTGCCGCTCTTTCTGGTCACTACAACGTATTTATCACTAGGTTATTTTCTGAGTAGATAGTAATTAACCTTTGACATGCTTCATTTCTAGTTCCCAGACACGCTCATGTGTTGTCAGAGCTCGCAGGTGGAGCAAAGAATAGTAACACTGCAATCTACAAGGCATGTCGTAAATTAAAAAGCGTCGCAGAAATCGGATGTGCTGGCCTACTTGTAGACGCATAACTGGCACATCGTACAATCGCTAGGGGTTGGATCACATACAAATCACACAGAGGGATTAACAAGTGGGTGGTGGATTAACAAATCGTTCACTCTGTATGGTTTGTATGTGATCTGAGCATAAGAGCGAGTGTACGCTGTGCCAGTTTTGCGCATACAAGTAGGCCAGCACATCCGATTTCTACGATGCTGTTTATTTACTAGGGTAGCTTCCCTGGGTCCTATATCAGTCACCTCTTACGACATGCCTTTATGTGGCATTGGTACTATTCTTTGCTTCCCTTGCGGGCTCCGGCACAACACGGGCGAAGAAGAATCCTAAGATTTCATGTCCCCAATTTCAGTTTCTTTTTAAGTTTGATGAAAATGATTTCCTTTGTAATACCGTCAGGCTTATCGCCGTCATCATGTTTACCAATATTAACATTTGGATCATGTTCATCCACATTACGTATTATTAATTTTCCTGGTCTGGCCGACGCAACAACAGATGTTTGAATTTCGATATTTTTACTACTATTAAGTTTCTTGACAAGATTGAGAAACTAGTTGGCTGTTCCTTTCCTTCTTGCAATAACTGTACTAAAAATGGAACGAATTCAGTAGAAGTGATGAAATCAGAGAAATGTCTAGCCAACCACTAGTAACAACTGTTATACGAAGGAGAAGATGGAGATATGTTGGACATACCTTGAGAAGAAATGATCAAAGAATATCAAAACAGACATTCAAGTATGATACAGAGGGTTCAAGAAAGAGAGGACGACATAAGGAGACCCTAAAACGAACTTTGCTGAGCGAGGCAAGAAATATCGGTCTCAGTTACATAGAGATTGAGTGAGTTGCCTAGGATAGAGCGGTATGGAGAAATTGCTTGCAGGCCCTATGTAACGTATAACGGTACGAGAGGAATTATTATTATTATTAATAACTATACTAGACGGTGATGGCAACCATTGTCTCTGAAATTGAGATCATCTGTCTGTGATCGTAGAGTGAAGGCTATAACTGTCAATGATTGTCAACTGCTTCTATCGCTAGATGTGGAGGAGGGTCTAGCGTTACTCTACCTTGTACAAGGCAGGATGTCCGTAGGCTAGCAGGGTGTCCTGTAGGCTAGCAGTGGAAAGGTAGTACCATACTTTCATTTTGGTAAGAGATATCGTTACAGAAAGCTTACAGAAAACATACTTTCTTTTTGGTAAGAGATATCGTTACAGCAAGCTTACAGAAAACATACTTTCTTTTTGGTAAGAGATATCGTTACAGCAAGCTTACAGAAAACATACTTTCTTTTTGGTAAGAGATATCGTTACAGAAAGCTTACAGAAAACATACTTTCTTTTTGGTAAGAGATATCGTTACAGCAAGCTTACAGAAAACATACTTTCTTTTTGGTAAGAGATATCGTTACAGCAATCTTACAGAAAACATACTTTCTTTTTTGGTAAGAGATATCGTTACAGCAATCTTACAGAAAACATACTTTTTTTTTGGTAAGAGATATCGTTCACAAGCTTACAGAAAACATACTTTCTTTTGGTAAGAGATATCGTTACAGCAAGCTACAGAAAACTTACTTCTTTTTGGTAAGAGATATCGTTACAGCAAGCTTACAGAAAACATACTTTCTTTTTGGTAAGAGATATCGTTACAGCAAGCTTACAGAAAACATACTTTCTTTTTGGTAAGAGATATCGTTACAGAAAGTTTACAGAAAACATACTTTCTTTTTGGTAAGAGATATCGTTACAGCAATCTTACAGAAAACATACTTTCTTTTTGGTAAGAGATATCGTTACAGAAAGCTTACAGAAAACTTACTTTCTTTTTGGTAAGAGATATCGTTACAGCAAGCTTACAGAAAACTTACTTTCTTTTTGGTAAGAGATATCGTTACAGAAATCTTACAGAAAACATACTTTTTTGTGTGACTTGCCAGATATTTCTTCTTCGAACGCCCCGTATCGACCACTTGTTAAACCACTCTTTGTGATTTTTATGGGAACTGAGCCTAAAAGCGATTGCACGTTGTGCCAGTTATGAGCCTACAAGTGGACCAGCACATCTGATTTTACGACGTTTTTTATTTACTAGGGTAGAGTCCCTAGGCCCTACCTCAGTCGCCTTTTACAACATCCATTGTAGGTCTCGCTGTTACTATTCTTTGCCAGATATTTAACAGAGTAAGCAAATCCTTGGCCATTTCACCACGGGGAAAATTTCTTCTTTGTTGATGTCTGGTCATACGCTGTGAATACACTGTGGATCACCAACTGGCGAGTTAGCTTCAGGTCTGTCAGGTTTCCCCAAAGTTTAGTTTTCATGTCAGCTGGGTGTGGCCATAAAAAAAAGAACCCATCTTGACTAAACCTGCACGAACCAGATTGTCGCCAGATTTATGCCATTTCGTAATGTGATTATTTCAGCTAAACACAAATACCCAACAAAATTGATGGACTTCCCTCCATCCCCGATGTGAATTTAGAACTAAAGCCGAGTTATAATTTTCTTTCCCAACACAGCAACGCAATACCCATAGAGAGCTATACAAACAAAATTACTCAACAAGCATACCGTTAATTTATGACCGTAACTTGATACATGTTTCGAGGAAGTTCTCAAACAGACTAAATTTAATTAAACAAAATGTGATGTAGTTATGATAATCAGACAAGGAGATGAAAGAGATGTTGAAATTAACACACACGCATAAACAGCATCACAAACATTATAAACATTAGATGTTTGTTTGTTTGTTTGCTTGCTTGCGTTCGTTCTTATCAACCTTCGTTAACCAATTTTTGTAATCTGTGCGGAGAACGTAAGCATGACACGCAACCGATAGTATCCGCCGACATGTAGGACAGGCATATCCAAAATTCGGCAAAAGTATTTGCATATTTAGAGAGAGGAGTCACCCGTTTGGTACCTTATGTCCGCAAGTGAAGGAAATAATAGTACAGCTGCTATCTACAAGACATGTCATAAGAGGCCACTGATGTAGGAACCTAGGGAAGCTATCCTAGTAAATAAAAAGCGTCCCAGAAATCGGATGTGCTGGCCTACTTGTAGGAGCATAGCTGGCGCAGCGTGCAATTGCTCTTAGACTCAGATCACATACAAATCACACCGAGTGATTAACAAGTGATCGATATGAAGCGTTCGAAGAGGAAGAACCCCTCATTGTGATCAGTGTGGTTTGCACCGAGAACGTAAGTACGATACAACCCGTAGACCCCGACGACATGAAGAACGTGCATATTCAAAATGTGGCAACAGTGTATGCATCTTTAGAAAGAGGAGTGTCGTTAAAAAACAAGCCACAACAGCCATCAATATGCATACCCTTTGACATCTGTTGGGGAAGAATGATTCGCCCATGGGTCTGACTAGAGTGCGAAGATATCGGTTCAGTTACCAATAACCAGTATGCAACAAGATATACATTTGTACAAACGGATGGTAACTATCCAACAAGATATACATTTGTACAAACGGGTGGTAACTATCCAACAAGATATACATTTGTACAGACGGGTGGTAACAATTCAACAAGATATACATTTGTACAGACGGGTGGTAAATATCCAACAATCCATACATTTGTACAGGCGGGTGGTAACTATCCAACAAGATATACATTTGTACAGACGGATGGTAACTATCCAACAAGATATACATTTGTACAGACAGGTGGTAACTATTCAACAAGATATACATTTGTACAAACGGATGGTAACTATCCAACAAGATATACATTTGTACAAACGGTGGTAACTATCAACAAGATATACATTTGTACAGACGGGTGGTAACTATCCAACAAGATATACATTTGTACAGACGGGTGGTAAATATCCAACAATCCATACATTTGTACAGGCGGGTGGTAACTATCCAACAAGATATACATTTGTACAGACGGATGGTAACTATCCAACAAGATATACATTTGTACAGACAGGTGGTAACTATTCAACAAGATATACATTTGTACAGACGGATGGTAACTATCCAACAAGATATACATTTGTACAGACAGGTGGTAACTATTCAACAAGATATACATTTGTACAGACGGGTGGTAACTATTCAACGAGATATACATTTGTACAGACAGGTGGTAACTATTCAACAAGATATACATTTGTATAGACGGGTGGTAACTATTCAACAAGATATACATTTGTACAGACGGGTGGTAACTATTCAACGAGATATACATTTGTACAGGCGGGTGGTAACTATCCAACGAGAGATACATTTGTACAGACGGGTGGTAACTATTCAACAAGATATACATTTGTACAGACGGGTGGTAACTATTCAACAAGATATACATTTGTACAGACGGGTGGTAACTATTCAACAAGACATACATTTGTACAGACGGGTGGTAACTATTCAACAAGATATACATTTGTACAGACGGGTGGTAACTATTCAACAAGATATACATTTGTACAGACAGGTGGTAACTATTCAACAAGATATACATTTGTACAGACGGGTGGTAACTATTCAACAAGATATACATTTGTACAGACGGGTGGTAACTATTCAACGAGATATACATTTGTACAGGCGGGTGGTAACTATCCAACGAGAGATACATTTGTACAGACGGGTGGTAACTATTCAACAAGATATACATTTGTACAGACGGGTGGTAACTATTCAACAATATATACATTTGTACAGACGGGTGGTAACTATTCAACAAGATATACATTTGTATAGACGGGTGGTAACTATCCAACAAGAGATACATTTGTACAGACGGGTGGTAACTATTCAACAAGATTTACATTTGTACAGACGGGTGGTAACTATTCAACAAGATATACATTTGTACAGACGGGTGGTAACTATTCAACAAGATATACATTTGTACAGACGGGTGGTAACTATTCAACAAGATATACATTTGTACAGACGTGTGGTAACATACCAGGTTTGGCACTGGTAGCATAATGTGGGGAGAAAGATTGTGATGAACATTACTCTTGAGCAATGTTTAACACAATCTTGAAAAAGACTGTAAGTATAAATAGAGAAATTTCTTCATCTTTTCCTTCGAACGCTCCATATTGACCACTTGTTAACCACTCTTTATGATTTGTGTGTGATCCGAGCCTAAGAGCGATTGCACGTGTGCCCGTTAGGCTCCCAGAAGTAGGCCAGCACACCCGATTTATGCGACGCTTTTTATTTTCTAAGGTAGCTTCCCTAGGCCCCTACCTCAGTCGCCGCTTACGACATGACTTGTAGGTCGCAGTGTTACTATTAAATAGGGAAATACAGTAGAAGACAGTGATGAAGTGATTACATGTTTGTAAATAAACGTGGACAACTACTTCTAGTATGAGGATGGAGGTTGAGGCCTTACTGCTGCCCTCCATTAGATCTCTGGGACTTCATTTACTGGGGCCGTTGTTGTTACTGACTCTCAGTCGATGCTTCACAAGATCCAGAAGGGCAGGTTTCGGTATGAGTGGATGTCGTCTATAGAAGTTTCTAGTTCCAGAGGCTTACGTGGATATACTGTCCTGGCATGCGGGTGTTTGCGGTAATGAGAGAGCGGAAAGGCTTGCATCAACAACATCGATTGTTGAGGAGTTGAAGATGGATAAGGGGATATTCTTAGGTCTCTTCGCGACTGTCTATTGGATGAGAACACTAAAATCGATGTTGAATCGATCAAGCGATTTAGGCAGTTTTGGAGTTACCCGTTGTACAAGTCGAACTGGATGCCTGAGAGACAGAGTGAGAGGTGTGTTTAATCAGCGAGCCACGAGAATTATCAGTATGCATACTCTTCGATATCTGTTGGGGAGACTGAGCACCTATGGGTCTGGACGGAGTGCAATGACGTCAGTTTAGTAACCAATAACCCCAAAACGGGGGTGGGAGCGGGGGGAAATGGAAAGACTATCGCTACGGAAGCAGGATATATGCCCAGACAGGTCAAAGGTAATTACGCACCCAAGATTATCTCCAATATACCAAATGTTTTTATTTTTAAAAAGTAATTTATTTTACTTTAATTAAAATCCTACAATTCTAAGGTCAGACCTACTTGATCTATTAAATACGCCCCTGATAATAATCACTTATAGTTTTATTTTATAGCAACAGATCTTTTAAAAAAATACAATATGATTGACTAGCATTAAATGTATGTCTAGAAGTGGAAGAATAGAATCCATTAGTTTTTGCATAGTTTGTCTTGCGTTTTGAAGGGAAAGGGTTCGAATTCTGACAGCATCGTTTCTGTTGACATGTGTTTATTTTTCCGGAGATTCCTAACCTAAGATTGTTGCTGGAGTTACGGAGTTCGTGCATTGTACAACACTCTCTGTCGGTTGAGTGTCTTTTCTGCATAGGGGGACTGAGATATATAGGGAAACCCGGTGAAATAAAACGAAATATTTGCTCCTTTAGTTCAGCGCTGCAAAACGTGGTTCCCTCGGGCGACATGGCGTCCATGTCCTAAATTTATGACCTATCGTTGTGAAAGTTGGAAATCTACAAACAAAATTAATAAGAAACTGGACAGCTTTGAGAATAAATGTCTCCGAAAATTACTAAAAGTAAAACGGAGTGATTTCGTTTCTAACAACACAGTGAGAGATAGAACACACCAACAACCCGTATCAAATATTATAAGGAAACGAAGGTGGAAATATTTAGGTCATGTTCTTAGATCAGACGAAAAGAGACTAAATCGACAAATCCTTATGTGCTCACCAGTTGGGAAAAGAAAACGTGGAAGACCTAAGACCACTCTTCGAAGAACCATCCAACAAGAAAGTAAACTATTGGGATGTAAAACCATACGAGATCTCCAACTGCTAGCAACGAGCCGCATCACATGGAGATCTAAAACCTCTGCCCTATGTGCTGCCTTTGGCACGAAAGGAGCAAACTAACTAAGAAGTGGTAGTGGTAGTGGTAGTAGTAGTAGTAGTATTTTAATCATCCCATGGCGTCCGCACCTCCAAAACCATCAGTAAGATGCTCCCCAAATATATAACAACGTTGGGCAGGACGGATTTCGACCAATTTAATCCATTATTCATAGGATACATACACAGCAAAATATAACCAAAATTACGGGGCACAATAAGTGTGTTGAAAGCACAATGTGTACATCATCATCATTATCAAGTGTTATTCCAACAGAAGTAGGTTATCATTTTCTACCATAACTCTTTGTTTCTTGTTCTAACTATGAGTTCCGATATTGTTTTCCGGCCGTGTCATGGTGTTGAGCTGTTTCAAATATCTTCCCTCTGTCGACTGTTATCTCTCTTCTCCTGTATCTTGTCCGTTGTGACACACAATGTATTCAAACCCTGTGTGATTTCCATGGCAGGGAAGAAAATAACTACTGTCTTGCCCTCATGTTGCAAAATGCCTCTAAGACAAGACTCGAACATTTCCTTAAGCCGAAAACTTTTGTTTCAGATGTGCCCGTCCTACACTAGGTAGGGGTCTGACGAGGACGCAATGTTCTAGCCGTTCTTGGCAAAGAATATATATCACAATAAGAATGTACTGCAAAGATATATATCACATAAGAATGTCTTGGCAAAGAATATATATCACAATAAGAATGTACTTGGCAAAGACTATATATCACAATAAGAATGTACTTGGCAAAGACTATATATCACAATAAGAATGTACTTGGCAAAGACTATATATCACAATAAGAATGTACTTGGCAAAGACTATATATCACAATAAGAATGTACTTGGCAAAGACTATATATCACAATAAGAATGTACTTGGCAAAGACTATATATCACAATAAGAATGTACTTGGCAAAGACTATATATCACAATAAGAATGTACTTGGCAAAGAATATATATCACAATAAGAATGTACTTGGCAAAGACTATATATCACAATAAGAATGTACTTGGCAAAGACTATATATCACAATAAGAATGTACTTGGCAAAGAATATATATCACAATAAGAATGTACTTGGCAAAGAATATATATCACAATAAGAATGTACTTGGCAAAGACTATATATCACAATAAGAATGTACTTGGCAAAGACTATATATCACAATAAGAATGTACTTGGCAAAGACTATATATCACAATAGAATGTACTGGCAAAGACTAAACAAATAAACACAGGAAGATCGACAAAACCCACACAACAAGAGTTATATAGAAATAGAAATCCCTAAACTGCTCCAAGAGGATTCAGAATACTACAATTTTAGGATTGAATTGAGTGAAATTATTTCTGTATCTGCCTTATGCGCCCTTGGGAGCATTAAGTACTGCTGGTGATGTTAACAATTGTGTAGACTGTAATGTAATTTCAATGCAGTCATTTATTTATGACTAATTATGACATATTTACCTTTACTGAACCGGATGAACACGCAAAAGATGGACCTCAGAGATAACAGAGGCGACGAAAGAGACTATCTACGAAGCGCATACTAGGGCCCGTTTTAGAAATCTCTTCCTGACCTGACGCTGTGAGGCATACAGGATTCGAGAAAGAAGAAGACTGAACCGGATTAGTGTATTAATTATGACATATGACAACTAATTATGACAACTAATTATGACATATTTACCTTTACTGAACCGGATTAGTGTATTAATTATGACATATGACAACTAATTTTGACAACTAATTATGACATATTTACCTTTACTGAACCGGATTAGCATAGACTCGGACAAAAAACAGGTTTGAGAGTTCAATCCCACACTTGATATTTCACAGTGAGGAAAGCAATTGGCACTCCTACCTACTGTACACTCATCCTCACCAAATAGCGTGTCATCAGAAGAACTTGCCACTATAACAGTCCTTCTAAATTTATCTTTCTCATAGGCCTCTGCAGCCGTCATATTTAAATCATGTCACATCCTAAATCCATCTTCTACGACGTCTTCCTCTTCTTCTCTTTGCCGTGATGTCTCCTTCGATAATGGTCTTCTCCAACCTTTCGAGTCTTTTCATATGTCCAAAATACTTCAATTTCCTCATTCTTATTTGTAGCATCATCCAGTTTTCTTTGATTTTGAGTGACTTTTGGATAGATCTATTTGTCCATTTTCTCTATCCTTTATATATGTGTTTTTTTCCCGATCCAGAAGCACTTGAGCTTTCAGCTCTTCGGCTCGGTGCTATGGACATCGTAACCCTTCGGTTCGGTGCCA
This sequence comes from Arion vulgaris, assembly GCA_020796225.1. Lineage (NCBI taxonomy): Eukaryota > Metazoa > Mollusca > Gastropoda > Stylommatophora > Arionidae > Arion > Arion vulgaris. The sequence goes on from CM036757.1 coordinate 43,228,444, forward strand.
CGAACACCGTAAATATGGAGAACTTGTGTCTTTTCTGCCAGCCCGCGGAATTGAACCATACTCACAGGGGCTTGTCACCCGTCGTCCATCGCGCTACGAACACGCTGGGCAGGTGGGCCTGTCCGTTATATATGGAGGTCTATTTTGTAACACTTATATTAAAAAAGCACATGCCTCACGGCGTCAGGATAAGAATAGATTTCTAGAACGGAATTATGTGTGTCTTTCATAAATAGTGTCTTTCATAAATAGTGTCTTTCATAAATAGTGTCTTTCATAAATAGTGCCTTTCATAAATAGTGCCTTTCATAAATAGTGTCTTTCATAAATAGTGTCTTTCACTTTTATTTCATATCACTAAAAATAAATTTAAAAACATAACATACATTTTTGGTCAGATAATAAAATTTGTAATAAAGAAAACAAAAGAAAATATACAAAAACTTGGTCAGTAATAATATTGTTTTAAGAAGAAAGGAAGATAACATGAACATAATAAAAAAAAAACTTAATAAAAAGGTTAACAATTTAAACATAGTAAACTAGATATTATAGAAGATAACTAGTCAATAAGTTACACGAATATCTGGCAATCATATTTATACACCATCAATAATCCAATAGCTTGTCAATAGCAGAAATTTGTCACTCTAACAGTTCTTCATAATTTGTCTCTCTTCTGTCCTTTCTTTCTGTCATCAATGTTAAATCATCAGTTACATCCTGAATCCATCTTCTTTGTCGTCTTCTACTTCTTCTCTATGCAGGGTGCCTCCTTTCATAATGGTCTTTTCCGACACACCATATCTTTTTATATGTCTAAAATATTTCAACGTTCTCTTTCTTATTTATAGCATCAGACAGTTTTCTTTCTTATTTATAGCATCAGCCAGTTTTCTTTCTTATTTATAGCATCAGCCAGTTTTCTTTCTTATTATAGCATCAGCCAGTTTTCTTTCTTATTTATAGCATCAGCCAGTTTTCTTTCTTATTATAGCATCAGCCAGTTTTCTTTCTTATTTATAGCATCAGCCAGTTTTCTTTCTTATTTAAGTATCAGCAGTTTTCTTTGATTTTCAGTGACTTCTGGATAGATCTATTTGTTCTCTACTGTCTCCATGTTATACGGAGTACTCTGCTGTCTCCATGTTATACGGAGTACTCTACTGTCTCCATGTTATACGGATTACTCTGCTGTCTCCATGTTATACAGAGTACTCTACTGTCTCCATGTTATACAGAGTACTCTGCTGTACACTTATATTCAAAAGCATAAATACGTTTTCCTGTCTTGTTAAATGTCCATGGTTCACACTATACGTTGCTACTGGGAATATGCGAACTTTTAGTTTTCTGATCTTTGCTTCCCTATCAGTTCCATTCCTTTACTGTTCTTAATTGTTTTATCGTTGGTAAGGATAAGTTCACTGCTAACAATAGATGGCAATGGTATGAAGGAAATTAAAAGAAGAACAAACATGGCTTTACAAAAAACTAAACAACTAACAATAGTATGGACCTGATAGGAAAACAAAGATCAGAATACTAAGAGTATATTCCCAGTGGCAACGTGTGGGTGGGAAACATGGACATTTAATAAAGCAGTGGGAAAACATATGTGTTTTTGAATATGTTACAGAAGAGTCCTTCGTATATCATGGACAGAGATGAGAACAAACAGATCTATCCCGAAAGAACTCACATGAATGGCTGGAGAAGACCATCATGGAAGGAGGCATACCGGCAAAGAGAAGAAGAGGAAGACCACGGAGAAGATGGATTCAGGATGTAACTGATAATTTTAACATGACGACTGCAGAGGCGGAACATCTGGCCTATGATATAGAGAAATTCTGGAGGACTGTTGGGGTAGCAAAGTTCTGCTCAGGACAAGCTATTTCATGATGAAGAATATGATTGTTCTTCTTTTTATTTCCATTCATCCCATTGCTATCTCTTGTTAAGCAGTGAACCGATATATTCAAAACTGTTTACTGTATTTATTTTCACTCCCTTGATACCCATATCCTTTGTTGTGCTTGTTTTATTAGTTGCCATTATTTTTGTTTTTGCCACATTGTGATATATAGATTGTCTTTTTCTCTTGCACTGCCATTATTAATTACTCAATCCCATTTTAGTATTCATAAACAGCATCTAAAAGAATTATATAGCAGGCAGTACCGTTTAATGGTTACTTATTGAAATATATCAAACACAATTTTGTTTTCATAAAACGTAACATTTAAAATTGAATACTAAGTAAGTTTATATTCACTGGAAAAAGTGATAGTTTAGTCAATACTAACTGACAAAATACTAAATGTGTCAATACTAACTCACAACATCTTAACTGAGACAATGTTAACTAACAACATGTTAGCTGAGCTAATGCTAACTTGATCCAAACTAACTTATTCAGTACTAAAATCTAGACCTATGACATCTGGGCCATAGCTAACTGGACCATAGCTAACTGGACCATAGCTAACTGGACCATAGCTAACTGTGTCATAGCTAACTGTGTCATAGCTAACATGGCCTAGCTAACTGACCTAGCTAACTGGACCATAGCTAACTGTGTCATAGCTAACTGGACCATAGCTAACTGGCCATGCTACTTGTCATAGCTAACTGGGCCATAGCTAACTGGGCCATAGCTAACTGGACCATAGCTAACTGGACCATAGCTAACTGTGTCATAGCTAACTGACATAGCTAACTGTGTCTAGTAACGTGTCATAGCTAACTGGGCAACTAATGGCCAAGCTAACTGGACCATAGCTAACTGGACCATAGCTAACTGGACCATAGCTAACTGGACCATAGCTAACTGGACCAAGCTAACTGACCTAGCTAACTGGGCCATAGCTAACTGACCATAGCAACTGTGTCATAGTTAACTGTGTCATAGTAAACTGTGTCATAGTAAACTAGGCCATAGCTAATTGGGCCATAGCTAACTTGTCAATAGCTAACTATAGTTCGTTCCAAAATTCGTGATCATCTTTACCGACCGATATAAAATCATCCACTTGACAGAAATTCTTGATTTTTGCATTTTTATATAGGTAACAGTGACGACGTTCCAAAAGTATTTTTGCCCACCCAAAACTTTAGTTATGTAAGATTTGAATTATATGTTATTACTTATTTAACAGCGATGTTGATTTGGTATGATTTTAGAATGTTAACGGTACGAAAGTGAAGTATTGACGTCAAGATGCCAATGTGCGCTCCACGTGCAATTCAGCAGTAGTTAAAATCAGGAATCCATGAAATTAATCATTTCACACTGTATGTGAAAGATTGTCATTGGCGTGTCACAAACCATTTATTTGCATTACTTGAAGCGGAAGGTACTATTTTATTATCAGTATTAGAAATGAGTTTGAAGTGTAAATTCACTACCATGCAGAAGGTGACTGCACAACTGTATAACTACTTCTGCAGAGAAGCCAGACATGGTGGTTTATATCACAACTTACAAGACCTGAAGAGGAGAACACAACATGCTCTTGGTATAAGTAGAATGTCCTTTTGCCGTTGGATAGAACAGGACTGTAGTGATGAACGTAAGGAACACAGAAAAGGCCGGAAACGGAAAACTGACGATTTCGATAAAGATGTTATTGTGAGAGAGATTCATAAAATATTTAAGGCAAATGATGTGGTTACACTACGTAAATTGAAATCACGTCTGCAAATTTAATGTGATATTGATATATCTAAAACCGCTTTATGGAGAGTTGTTAGGTGCAGCGGTTTCACTTTTCGGAAATCTAGTACAGGTCGGAATATAGTTTGTGAGAAAACGCATCTGATAGCTGCACGATGCAAATATCTGCGGAAGATACGGAAGCGTAGGACGGAAGGTTACGATATTGTATATCTGGACGAATCGTGGGTAAATGCTCACCATACGTTTGATAAAGAATGGCAATCACTAGACGGTACTAAGAAAAGGGAAATTCCAAGCAGCAAGGGGCAACGCATTGTGATAGGTCATGCAGGCAGCAAAGCAAATGGTCTTGTCAGTGGCGCAGAACTTCTTTTCAAGCACTGTCTACAGATGGTAGGGACTACCACACCGAAATGAACGGACTTATTTTCAGGGATTGGTTAGCGAACACACTTCTGCCTGCTCTGGATAGGCCGTCATGTATTGTAATGGACAATGCCTCCTATCATAATGTAGTGGCGAATGCAGACAAAATTCTCCCACCTCATCAAGCACAAAACAAGACATCATGGAGTGGCTTGCAAAAGAAATATATCGTTTTGTTGCAACAATTTCAAAACCGAGTTGTTGCAACTGGTGAGACAGACTAAGAAGTCAAAGATTTTTATAATCGATAAAGTCATTGCTGAGCACGGCCACACTTCTCTTCGATTACCACCTTATCATTCACATCTCAATCCCATTGAACTTGTGTGGGCTGCAGTTAAAGGTCAAGTTGCAGCAGTAAACAAGACTTTCAAACTGCGTGATGTAAAAGTCCTAACACGTGATGCCCTCGCAAAAATAGATATAGAATAATGGAATAAATGTGAAGAGCATGTGCTCCGAGAAGAAGAGGCATATTGGCAACGAGACGGTTTGTATTTTCTCCAGCCCGCAGCAGTAGTTAATCTCTTCGACTCTTCAGACTCCGAATCTAATAGCAAACATCCCATTTGCTTTCACCTTCACCAATTGCCTCACAATACCAGGGACTGGCAACAACTACCAAAGGTACGTCAATTTGATCGCCAAAGATAATATCAACATAAAAACACTCATGAAGAAAAAGCTAACCGTCACATTGCTTTTTATAATATGTAATAGGGTTACGCCTTTGCAATAATTCGCCACCATTTTGTGTAAATTCTAAACTTTGATTATCATTTTGTTGTGCTTATGCAAAATTATATAACAAAAACGTTTTTTGCATCAACTAAGCTACCTACCAATTAGTTAAACATGGATTCGTAACGTCGTGAGGTATATAAGACTGCATGCAAAAATTACTTGTATCCATCAGATAGATTTCGTACAAATTAAACCTTAGTGATCACGAATTTTGGAACAAACTATAGGCCATAGCTAACTGTGTCATAGCTAACTTGGCCATATCTAACTGGGCAATATCTAACTGGGCAATAGCTAACTGGGCAATAGCTAACTTGGCCATATCTAACTGGGCAATATCTAACTTGGCCATATCTAACTTGGCCATATCTAACTGGGCAATATCTAACTGGGCAATATCTAACTGGGCAATAGCTAACCGGGCAATAGCTAACTTGGCCATATCTAACTGGGCAATATCTAACTTGGCCATAGATAACTAGGCAATAGCTAACTGGGCAATATCTAACTGGGCAATAGCTAACTGGGCAATAGCTAACTTGACCATATCTAACTGGGCAATATCTAACTGGGCAATAGCTAACTTGACCATATCTAACTGGGCAATATCTAACTGGGCAATAGCTAACCTTGACCATATCTAACTGGGCAATATCTAACTGGGCAATAGCTAACTGACCATATCTAACTGGGCAATATCTAACTGGGCAATAGCTAACTTGACCATATCTAACTGGGCAATATCTAACTGGGCAATAGCTAACTTGGCCATATCTAACTGGGCAATAGCTAACTTGGCCATATCTAACTGGGCAATAGCTAACTGTGCCATAGCTAACTAGGCAATATCTAACTGGGCAATAGCTAACTTGGCCATATCTAACTGGGCAATAGCTAACTTGGCCATATCTAACTGGGCAATATCTAACTGGGCAATATCTAACTAGGCAATATCTAACTGGGCAATAGCTAACTTGGCCATATCTAACTGGGCAATAGCTAACTTGGCCATATCTAACTGGGCAATAGCTAACTGTGCCATAGCTAACTAGGCAATATCTAACTGGGCAATAGATAACTTGGCCATATCTAACTGGGCAATAGCTAACTGGGCAATAGCTAACTGGGCAATAGCTAACTGGGCAATAGCTAACTAGGCAATATCTAACTGGGCAATAGCTAACTTGGCCATATCTAACTAGGCAATATCTAACTGGGCAATAGCTAACTTGGCCATATCTAACTGGGCAATAGCTAACTGGGCAATAGCTAACTGTGCCATAGCTAACTAGGCAATATCTAACTGGGCAATAGCTAACTTGGCCATATCTAACTGGGCAATAGCTAACTGGGCAATAGCTAACTGGGCAATAGCTAACTGGGCAATAGCTAACTAGGCAATATCTAACTGGGCAATAGCTAACTTGGCCATATCTAACTAGGCAATATCTAACTGGGCAATAGCTAACTTGGCCATATCTAACTGGGCAATAGCTAACTGTGCCATAGCTAACTAGGCAATAGCTAACTGGGCCATAGCACTCTAACCACTTTTTCCCACTCTAACTTGCTCATTACTAATAGGGTCAATGTTAACTTGTTCAATGTTAGCTTAGTCCATACTAAATGGGTAAAAACTAACTTATTCAGAAATAACTAAATCAATGCTAACTGGATTAGTACTAATGGGTTTAGATTTAATGGATCGATACTAACAGTCATTATTAACTGGGTCAGTACTAACTGAATCAATGCCTACTGGATCAGTACCAACTGGATCAATGCCAACTGGGTCAGTACTAACTGGGTCATTATTAACTGGGTCGGTTCTAACAGGATCAATATTATCTGAAGTAATGCTAACAGTACATATTATGTGACGACAAGAATTATGTATAGAACTGAAGAAACTGAAAATATTCAAAACAAGAAAAGTACACAAATTGCTGTCGGATGTATTGCATACCTGTAATTTGCTTATTTACTAGAGACTTAAAACCAGCATATGTTGAAAATCATATAAATAAAATATTTAGGCAAAGATAAGACATGTGGATCAAACATTATTTAAGGGGAAGGTTGAGGGACTGTGAGCAAGAGGAAGAGGGAGACAAAAGAGGAGGAAGCATTAGAAGATGGACATATTACATCCTTGATAAGAGTGCAAAATAAAGGAAAGAGACATGGGATGTTGGAGGTCCATTGCAGCCAAGCTCTGATACGGAGACAGCACCTGATGATGATGTTAATGATGATGACGAGGGTGAAGGATGATCCTTTATCCACAGGCAAAAAATAGTTTGGTTATATTAAGGCGTGTTTGCATTTGTTAATGTGCGATTATATGGTCTGAGACTAGTCCTGCAGAGATTAGCATGTAATTATCATTTCATATGCCCGATTTGATCAAATATATAGATATTGTAGCTTACTAAAAAATTATAAAACTGCTTTCACTATCTGTAGCTTTGAACAATACATCAAGATAACGTTAAGAAACCCTTTTTTATGCCATGAGATGTATGCGAGGGACATGATATTAAGACCGTATTTTTCTTTGACCAACGATTTATGATGGATGATGTGATCAACATCACATCGGTCATCTTTACTTCCAGTGTTTGTCTAGTATTCAATTGATGTTTGCTCGATCTGACAGCCATCTCTCTCTCTCTCTCTCTCTCTCTCTCTCTCTATTTCTATCTATCTCTATCTTTCTCTCATGTGTCATATTAATCACGATTGGGGCATATGTCTTCAACCAACTTATACTACGTCTTTCTATATTTAGCTTCTATCAGTTCCTTCCTGTTCGTTGATATATATTAATCTCAGTTTCTAAATCTCTCTCCATGTATTCCTTCCTGTTCGTTGATATATAGTTAATCTCAGTTTATAATCTCTTCTCCATGTATTTCTTCCTGCTCGTTGATATATAGTTAATCTCAGTATCTAATCTCGTCTCCGTGTATTTCTTCCTGCTCGTTGATATATAGTTAATCTCAGTTTCTAATCTCTTCTCCATGTATTTCTTCCTGCTCGTTGATATATAGTTAATCTCAGTTTCTAAATCTCTTCTCCATGTATTTCTTCCTGCTCGTTGATATATAGTTAATCTCAGTTTCTAAATCTCTTCTCCATGTATTTCTTCCTGCTCGTTGATATATAGTTAATCTCAGTTTCTAAATCTCTTCTCCATGTATTTCTTCCTGCTCGTTGATATATAGTTAATATCAGTTTCTAAATCTCTTCTCTTTGTATTTCTTCCTGCTCGTTGATATATAGTTAATCTCAGTTTCTAATCTCTTCTCCGTCTATTTCTTCCTGCTCGTTGATATATAGTTAATCTCAGTTTCTAATCTCTTCTCCATGTATTTCTTCCTGCTCGTTGGTATATAGTTAATCTCAGTTTCTAAATCTCTTCTCCATGTATTTCTTCCTGCTCGTTGGTATATAGTTAATCTCAGTTTCTAATCTCTTCTCCATGTATTTCTTCCTGCTCGTTGATATATAGTTAATCTCAGTTTCTAAATCTCTTCTCCATGTATTTCTTCCTGCTCGTTGATATATAGTTAATCTCAGTTTCTAAATCTCTTCTCCATGTATTTCTTCCTGCTTTGTTGGTATATAGTTAATCTCAGTTTCTAAATCTCTTCTCCATGTATTTCTTCCTGCTCGTTGATATATAGTTAATCTCAGTTTCTAAATCTCTTCTCCATGTATTTCTTCCTGCTCGTTGATATATAGTTAATCTCAGTTTCTAAATCTCTTCTCCGTGTATTTCTTCCTGCTCGTTGGTATATAGTTAATCTCAGTTTCTAAATCTCTTCTCCATGTATTTCTTCCTGCTCGTTGATATATAGTTAATCTCAGTTTCTAATCTCTTTCCGTGTATTTCTTCCTGCTCGTTGATATATAGTTAATCTCAGTTTCTAAATCTCTTCTCCATGTATTTCTTCCTGCTCGTTGATATATAGTTAATCTCAGTTTCTAATCTCTTCTCCGTGTATTTCTTCCTGCTCGTTGATATATAGTTAATCTCAGTTTCTAAATCTCTTCTCCATGTATTTCTTCCTGCTCGTTGGTATATAGTTAATCTCAGTTTCTAATCTCTTCTCCATGTATTTCTTCCTGCTCGTTGATATATAGTTAATCTCAGTTTCTAAATCTCTTCTCCGTGTATTTCTTCCTGCTCGTTGGTATATAGTTAATCTCAGTTTCTAAATCTCTTCTCCATGTATTTCTTCCTGCTCGTTGATATATAGTTAATCTCAGTTTCTAAATCTCTTCTCCATGTATTTCTTCCTGTTCGTTGATATATAGTTAATCTCAGTTTATAAATCTCTTCTCCATGTATTTCTTCCTGCTCGTTGATATATAGTTAATCTCAGTTTCTAAATCTCTTCTCCGTGTATTTCTTCCTGCTCGTTGATATATAGTTAATCTCAGTTTCTAAATCTCTTCTCCATGTATTTCTTCCTGCTCGTTGATATATAGTTAATCTCAGTTTCTAAAACTCTTCTCCATGTATTTCTTCCTGCTCGTTGATATATAGTTAATCTCAGTTTCTAATCTCTTCTCAATGTATTTCTTCCTGCTCGTTGATATATAGTTAATCTCAGTTTCTAAATCTCTTCTCTATGTATTTCTTCCTGCTCGTTGATATATAGTTAATCTCAGTTTCTAAATCTCTTCTCCATGTATTTCTTCCTGCTCGTTGATATATAGTTAATCTCAGTTTCTAAATCTCTTCTCCATGTATTTCTTCCTGTTCGTTGATATATAGTTAATCTCAGTTTCTAAATCTCTTCTCCATGTATTTCTTCCTGCTCGTTGATATATAGTTAATCTCAGTTTCTAATCTCTTCTCCATGTATTTCTTCCTGTTCGTTGATATATAGTTAATTCAGTTTCTATATTCTTCTCCATGTATTTCTTCCTGCTCGTTGATATATAGTTAATCTCAGTTTCTAAATCTCTTCTCCATGTATTTCTTCCTGCTCGTTGATATATAGTTAATCTCAGTTTCTAATCTCTTCTCCATGTATTTCTTCCTGCTCGTTGATATATAGTTAATCTCAGTTTCTAAATCTCTTCTCAATGTATTTCTTCCTGCTCGTTGATATATAGTTAATCTCATTTCTAAATCTCTTCTCTATGTATTTCTTCCTGCTCGTTGATATATAGTTAATCTCAGTTTCTAAATCTCTTCTCAATGTATTTCTTCCTGCTCGTTGATATATAGTTAATCTCAGTTTCTAATCTCTTCTCCATGTATTTCTTCCTGCTCGTTGATATATAGTTAATCTCAGTTTCTAATCTATTCTCCATGTATTTCTACTTCTTCTATTCTCTTTCATTGTGTGTTGCAATCCGTTATTGTCGAAAACCTACTCACATCGTGAAATTGAACTCTGGGAATCGCATTCGAACAAGAGCACTAACCATCTAAGCTATCGCTCGTAATGATACTTGTACTGTTTGTTGAAACAGTACTGATATATTGTTAATGCCTCGTTGATTAATATACATATTTGAACATACAACAATAGATAGTACATGACATATAAAATACATATATACATTTATCAATAATATTCAAAGAATGAGCCAACAACTTCTGTTCTTAAATGAATCGACTTCTTAGGGCTACTGTGTTGACTACTCTCCAGCTTCATTTGATCGTTATCTAGCAGCTGCCCCTGTCGAACTGTGTCATCTGAGAATTTTCTATGCTGATTAGTTTTTAAACTGTCGCCATCTAGACATAACTGAAGGTACATCTTTCATTGTACATACATGAAGACTAGACCACCAGTAAATCCTATGGCTACAACAATTAGTTTAGTCCAGAATGGCCAGTCGAGAGTGCCAGAGTTTACCTCTTCTGTAGTGCGGTCAATAAGAACATACAGTGACCAGATGACACAGGTGATTGCAATGACGTGGAATGTAACAGAACAAACAATCTTCCGGCGTTCAGCTAAAGTCATATCAAGCTTCTCCCACTGAAATGGATAGAAAAGTATATATTCAGATACAAGTTATATACAGCTGCTCTCTCTCTCTCTCTATCTGCCTTTTTAACTCAGATTGGGACATAGGCCCTCAACCAACTCGTGTCAAGTCTTCCTATCTCTAGCTATTTCCTGCAGCTTCCTCCAGCTCTTCTTTATATTATTGATCTCTGCCTCCAAATCTCAACTCCATATATTTCTTGGCTTCCCCTTCTTCCGCTGTCCCTGTGGGTTCCAGGAAAGAACCCTTCTTGTTATATTCCACTCAGGTTTTCACAAAGTGTGTCCTTTCCAGTGCCAGTGTCTTTTTAAAACTTGGTTCACTGGAATCCGTCTTGTTGTCTCCATAAGTTCCTCTACACATGAGTTTTAAGTGTGATCTCTTACACACATCAACCCCCGTTCGTCACAAGCTTGCTTCTAAACTTCCTTATTCTCATCACCACTGATACAGATTCAACAATTTTCATAGTTTATAAACATAACAACTTTTATGAGATTGCCAAATTAAAACAAAATCTCAATATTCAAACATATATCATTGCTCGGTTTCATTGTCAACAAAATAATAGAGTGCTATTTAATGATCAAGTACACAATAGAATCAGCTATCACAGTCAAGCATTGAATAAAGTATCCCAGCAGACTCAGGACATTGAATAAAGTGTCCCAGCAGACTCAGGACATTGAATAAAGTGTCCCAGCAGACTCAGGACATTGAATAAAGTATCCCAGCAGACTCAGGACATTGAATAAAGTATCCCAGCAGACTCAGGACATTGAATAAAGTATCCCAGCAGACTCAGGACATTGAATAAAGTGTCCCAGCAGACTCAGGACATTGAATAAAGTGTCCCAGCAGACTCAGGACATTGAAGTGTCAGCAGATCAGGACATTGAATAAAGTGTCCCAGCAGACTCAGGGCATTGAATAAAGTATCCCAGTAGACTCAGGGCATTGAATAGTATTCGTTGTAACAAACTCAGAACATCAAACATAATATCCCAACAAACTAACTCAGAATATTAAATAACTTAACTGACCCAAACATCACACAATGTGTAGAGTAGCAAACTCGAACGTTAAAAAATATCTTATAACAATATCTTAAATGACATTCATCTTTTTTTTTAAAAAGCACAAAAATAAAATATCATTACACTTGTCACTTCATAAACAAACAAACAAACACATCGTATACATTTTCTTTCCACAGATAAACAATACACTCACTTTCTTTGTAAAATAAAAATAAATATAATTCCAAATATCTAAATAAATATCTGAATGCAAAAATACAGTCAATTATTAGTATTTCTTTGATACCCTTTACATTACATAGGCTACTCTGCATGCAATTTCTCCATGTCGCTCTATTCCGGCAACCGAAGATTTCTCTCTCTCGTCTTGACTCCCACAAGCGCATAGGGCAGCAACAAGTAACGCCAATCTTCTCTGTTCTAGGTCGTCGTCTGTATCGTGTTCCAGCTATGACTCATTTCTTTCAGTTCCTGCTCTACTGTTCTCCTCCAGGTCGTTTTGGGTCTTCCAAGTTTTCGTTTACCCTCCTGTGTCCAGCTCCGTGCAGTTTTCGTGACAGAGTTCGTCTTCATGCGTATCAAATGACCGATCCATCTCCATTTTCTCTTTTGGATGACGGTGCTTATATTCTCTTGCTTACACAGTGTAAACAGTTTTTGGTTATATATATTATTTGGCCAGTACTCGCGTAACATGTTTCACAGAGAAGCTGCATGGAAGATGGAAAGTTGGGACATATCTTTCGTTCTTTAGTATTCTGGTCCGTATAAAAAAGTTGATAGCACATAGCTGTAGTATATATTAATCTTATTTCTGATGCTGTATTGTGTTATTTCCAGACCGTCTGAAGGGTTATGAAGGCACTTCGCGCTTTACTCGATCTATCTCTTCTCTGAAATTGAGTCAGATATTTCTAGCCTGTTGCAGAAAAGCTCGTTTCAGGTTTTTCCCACAGCGTCCTTCTTCTCTTGCCCATTTGCTTCCCACTTCAATGTCTTCTTCTCTTACATCATTTGCTTCCACTTCAATGCTTCTTCTCTTGCATCATTTGCTTACCACTTCAATGACTTCTTCTCTTACATCATTTGCTTCCCACTCAATGACTTCTTCTCTTACACCATTTGCTTCCCACTTCAATGACTTCTTCTCTTACACCATTTGCTTCCCACTTCAATGACTTCTTCTCTTGCATCATTTGCTTCCCACTTCAATGACTTCTTCTCTTACATCATTTGCTTCCCACTTCAATGACTTCTCTCTTCATCATTTGCTTCCCACTTCAATGACTTCTCTCTTACACATTTGCTTCCCACTTCAATGACTTCTTCTCTTACACCATTTGCTTCCCACTTCAATGACTTCTTCTCTTACATCATTGCCTACCACTTCAATGACTTCTTCTCTTACACCATTTGCTTCCCACTTCAATGACTTCTTCTCTTGCATCATTTGCTTCCCACTTCAATGACTTCTTCTCTTACATCATTGGCTTCCCACTTCAATGACTTCTTCTCTTACACCATTTGCTTCCCACTTCAATGACTTCTTCTCTTACATCATTTGCTTCCCACTTCAATGACTTCTTCTCTTACACCATTTGCTTACCACTTCAATGACTTCTTCTCTTACATCATTTGCTTCCCACTTCAATGACTTCTTCTCTTGCATCATTTGCTTCCCACTTCAATGTCTTTCTTTCTTACACCATTTGCTTCCCACTTCAATGACTTCTTCTCTTCACCATTTGCCTTCCACTTCAATGACTTCTTCTCTTACACCATTTGCTTCCACTCAATGTCTTCTTTCTTGCATCATTTGCTTCCACTTCAATGACTTCTTCTTCTTGCATCATTTGCTTCCAATGCAATGACTTCTCTCTTACACCATTTGCCTACCACTTCAATGATCTTCTCTTCACCATTTGCTTCCACTTCAATGTCTTCTTCTCTTCATCATTTGCTTCCACTTCAATGACTTCTTCTCTTTACCATTTGCTTCCCACTCAATGCTTCTTCTCTTGCATCATTGCTCCCACTCAATGTCTTCTTCTGCATCATTGCTTCCCACTCAATGTCTTCTTCTCTTCATCATTGGCTTCCACTTCAATGTCTTCTTCTCTTGCATCATTGGCTTCCCACTCAATGTCTTCTTCTCTTGCATCATTTGCCTCCACTCAATGCTTCTTCTCTTCACCATTTGCTCCCACTCAATGACTTCTTCTCTTCATCATTTGCTCCACTCAATGACTTCTTCTCTTACACCATTTGCTTCCCACTTCAATGACTTCTTCTCTTGCATCATTTGCTTCCCACTTCAATGACTTCTTTTTACATCATTTGCCTTACTCACTAATATTCTTCTCTTATCACTTTAGCTTACCACCATTCTGACTTCTTTTCTGCATCATTTGCTTCCCACTTCAATGACTTCTTCTCTTACATCATTTGCTTCCCACTTCAATGACTTCTTCTCTTGCATCATTTGCTTCCCACTTCAATGACTTCTTCTCTTACATCATTTGCTTCCCACTTCAATGACTTCTTCTCTTACACCATTTGCTTCCCACTTCAATGACTTCTTCTCTTGCATCATTGGCTTCCCACTTCAATGTCTTCTTCTCTTACATCATTTGCTTCCCACTCAATGACTTCTTCTCTTACACCATTTGCTTCCCACTTCAATGACTTCTTCTCTTACACCATTTGCTTCCCACTTCAATGTCTTCTTTTCTTACACCATTTGCTTCCCACTTCAATGACTTCTTCTCTTACATCATTGGCTTCCCACTTCAATGACTTCTTCTCTTACACCATTTGCTTCCCACTTCAATGTCTTCTTCTCTTGCATCATTTGCTTACCACTTCAATGACTTCTTCTCTTACATCATTGGCTTCCCACTTCAATGACTTCTTCTCTTACACCATTTGCTTCCCACTCAATGTCTTCTTCTCTTACACCATTTGCTTCCCACTTCAATGACTTCTTCTCTTACATCATTGGCTTCCCACTTCAATGACTTCTTCTCTTACACCATTTGCTTCCCACTCAATGTCTTCTTCTCTTGCATCATTTGCTTCCCACTTCAATGACTTCTTCTCTTACACCATTTGCTTCCCACTTCAATGTCTTCTTCTCTTACACCATTTGCTTCCCACTTCAATGAGTTCTTCTCTTACATCATTGGCTTCCCACTTCAATGACTTCTTCTCTTACACCATTTGCTTCCCACTTCAATGACTTCTTCTCTTACACCATTTGCTTCCCACTTCAATGACTTCTTCTCTTACACCATTTGCTTCCCACTTCAATGACTTCTTCTCTTACATAATTTGCTTCCCACTTCAATGACTTCTTCTCTTACACCATTTGCTTCCCACTTCAATGTCTTCTTCTCTTACACCATTTGCTTCCCACTTCAATGACTTCTTCTCTTGCTCACCATTTGCTTACCACTTCAATGTCTTCTTCTGCTTGCACCATTTGCTTACCACTTCAATGTCTTCTTCTCTTGCTTACACCATTTGCTTCCCACTTCAATGTCTTCTTCTCTTGCTTGCACCATTTGCTTACCACTTCAATGTCTTCTTCTCTTGCTTGCACCATTTGCCTACCACTTCAATGTCTTCTTCTCTTGCTTACACCATTTGCTTCCCACTTCAATGTCTTCTTCTCTTGCTTCACATTTGCCTACCACTTCAATGTCTTCTTCTCTTGCACCATTTGCCTACCACTTCAATGTCTTCTTCTCTTGCTTGTACCATTTGCCTACCACTTCAATGTCTTCTTCTCTTGCTTGCACCATTTGCCTACCACTTCAATGTCTTCTTCTCTTGCTTGCACCATTTGCCTACCACTTCAATGTCTTCTCTTCTTACACCATTTGCTTACCACTTCAATGACTTCTCTCTTACACCATTTGCTTACCACTTCAATGACTTCTTCTCTTACACCATTTGCCTACCACTTCAATGTCTTCTTCTCTTACACCATTTGCCTACCACTTCAATGTCTTCTTCTCTTACACCATTTGCCTACCACTTCAATGTCTTCTTCTCTTACACCATTTGACTACCACTTCAATGACTTCTTCTCTTACACCATTTGCTTACCACTTCAATGAATGCATTGCAATTATTTTATTATTTCTGCTCAGATTATTCTCAACATATCTTCATCATCTGATTTTTGTCAAACTTGTTACAAGGGGTTGACCAGACGCATCTCTGATTTCTTCATTGTTTTCTGAACTTAATCAGCTTCCTTCTTAGTCTTCTTTTTCTTTGAGCGCTCCATATTGACCACTTGTTTAACCACTCTTTGTGATTTGTATATGATTTTAGCCTAAGAGCGATTATACGTTGTGCCAGCTATGCGCATATAAGTAGGTCAGCACATCCAATTTTATTCACTAAGGTAGCTTCCCTATGCCCCTATGTTCATCGCCTCTTACGGCACGCATTGTAGGTCGCAATTTTATAATTCTTTGCTTCCCTTGCGGGTCCCAGCAACACACGGGCGAGCTTCGTCATAAATAACGTATAAGTACTAAAGGAAACTCATATACAATGCGTGAACTTCAGGTGAACCACGGCGTGGTTCAAGACACGCCCAAGACATGTTATATATTTGCTATAAGGTGATCAGTGTCTACAATTTACTAAATAAAACGAGACACATACACACATCGACGTGTGAAACAATGACATGGCAATAATTATATTCCATCACATGCTATGTTTGTTAATACATTCTGCCCTTTCCCCGCAGATAGCAAGATGGAAATAAAACTATTGACAAACAAACTTTTTTGTTGATGTTCAAACAAAGAATTGTTTCAAGCTGAACTCTGCAGGATAAGTAAACTTGATGTTTTCACAATCAATAGATCACGATTGCAGTATTTTAGCTTCAGGATTGACGCATGTTTCTTTTATAGGTCAGCACCATCACATATGAAGTATATGATGCTTTATTCGCTGGTGAATAAATTCTTCTGTTTTTACATATGCTATTGGGAATAGTGACCTTTTGTATAGGGCAAGTCATGGATTGAATACATTGCACATGATACTTAGTTTCCCTATACGGCTCAGTGCTTCTCTGCAGAAATAAATGGTTCATCACCAACTTAAAGTGTTGTACAAAGCATGAGCTCCGCAGCTCCAGCAACAAATAGGAGAAGTATTAAAGAGCTGCTGAATTTCAGATTGATTGATTGATAGGACCATCATCATTGCACTTTGGTGAGTAACCACCATGTGCGCTCCGATCTCTTTCTTAAACAGGAAGATCTCAACTGAAATGCACGAGCTCCATAGCACCGGCAAGGAACCCCGATGTAATTTTGAAAATGATGCATATATTTATGTAGGAATTTTATTTTTAATCTTTTCTAATGAATGTTTCCTGGCAGTGACTTTATATTAAGTTGCCTTTAGAATGATTCCTGCAGTGACTTTATAATGCTTAGAATGATTCCTGGGCAGCGACTTTATATTAAGTTCCTTTAGGAATGTTTCCTGGGCAGCGACTTTATATTAATTGCCTTTAGGGAAAGATTCTGGCAGACTTATTTAATTGCCTTAGAATGTTTCTGAGCAGCGACTTTATATTAAGTTGCCTTTAGGAATGTTTCCTGGCAGCGACTTTATATTAAGTTGCCTTAGAATTTTCCTAGCAGCGACTTTATATTAAGTTGCCTTAGAATGTTTCCTGGGCAGCGACTTTATATAGTTGCCTTGAATGTTTCGAGCGACTTTTATTAGTTGCCTTTAGAAATGTTTCCTGGGCAGCGACTTTATATTAAGTTGCCTTTAGAAATGTTTCCTGAGCAGCGACTTTATATTAAGTTGCCGAAATTTACTGACAGCGACTTTATATTGTTGCCTTGAAATTCCTGGGCAGCGACTTTATATTAAGTTGCCTTTTCTATTTCTTATTCGAACGCTCCATATCGACCACTTGTTAAACAATCTTTGTAATTTGTATGTGATCAAAGCCTAAGAGCGATTTACGTTGTGCCAGTTAAGCATCTACAAGTAGGCAAGCACATCCGATTTCTGCAACGCTTTTTTAAAACTAGGGTAGCATCCCTAGGCCCCTACCTCAGTCACTTCTAACGACATGCCTTGTAGGCCGCAGTGCTACTATTCTTTGCTCTCCTTAAGAGCCCATCAACACACGGGCGCCTTTTCTATTTAAATACTATCATAACATATTAAATAGTATCTCTTTGACATGATATCAGGATAGTATAAAGTGTCATTAATCTTTCAGATCAGTACAAAATCATAAGTAATGATGGAATGTGATGCCATATTTAGCATGGGTACTTTTAATAAGGTCTGAGACCAGCTACGTAGTTCTGCAAACGTCCCTTGGGACAAAAATAGGTTGTACATTCTTGATCTATGATATAAATGGTGTCTCAGTCTGTTGTGCTTACATAATATATATATATATATATATATATATATATATATATATATATATATATATATATGAATGGTCTCAAGTTAATTAATATCGCATAGTATCAAAGCATCTCTGTATAAAAAGGACATAGCCTTCCTCTGTAGATAAAAGACACTTGAAACTCAAAATTAAAACACGTACAACATTAAACTTCATAAAACAGTAAACAGGGTCAGAAAATGTAGACTAAAAAATACTCTTCCCAATTATTCTGCTATCGTGTCGGGAGAAAAAAACAAGTCAAGAATTATTTACTGGAATCATCACCGTTATCATCAAGTACGTTGTCCCTTCCGGAACTCAGCTCCCATGACAGCAGTCCTGAAAAACTCTCTGTACCGGCGTCAGCAGCAGTCATTCTCAAATCGTCAATGACATCTTGCACCCTTCGTCTTCTAGTTCTTCCTCTCATTCTTCTTCCATGCATCATTCCCTCCAAAATTATCTTCTCTGTGCAATCATGTCGTTTGATGTGTCCGAAATATTGAATGTTCCTTGCATTTATGCTCTTTCCTTAATTCAACTTTCCAACTTTCTTTAATATCAAACTTTTGCAGAACAAAAGCATTTGTTCTTTTCTCTGTCCATGATATTCTTCTGTGGCATTAGCATTCAAAGGCATTAATGATCTTCTCCGCTGCTTTATCAATCACATATAAAATATTAGATTCTCCGAAAGGAGTTAATTCATATGTTTCATGTTTGTTGGCCTACATACTCTGATGTAACCAAAACAAGGTTCGTCCTTAGGTCGACAGAGCATGCCTCCGCTTAAAGAGGCTTTATCCCTTACATAACTTACATAACATGAATCAAATATAGGTCAAATTATTCGATCACCTGACACGAAACACCATTATTACCTGTTTGAAAGGCCTTGTCTTCATAGTCATGATGTAATCAAAGTTACATAGCTCACATGATTTCTTATCAGAACTCTTGATCCACTTTTGAAGGCAGCTCAGGTGGATGTACTTGAGGCTTCCGGAACACAGGCATGGGGAGATGAGCCTAATGCCAGAAAACAATATAATTAGATGAAGCATAATTTGACACGGACACACAATGACATGATAAGTTCAGATGAAGTGAGTTTATATAAGAAACAGTTCTTTCAAGTTCTTTCTTCCTTCCTTTCGTTCACTTGAAATAGTGTCTATATATTCAATGTTGTCTCTTGTATAAACTTCACTGTCTATTGTAGTTCCCACAGAGGTCCGTGTAGTTTTCTGTCGAGTGTTGTTTCGTTAGGACAGTGAGTTTGCCTCAGTATATCATATTCGGGGCAGCTTTGAAGTATATGCTCTACAGTCTGATGAGCATGTACACATAGCTGAATTGCCAATCTTGAATTTTGTATACATGTGGCTGCGGAGTCGATTATGTCCTGTTCTAAGGTACAAATAACAACTATGTTCCAATCTGCTGTTTTTTGGTTGTAATATCTGACAAGATTTGAAAATAATAATTTATGAGCGACAGTTAAACTGACCATAGAAGCAAATGTTACACTTATCCTTACTTTTTCTCAAACATCATCATTGAATATAATTAAAGAAAGCAGTGGTCTGTTAAGTTTTATTATCATTAAAAGGGAAGACTGCAGTAAAGTGTGTACCAACGGGACTTATGCAAAACAATGTAGTTCATAGCCAACTCTAATATTGGGCCATATAACTGACCAGGGAAACCATGACCCAGTTTTGAGTTAGGGGCTTGTTTTTTTATATGTTTGATAGAACACTGCACGTTTTTTAAAAAAAAACAATTTTACTCCATTCTATGAGTCTATGGTTATTTATCGATGAAATATATTAATAATACTGATATTCCTTATTGTTAAACTTAACTTGTTACATATTATAACCTTGATTTAGCATGCAGTATCGATTTTAAAATGAATTCGTCTTTTTACAACAGAACTGGAATGCGATGTCACGTGACGGTTGTGGTCTTAATTCCTAGAATTTGTACCTGAGCCCTCCGGCCGTATGGTTATCGGAGGCTGCGTGAAGTTTGACGAAGCACAAAAAACGATCAAATGTTCTTAATAAAAAAAAAAAAGAATACACGAACAATACATTATAAAAGTTGGCGGTTCAATATGAAACAAAACATAGAGACAGATAAAAGTTATCGGTTCAATATGAAACAAAACATAGAGACAGATAAAAGTTATCGGTTCAATATGAAACAAAACATAGAGACAGATATAAGATGATGGTTCAATATGAAACAAAACATAGAGACAGATAAAAGTTGGCGGTTCAATATGAAACAAAACATAGAGACAGATAAAAGTTGGCGGTTCAATATGAAACAAAACATAGAGACAGATAAAAGTTGGCGGTTCAATATGAAACAAAACATAGAGACAGATATAAGATGATGGTTCAATATGAAACAAAACATAGAGACAGATAAAAGTTGGCGTTCAATATGAAACAAAACATAGAGACAGATAAAAGTTGGCGGTTCAATATGAAACAAAACATAGAGACAGATAAAAGTTGGCGGTTCAATATGAAACAAAACATAGAGACAGATAAAAGTTATCGGTTCAATATGAAACAAAACATAGAGACAGATAAAAGTTGGCGGTTCAATATGAAACAAAACATAGAGACAGATAAAAGTTGGCGGTTCAATATGAAACAAAACATAGAGACAGATAAAAGTTGGCGGTTCAATATGAAACAAAACATAGAGACAGATAAAAGTTGGCGGTTCAATATTAAACAAAACGATGAGACAGATGAAAGTTGTGGTTTCAATATGAATACAAACTAGGCAGATAAGTTATCACGGTTAATTGACAACAACATAGAACGATAAAGTATCTTAATAAAAAAAACATAGACAACAGATAAAAGTTGTCGGTTCAATAGAAACAAAACATAGAGACAGATAAAAGTTGACGGTTCAATATGAAACAAAACATAGAGACAGATAAAAGTTGGCGGTTCAATATGAAACAAAACATAGAGACAGATATAAGATGATGGTTCAATATGAAACAAAACATAGAGACAGATATAAGATGATGGTTCAATATGAAACAAAACATAGAGAGAAAGAATAAAAAAAACAGATGTGGTTCAATATGAAACAAAACATAGAGACAGATTATAAGATCGATATGGTTCAATATGAAACAAAACATAGAGACAGATATAAATGACGGTTCAATATGAAACAAAACATAGAGACTAGATATAAGAGATAGTGTTCAATATGAGAACATAAAACATGAGAGAACAGTGAGGGCAACAAATGGGGAATTATTAACTGCTGTAGATAATAAAAACGTATGCCGTATGACGACAAATGAAATAATTATGCAATTATGGAAATATTATACATATCTATGTATTACAAAACTGATTGTCTGTTTGTCCGTCACATGAAAAACTTGAGAATATCAAATTCTGAAATAATGAAATTGGAACTGCTGATACCTGCAGACATTTAGAGATCGACATGACAATTTTCAACCTTTTGTGTGCTTTCTTACCAAGTTATGAATTTGCAAAGGTTTTAAAATGTATACATTTCAAAGAGTGTCTGGCCGGCCATTACACTAGGTTACTGAGCATGTGCAGCGGTAAATAGGGGGAGTAGTTATTCATTTGTAAATGTTGGATATCAATTGAAAATCGAATCAAAATATCTTTGCTATCAAAACACACGAGACATGACAATGGAGGTCCAAGCGATTATAGAGGAAGTGGCGTGGTTGACATCTCAGTGACTCCATGAGCAGGATATTTAAAGTTGAAATTGTTGACAACAGACAAGAATAAGAGAAATCACCTTCATTTTTGTCCACACGCAGGAGTCAGGGGTAACGAGAAATATGATAGATTGACCGATAGAAGGAAATGCAATGGACAGACATTACATTCTTAACGCACCTAGCTAGACTTTCCGAACAGAGGAGTTTCCTGATTGTGAATCCTAATCGCTGACCAGATTGAGAGCGATGGGTGTCGATATTGGAACAGCACAAAAAGAACGTCAGACCAAATATGCAAAATGTTTAGCTAATCAACATTGAACTGGCGTGTTGGGCCGCTGCTGGAATTGTTTAGGTGGGAATCGGATCACTCACCATTGGGCATGTCCGGAGTGCTATGATGACAGTCCTGATACGGAGTGCTATGATGATAGTCCTCATATAACTGATAACTCACGAGACAAATTTAGTTATCTGCTTTTATCGATCATGCAAACAAAGATTTATTTCGATTTTTCAGGTAAAGTATAATGGAAAATACAATTAAGAGATTTTTTAAAAACCCAAAGAAACCCGTTGTGACACCATGAAGTATATTTTTGAGTATAGTGTTAGGTACGTATTTTCTGTGACTCTGGAAACGGTGGATGATGTATTCAACATCACCCAGGTCATCTGTACTTCCCATTGTTTCTCTGGTACTCAACTGAAGCTGGGTTAACCTGAGAACCATTACGGAGGGAACAAATTCCAAAGTAAATCTCATTAAATCTAGATAGTAAAAATAGTTAATAAAACGGACCAGAGAGTAATTTTCTTCTTCTTCTTCAATGATCTACTAGCGCTGCGAGCTCTCTCTCTCTCTTAGGCCCAATGTCATGAAGTATTTAGGCTGTACATATTGCAGAACTTGGTAGTTTACAACATAAGATGCTTTAGAAGATATCACGAAGGAGCTTTTGAAGGCATTTTGTAGTACTTTTGAGAGAAAGTGTAGGCGCTTATGAAGGCAAGAGTAGGCACCTGTGAAGGCAAGTGTAGGCACTTCTGAAGGTAAGTGTAGGCGCTTTTGAAGGCAAGTATAGGCGATGTTGAAGGCAAATGTAATCGCTTTTGAAGGCAATTGTAGGCGCTGTTGAAGGCAAATGTAATCGCTTTTGAAGGCAATTGTAGGCGCTTATGAAGGCAAGAGTAGGCACCTGTGAAGGCAAGTGTAGGCACTTCTGAAGGCAAATGTAATCGCTTTTGAAGGCAATTGTAGGCGCTTCTGAAGGCAAATGTAATCGCTTTTGAAGGCAATTGTAGGCGCTGTTGAAGACACATTATAAACCTTTTAGAAGGAAGCCGCACTCGATTTAGAAGACAATATGTATGAGCTTTAGAAAACACATTATACGCGCTTTAGAAAGCAGTTACGCTCGCTTTAGAAGACAATATGTATGAGCTTTAGAAGATACCCAATAGGTACGTTTGTTACCACAATCTTGTACATGTCCACGACAGTAGATGAATGTAAAGTGTTTTAAGTTCATAGGTCATTGTTCATTTGAGGATCATCGCACATCGGACATGTCTATAATTGGTCCGATCTCCTCATAAGCATGTTTTTCAATGTGTGTAGACTTAACTCCCGTTATGTGCTGGCTGATGTATCTACTGGGTTCTCTCTCATTGTTATCCCATCTTGTTGCAGCTATCGGTATGCATAACTTGGGCAACCAACATTGAGAAGAATAACCGTTATCTTCTTATTCTGTGTACGTTAATATATCTGCCAATTTGGAACTTTTCGAAGCATGGGCAAAGACGAACATGGGCAAAGGATATACAAGCTGAAAACCTAACATACTAAACTGTTAAAGGCAACACACCATGAAGCACAAGCTAATTCGCTCCTTGAAGAGTGAACTTCAAAGAAATTTATACCGACTTTACAGTCGTTAATAATTCCATTAGATATGATGAGTGTAATACTACTTTCTTTAATACGTATGTTGCCCATAGCGATATTGTATCCTATTACTCACTTGTTAGTGGGGTCTCCTTCACAGTGACATATACGACATATGTCCTGCTTCTCGGAGACAGTTGACAGTTGTGAGTCACATCTCTCCGCGAAATGAGCTGTGACATTTGACAAGTCTGTCTTCTGAAGGATATTCTGTTCAAATTGGAAAATAAAAAATAATGAACAAGAGACAACTAGCGTGTTATTAATATGTACAATATCGAAATGGTTAGAAGCGATATTTGTTGCTTTTTAATTTATCAATGTATCTAATGTTTGGACTGTGTAGTAGCTTGTAATTCAATTCGAGGTGTTATACATTGCATTTATTAAAAAGAAGTCCGCGCAAAGAGGTTCAAAAAAGAAAGGACGCCGCAGTGAAAAACTGAAACGAACTTTACCGAGAAAGGAGAGAAATGTTGGATTCGGTTCCATAGAGGATAACGAGTTGATCAGGATAGAGAGGTATGGAACAATTACTTGAGAGTCCGATATACAGTATAATGGTACGAGAGGAATATAATAATAATAATAACATTAAAATAATCTGCACAATAATCCAGGAGAGAAAGAACTATTTATGACTTGACTATGAAAGATACTGTTAATATATGGTTATCAGTAGTACGGTTATACTCACTTTAAAGTGTGTTAGTGTGTGCACCGCTCCTCTTATACTGTTAATATATGGTTATCAGTAGGTTATACTCCATGTGTGTCTATGTGTGCACCGCTCTCTTATCGAACCTCCCAAAATTCATTTAGATTAGTTTGTTAGGATACTATTTTGTATTAATTACAAATTGTTTGCTATATTCCGTACATTTTGAAGACAATATTGGTAACATTATTTAAACAAATGAAGTATTTTTGTTGATATAAGCGAAAAATATAGCACACTTTTATTACGAAGAACATAAGTTGCCAACCTTTATTTGGGTGCGGCGAGAATCCAGCACACAATTTATATCTAATTACATGACATACAAGAGAGACTGTGAGAGGCAGGGTCAAGTCATTGTCATAAAGCCACAAACCAAAACGTGGGAATAATTAAGGATATGTGTGTGCTTGCAGTTCAGCACTCTGCAATTTTTCAACGTTAGAGCATGGTTTATGCTGAAAAGATTATACTTGCTTATTTACTAGGAGAAGAGCATCTAATCTATTCGTTTATATTGTATGAAATATATGTGATAATATTTTTAGATAAATTACTTCTATTTGATGCATTTATGGAATTTAATAGTAAAGTAACCATTTTTAGTTTCTCGAGGTATATTGGGTAATATGGGGTTAGGACCCTATTTTTCATTGACAGTGTTTCATTGACAGTGTTTCATTGACCTTGTGTTCCATTGACCTTGTGTTTCATTGACAGTGTTTCATTGACCTTGTGTTTCATTGACAGTGTTTCATTGACAGTGTTTCATTGACAGTGTTTCATTGACCTTTGTTAATGTGGTCAACATCATGCAGATAGCCTTTACTTATCAGTGCTTTTCCTGGTACACAATTGATGCTGGGTCGACATGAGAGCCGTTACGGACGGAAAAATTGTCCACTCCCACTGTGGGATTGAACCCGCACCACTAGCCTAAAAAGCAAGTTTACTAACAACTACGCTACCTCGGCACGGAATTCAAAAATACAAATGAAAAATTGTACAAAGTGTTTAGATTTGGAGATTGTCCTATATTAAATGTATTAGTTGGTCTAAATTTGTATAATTCTCCTAACTATAACAATTTTAGTAAGTTGGTCTAAATTAATATAATTCTCCTAACTATAACAATTTTAGTAAGTTGGTCTAAATTTGTATAATTCTCCTAACTATAACAATTTTAGTAAGTTGGTCTAAATTAATATAATTCTCCTAACTATAACAATTTTAGTAAGTTGGTCTAAATTAGTATAATTCTCTTAACTATAACAATTTTAGTAAGTTGGTCTAAATTAATATAATTCTCTTAACTATAACAATTTTAGTAAGTTGGTCTAAATTAGTATAATTCTCCTAACTATAACAATTTTAGTAAGTTGGTCTAAATTAGTATAATTCTCTTAACTATAACAATTTTATTAAAAGTAAAACTAAGGTTAAGCAAACACTATAATGCATTAAACATCCTGCATGTGTGATCTCATTTTCTTTACAACAGAATTGAGGGTCTCTATGCGAAGCGGTTAAGATGTTTGCCTATTGTTCTGAAAATTATGGGTTCGAATTCAGACCGAGTCACATGTGCAATTTTTATTGAGATCACTAGTGTTGTTGCTGGAGCTACAGAGCTTGTTCTTTTTGTGCAACGCATTCGGCAGATTACGTGCCATTTCTGTTGACCAGGATGGATCCACATGGGAAAACCAGGTACAATGAAGTCAATTCTTCACCTTTATACCGTTTTGGCCTTTTTATTTAGAAAATAGAAATGATACCACGTGACATTATTCAGTTGAATGTTATATCCCTAGTTACAGTAGTACTATTTTGTTCAGTCATAGTTAATTATCAGATGAATTCGAAAAACTACAGAGCAACAAGTAAAGATGAAAGTAGACATGAAGAAATAAAAAGACTGTAATGAAATCAATTTTGAATATAATTATTAGAGAACGACAGATCAAGTGGTTTGAACATCTGACAAGAATGTCCTGGTATCGTCAGTCACATAATATCGAACAGAAAAAATATAATGACTATAAAGAAGTCAGGAAAACTGGGTAAAAGATGAAGTGGTGACATCAAGATCATACTTACAGAAATCAACGTCAGTTTTCAAGAAGCATTGGATACAAATCCTTGTATAGTTTTCTCATATAGACAAACTAGCAGTTCTACCCGTTCTTCGCACGGGAAATTTAGTTTAAATCTAGTTGTAATATTTCAGCACTTTTAAAGTTACAATTTGTTATCCTTTTCCGCTGATCTTCCTAGCAGATGTACCCATTCTTCGCACGGGAAATTTAGTTTAAATCTAGTTGTAATATTTCAGCACTTTTAAAGTTACATTTGTTATCCTTTTCCGCTGATCTTCCTAGCAGATGTACCCATTCTTCGCACGGGAAATTTAGTTTAAATCTAGTTGTAATATTTCAGCACTTTTAAAGTTACATTTGTTATCCTTTTCCGCTGATCTTCCTAGCAGATGTACCCATTCTTCGCACGGGAAATTTAGTTTAAATCTAGTTGTAATATTTCAGCACTTTTAAAGTTACATTTGTTATCCTTTTCCGCTGATCTTCCTAGCAGATGTACCCATTCTTCGCACGGGATGAATGTCCAGTCACCTGTCACCCGTATGACATCAAAATCGGCATTCACCCAGATGCACATATTATAGTTGGTACATCTGCTAGCAGATCTAGTAGACGTTTTCTATCCATGCTTGGTGGGAAAACTGTCGATTGACCCCATAAGATTAAACTGTCACTCATTCCGATTGCAAGTACAACCTGATATAATAGAATTCTCGTGAAAGTGGACAAATAACAATTGGCAAACTTAATTTATTCAGATTATTAACTTATCGATGTGTTTAAAAAATAATTTCCCGTGCGTGCAATGTATTTTAAAAAAACAAACAAATTTGGACCGAGCGTGAATCGAGAGCACCGTCTACTGCATGGTTGACGGGAATGTAATCAACTACGGTACAGGATCCTATACGCATATGATTTAAAATGCGTTAAAATAGTATTAACATCATAGCATCAAATATGCTCGACTGCTGTGATCACGTGAACGGAAAGTCGTGTGACCGGATCGTGAAAACATGGATACACATATTCGGCGATTTCTATACATGATGACCATTTGCGTTACGTTGGAATATGGTTATAGAAACGAACAAATAGTCCAGTTTTATAATTTATACATCTTCCCTTTTATGAAATCTACCCTTCGTGCCAACTTTCAAGTCTGTAGGATGTCCATATATCTTCAAACAATTGGGACATACAAACAATGTAATTCATCTCTGTCTTATATATGAATAGATATCCTACATCTACCCCCAGTATGCAGACTTGAGAAGAAAGAGGTGACCCACTTACACCAACGTCCAAGACAATCTGAGACAGACAGCAGCCTTTATTAGAGAATCCGAAATCGCACTCTAGTGAGAGCGCAGAAAAAGAAGGATATAGTTTCCCCCGACACATCACGTGAGGTAAATAGGGGAAGAGAATCAGAAGAAGATTGCTTTTATATAGACTGTGTAAGGAACGATATGCATTCATGACTTTTCAAACAGTCTGGAAGTAAATAAAATACAGAATCAGAACAAAGATTACTTTTATATAGACTGTGTAAGGAACGATATGCATTCATGAATCTTCAAATAGTCTGAAAGTAAATAAAATACAGAATCAGAACAAAGATTAATATATATATATATATATATATATATATATATATATATATATATATATATATATATACTAAAGCTGTGTGCTATCAGATATGCTATACGGATCAGAATGCTGGAGAATGACAACAAAATGTATCCAAACTCACCATCTTCATAAAACTTGTCTGCGAAATATCTTACGCGTTTTCTAGTCAAGAACGAACTCTAACCAAAAACTGCTTACACAGTGTTAGCAAGAGAATACGAACACTATCATTCAATAGACACGATGAAGATGGATCGTACATGTACTGTGCATGGAGTTGAACTCTGTAACGACAAATGCAATGATATGGACACTAGATTGTAAACGAAAACGTGGAAGAACAAAAAAATCACCTGGAGAAGAACAGTGAACAGGAAGTGGAAGAAATTAATCCCAGCAGGAGCACAATACATAGAAAGGCCAAGAACAGAAAGGAATGGCGTGTATTTGTTATTGCCCTAAGCGCTAAGAATTGACAGGCTAGAAAGAGAAAGAGAGAGAAAGAGAGAGAGAAAGAGAGAGAGAGAGAGAGAGGGGGTCACAAAGCTGTGTATATGATAACGAGACCTTGAAGAAATAACCTGACTGTCATCTCCATGGCCCAAGATTTGGGCAGTTTCAAGAAATAAGTTGTCCAGAGATAACATTTCCAAATTAAAGACAGTAACTGATAGTAAAAGACAGTAACTAATAATGTATGATATCTGTGATATCGTATAAAGTTATAGACAGTAATATAATGTATGATATCTATGATACGTATAAGTTATAGACAGTAATAATAATGTATGATATCTGTGATATCGTATAAAGTATGACAGTAATAATAATGTATGATATCTGTGATATCGTATGAGTAAAGACAGTAACTAATAATGTATGATATCTATGATATCGTATGAAGTTATAGACAGTAACTAATAATGTATGATATCTATGATATCGTATAAAGTTATAGACAGTAACTAATAATGTATGATATCTGTGATATCGTATAAAGTTATAGACAGTAACTAATAATGTATGATATCTGTGATATCGTATACAGTTTCATGATGCTAATAAAAACAATAATAGAATGGTCTCTCGGTCCTTATCTCTCCTCTTGGTTAACTTTCTAAATATTGTCAGCAGCAATAGTTTGAAATCAGTGTTTTACATTTATATGTATTAGTAACGCAAGAAACTAAGAGAAAATGGACCATATTTACTCTATTCAATTGACAATAATAGTAATATATTACCTAACAAACTAAGAGAAAAGGGACCATACTTTCTCTTTTAAGTTGACAATAATAGTAATATATTACCTAACAAACTAAGAGAAAAGGGACCATACTTTCTTTAGTTGGCAATAATAGTAATATATATCCTAACAAACTAAGAGAAAATGGACCATATTTACTCTATTCAATTGACAATAATAGTAATATATTACCTAACAAACTAAGAGAAAATGGACCATACTTTCTTTGTTGCAATAAAGTAATATATTACCTAACAAACAAGAAAAGGACCATACTTTCTTTGTTGCAATAATAGTAATATATCTAACAAACACAACTCCGTATTTTCTATTCAACATACACAAGTTGTGGATACCGAACTAGAGATAGTAACCGATTTTCACTATTTGGTCAGTACTGTTCCATCAGATGGGGAAATTATGTTCAAAATTAAACAAATAATTGGAAGGGCAAATGCAGCGCACAGTAGGCGTCGCAACATTTGGGAATTAAACATGTATAGCACCAGACATAGCTGCGGATATACAGAACATAAGTTAGGACAGTCCACCTGTACGAATATGAGACTTAGAAAACAGATAAGAAAATAGAAAGTATGTTAAGAGAATTTGAAAAGACTTTTTTAGAAGAAAACTTGGATAGACCTGATAGAATCAAATTAGCAATATCAGATTTCAAGACCTAACTGCTTTGGACGACATAAGTAAAGAGACACGATGGCGATAGATTGGACATGTCTTCAGAATGAGAAAGGAAAGACGACCAAGACATGGAATACAGTGGACACCGCAGGGACAGTGGAAGAAAGGGAGGTATAGGGACACAAGGATAACTTTTGAAGCAGAGCTCAAAGACATGAATGTGGAATTAGGTGTGATGTGGAAATAAATGCACAAGATCGAATTGAGTAGATTTTTTGGGGTCTCTGACTTATGTGTATTTAAGCGTGACGAGCACTGTTTATGATGATATCCCTGATAACGATACCTTGCGAATTGATTCATCATTTGTTTCAACATCAATGTGACTATGCCGGTTTTAGCGAGAATACAATACGCTGTTACTGACTACATCAGTTTGATGTTGACACGCTTCAGCAGAACAGACAGACCAAATTTCTTTCTCTTGTCTTGATCTGTCTCGACTTCCTATTGATTTTAGCAGTATTACTGTGGTAAATATTGATTTTACTAGTTGATTATGGTGAATATTGATCTTTACAGTTGATTATATGTGCAAATCATCATTTGACATGCCGGGTTTGTGGGAACTAGATCTTACCAGTTGATTCTGTGGTAAAATATTGATTTGACAGCTTGATTAAGCCTGAAGAATATTGATTTTCCTTGCATTATGTCTCGAATTATTGATTTTACAGTTGATTATGTGGTGAAAATATTGATTTTACCAGTTGATTATGTGGTGAAAATATTGATTTTAATAGTATTGACTTATTTGTGGTGAAAATATTGATTTTACCAGTTGATTATGTGGTGAAAATATTGATTTTACCAGTTGATTATATGGTGAAAATATTGATTTTACCAGTTGATTATATGGTGAAAATATTGATTTTACCAGTTGATTATGTGGTGAAAATATTGATTTTACCAGTTGATTATGTGGTGAAAATATTGATTTTACCAGTTGATTATGTGGTGAAAATATTGATTTTACCGGTTGATTATGTGGTGAAAATATTTATTTTACCAGTTGATTATGTGGTGAAAATATTGATTTTACCAGTTGATTATGTGGTGAAAATATTGATTTTACCAGTTGATTATGTGGTGAAAATATTGATTTTACCAGTTGATTATGTGGTGAAAATATTGATTTTACCAGTTGATTATGTGGTGAAAATATTGATTTTACCAGTTGATTATGTGGTGAAAATATTGATTTTACCAGTTGATTATGTGGTGAAAATATTGATTTTACCAGTTGATTATGTGATAAAAATAATGATTTTACTAGTTGATTATGTGGTGAAAATATTGATTTTACCAGTTGATTATGTGGTGAAAATATTGATTTTACCGGTTGATTATGTGGTGAAAATATTGATTTTACCAGTTGATTATGTGGTGAAAATATTGAATTTACCGGTTGATTATGTGGTGAAAATATTGATTTTACCAGTTGATTATGTGGTGAAAATATTGATTTTACCGGTTGATTATGTGGTGAAAATATTGATTTTACCAGTTGATTATGTGATGAAAATGAAAAAGAAAATCGTGGCATGTTCTTTATAGAACTTCACTATCAACCACAGTGATTTTCTAGGCATGATTTATATGTTCAGTAGTTTACTTTTGCTTTTTGAACGGTGGTGTCTATTTTGCCATTGCACAAATTCAAGGAACAAATTTGCTTCCAAACTGCCCGCCACAGAATGCAGCAACGTTTCGATCAACAAGGCCTTTATCAAGCAAACGAACAACAGGAATGACAAATTAAAAAAAAAAACAAATGGACGACTAAATACAAACGTTTCTAATGAAAATCTGGGAATAAAAACGAATAACGAAATAAGTGTAACGCAAAAAACACACATAAAAACTAGAAATAGAACGGAAGAGAAACAATGAAAAATCTAGTAAATATATAAATTGAATACAAGGCAACATATACCCATATAGATTACAAGGCATGGGAAGAGAAAGTACTAAGAAGCATAGGAATGTAATACGTTGAGCCATATACGTTGAATAACCATTTATAACCTAGTATGGACTACATATGATGGCCCCTTCCGTCTGTCTATCACAGATACATTGACGACTGTATTGGCATTACTGATATGCCTGAAGCCGATTTGTCACGTTTCATTAACTTCATTAATGTTTTCAATCCTTCTATTCGTTTTACTTCTCACATCTCCACTACTTATGTAAACTTTCTTGACATTACTATCACCATACGTCTATCCACTATCACTACATCAGTATATTACACGCCTACTGATGCACATAGTTTTCTCCTTTATACTTCTTCCCATCCCCGTGCTTGTCGTGACTCTTTGCCATTCACGCAGCTCTTGCGTCTTCGTCGCCTTTGTAGCGAGGACGATGATTTTCTTGAGAGAGCTCGCGAGATGCTTGATTTCTTTCGCAGGCGCGTATACCCGGAGAGGGTGTTTGTCTCGGCTATGCATTGAGTTCAGAAAATCACTCGCCAGCAGGCCCTTACCAGCCAGCATTGGACTACTAACTCTGACAGAGTAAAACTTATCTTAACTTTCCACCCCATAGTTCACTGGTGAAAAATGTTTTATTCCGTCATCTGTCTATCCTAAGTCAGATCCTGAGACCCGTTCTGTCTTCCCCAACTATCCTTTGGTGGCTTACAGACGGGACAGAAGTCTTAAATCCAGACTCATTTTGGCACTGTCCAGTGTGGCTGTCGGCGTTGCAACACGTGTGCTTATGTGATATAGACGCGTACTGTATCTTTTCTTTTAGCCACGTTTCTTATTGACGATGGTTTCACATGCGAGTCCCGTAATCTTATCTATGCCATTATCTGTAAGCGGTGTAACAAGGCTTATATCGGCGAGACAGGCAAGAGGCTCAATGAGGGATTCGCCCAACACTTTCGCGACATACGCCAATGCTCTCGTGACCCTGTAGCCACCCATTTCAATGATACTAGCCATTTAGAAGCTCACGATGTCCAGGTCACAGCCATCCGATCATGTTCCTCGGATGATCGCAGTCGATTTGCTCTGGAGAATCGTTTGATTTCTTTGTATGGTACCTTGCGACCACGTGGGCTCAACGTATTACATTCCTATACTTCTTAGTACTTTCTCTTCCCATGTCTTGTAATCTATATGTATGTTGCATGTATTCAATTTATATATTTACTAGATTTTTCATTGTTTTCTTCCGTTCTATTTCTAGTTTTTTTTGTTTTTGTGCTACATTTATTTAGTTATTCGTTTTTATTCCCAGATTTTCATTAGAAACGTTTGTATTTAGTCGTCCATTTGTTTTTTTTAAATTTGTCACTCCTGTTGTTCGTGTGCCTGATAAAGGCCTTGTTGGTCGAAAGGTTGCTGTATTTTGTCATTGTTTTTGTAATTTGTAAAACTACAGTACTTTGTGATTACGTGTTTTGCCAATCAAATAGTTTTACTGCAGTCTCATCTATTTTGTGAATATTAAGACATGTTCACCTGATTACATATAAGACCACAATTCAAATCACAGCAATCAATCACCTACAGAGGGGCAGAGTAAACATAAAACTTATTTGGCTGTCTAAGCTAATTTTGTAATGATGAATTGTATTGGTGATCTAGCCAGTACTCAAAAGTGAATGTAGACCGACAATATCAAAACAAAACTGAAGTACACCCATGGACACAAATCAATTCCATATGTCGATGACTGAGAATGTTAGCTATTGGTACAGAGATCTGGATAAATCAGCGCACTCATGAACATTTAGAAACATGGAAACGCGACAGTAAAATCTATTGTCCTCGCTTTCTTCTTTTCAGATGCAAACGTGGACAGAAGCAGAGGCTTTAGCAGGTTAGATCTGAAGAAAACAATGGAATTTGTTCTGACCTAATGGTTTTACAGTCAAACCACATCCCACTGTAACATATGCCTACTAGCTCAATTGAAAATTCCCTGAGATCATCGTCAAGTCACGTGACCCTTGCATTAAATTATTGTTAGAATAAGACAAATGCATTCAAAAACAACACAACATACAAACATAATAACATACAAACCTAACATTATATTACATACAAACATACAAACATAATATTATATTACATACAAACATACAAACCTAACATTATATTACATACAAACATACAAACATAAAATAACATAAACATAAACCTAAATTATATTACATACAAACATACAAACCTAACATTATATTACATACAAACATACAAACATAATATTATATTACATACAAACCTACAAACATAAACATATATTATATTACATACAAACCTAATATATATTACATACAAACTAATATTATATTACATACAAACCTAATATTATATTACATACAAACCTAACATTATATTACATACAAACCTAATATTATTTTACATACATACCTAACATTATATTACATACAAACCTAATATTATATTACATACAAACCTAACATTATATTACATACAAACCTAACATTATATTACATACAAACCTAACAATATATTACATACAAACCTAACATTATATTACATACAAACCTAATATTATATTACATACAAACCTAATATTATATTACATACAAACCTAATATTATATTACATACAAACCTAATATTATATTACATACAAACCTAATATTATATTACATACAAACCTAACATTATATTACATCAAACAATAATATTATATTACATACAAACCTAATATATATTACATACAAACCTAACATTATATTACATACAAACCTAACATTATATTACATACAAACCTAACATTATATTACATACAAACCTAACATTATATTACATACAAACCTAACATTATATTACATACAAACCTAACATTATATTACATACAAACCGAACATTATATTACATACAAACCTAACATTATATTACATACAAACCTAACATTATATTTCATTCAAACCTAACATTATATTACATACAAACATAATATTATATTACATACAAACATAACATTATATTACATACAAACATAATATTATATTACATACAAACCTAATATTATATTACATACAAACCTAATATTATATTACATACAAACCTAACATTATATTACATACAAACCTAATATTATATTACATACAAACCTAACATTATATTACATACAAACCTAATATTATATTACATACAAACCTAACATTATATTACATACAAACCTAATATTATATTACATACACACCTAACATTATATTACATACACACCTAACATTATATTACATACAAACATAATATTATATTACATACAAACCTAATATTATATTACATACAAACCTAACATTATATTACATACAATCCTAATATTATATTACATACAAACATAATATTATATTACATACAAACATAACATTATATTACATACAAACATAATATTATATTACATACAAACCTAACATTATATTACATACAAACCTAATATTATATTACATACAAACATAATATTATATTACATACAAACATAACATTATATTACATACAAACATAATATTATATTACATACAAACATAACATTATATTACATACAAACATAATATTATATTACATACAAACATAATATTATATTACATACAAACATAATATTATATTACATACAAACATAACATTATATTACATACAAACATAATATTATATTACATACAAACATAATATTATATTACATACAAACATAATATTATATTACATACAAACATAATATTATATTACATACAAACATAATATTATATTACATACAAACATAATATTATATTTCATCTCAAATTTAAATTTAACGCTAAGAAATATCAGTATTATAAACACTTTTTATCAATGAATAACCATGAACTCATAAAACTGTAAAATTTGGAATAAAGTTTCCAATTCCTATCAAAAATATGTAAATATCATACCACTCCAACGGGAATTTCCTATTTCCAGACTGAACTAGTCGGGCTTCTGTTACAGTAGACTGTGATCAAACACAGTGTTCTTACCGCAAACAAAACAGAAGACACAAACCATGCATACATGTATGCACGTACACATATGTATACTTTTATATTTAGAAACATTATCCTCAAGATCGATATGTTTTGTCCCAGTGGCACAAAGATCTGCGAATGTAGAGCTTTCCGATGATTTCCCTCTTGTGCTATTTTCTTCCGCTCTACTGGTGACACCCTTACATCATTTATTGAAAGACAACAACATAAAATTCATCGAGATCCTGAGTTTTAAATATGCATTGACACCCTAGAAAGTGTATCTTGTCCTTGAGTCCGCAGGGAAACAGAATCAGAGATTGTTTCAAAAATTGTTGGTAGAAAATATCTCAAAACAGATTCAAAGATGACTCTGAACACATAGAAAACAACGAAGGAGATAAAACAAACCCTAAAATAAATGTTGTAATTTTGTTGAGAACCCTTACTCCAGAGAGAGCTGAAAAAAATACCATTAAACACATTCAACTTTAGCAAAGAATGGTGTATAGTTACCGTGTGTAACAAGTTTTCTTGTGTTAGAGATAGAACATAGTTATTTATAACCACTCGTGTCTTGTGTTATGTAAGGTGCACATCATAGATGAGACGGATTATCGCAATATGTTTAACCTTTGCTTATCGAATAAAACGCCAAAATGGTAGTGGGTCTATTACTAGTAGCTGACGTTTCACAAGTATTGAAAGGAATTGACCCTCCTACCTTCTACATACCCTAAACTGAAAATGTGTAGTGACACGCACTTCATAACCATATGGTCTGCAAATACTGCCAGACATTTTTATTTTTATCCATAAATTATGATTTACGAAAATACAGGCCCATTACTCTTTTCTCACTCTTTTTCCTTCTCTCTCATGTCTTTTTAATACCGATTGCGGCATAGCTCCTCAACCAACTCTTCCTATATTTAACTTTCTCTTGCGGCATAGCTCCTCAGCCAACTCTTCCTATATTCAACTTCTCTGCGGCGTAGCTCCTCAACCAACTCTTCCTATATTCAACTTTCTCTTGCAGCATAGCTCCTCAACCAACTCTTACTATATTTAACTTTCTCTTGCAGCATAGGTTCTCAACCAACTCTTCCTATATTTAACTTTCTCTTGCATCTACTGTAGGAATGAGAACGACAATTTTACAGAATGGAGTTGGTAGGTATGTGAAATATTAGAGATCTTACAGTACCCCTCTATCTTTCTTTCTTTCTCTCTCTTCGCTCTCTCTCTCTTTTCTCTCTCTCTCTCTCTCTCTAGACTGTGACGCCCTAACGCTAGAGCAGCAACAAATGCACACTATTCTTCTCTGATCTTGGCCTTGTTCTGTATTGTGCTCCAACCTTCATTCATTTCTTTCAGTTCTTGTTTTACTGTTGTCCTCCAGGTCATTTTGCGCATCCCTTGTTCTCGTTTACCCTCTAGTGTTCATCTCAGTAAGTTTTCGTGAGAGTTAATCTCCATGCATATCACGTGTCTGATCCATCTTCAGCGTCTCTTTATGATGATGGTGTTCATATTCTCTTGTTGGTACTGTGCAAGAAGTTCTCGTTTACAGTACTAGGTAATTAAACAAATGTGAAAGTAATATTACCAGTTGACTTTACTGGGTAATTTTCCATTATCTGCTCGGTCAGTAATACCATTTTACATCCGGATAGACGGGAGAGTGTCAGTACCAAGAAGAGATCACCGAAACTTTTAATTTGCAGCCAATTACAATCTCAAAATTATTTTCCAAGTTCTCAAATTACAGGACGTTCTGTTACAGATTAGGTAGCAAATTGCCATTAACTGAAAGCGGAACTAAATGCCGGGAATGGTGGCTGGAAAAATAATGAGAGAAAGATCTAGAAAACAATGGGTGCAAAATGTCATTCACTATCTGAGAATGACTGCTGCTAACGCCGGTCAACTTGCACAGAACAGAGAGTTTTTCAGGACTGCTGTCATGGAAGCCAGGTTCCGGAAGGAACAAGCTACTTGATGATGATGTACCAAATGTCAGAATTTAAATGTAGGAACACATTAACTAACATCATAAATCAAACAGCAAAATATCAGCATTCAAGTAAATTTAGACTATAAATAATATATTCACACCAACACGCTGCTCTCATCATGTAGTTTATTTAGTATGCCAATAAATAGGTAGGAGGGTCCTAACACCTAACAGGCAGCACCTAAGGTATTACCTAACACCTAACAGGCAGCACCTAAGGTATTACCTAACACCTAACAGGCAGCACCTAAGGTATTACCTAACACCTAACAGGCAGCACCTAAGGTATTACCTAACACCTAACAGGCAGCACCTAAGTTACTACCTAACAAGTAGTATTAGGGACTTCCGGAAAAAGAAAACATTACCAAACACAGAAATCGAGCTACAAACCTTTATTTCTTACGGTAGCCATTTCCTAGCCATATATTACCAGCGTTTCTAAGAACACAACCAAAGATCTGGCAATGGGTGCACGAGCCATATATCCAGCGTTTCTAAGAACACAACCGACAAGATCTGGCAATGGGTGCAACGAGCCATATATACCAGCGTTTCTAAGAACACAACCGACAAGATCTGGCAATGGGTGCAACGAGCCATATATACCAGCGTTTCTAAGAACACAACCGACAAGATCTGGCAATGGGTGCAACGAGCCATATATACCAGCGTTTCTAAGACAACGACAATCTGCAATGGTCCGAGCCATATACCAGCGTTCTAAGCACAACCGACAAGATCTGGCAATGGTGCAACGAGCCATATATACCAGCGTTTCTAAGAACACAACCGACAAGATCTGGCAATGGGTGCAACGAGCCATATATACCAGCGTTTCTAAGAACACAACCGACAAGATCTGGCAATGGGTGCAACGAGCCATATATACCAGCGTTTCTAAGAACACAACCGACAAGATCTGGCAATGGTGCAAGAGCCATAATACCAGCGTTCTAAGAACACAACCGACAAGATCTGGCAATGGTGCAACGAGCCATATATACCAGCGTTTCTAAGAACACAACCGACAAGATCTGGCAATGGGTGCAACGAGCCATATATACCAGCGTTTCTAAGAACACAACCGACAAGATCTGGCAATGGGTGCAACGAGCCATATATACCAGCGTTTCTAGAACACAACCGACAAGATCTGGCAATGGGTGCAACGAGCCATATATACCAGCGTTTCTAAGACACGACCGACAGATCTGCAATGGTGCAAGAGCCATATCCAGCGTTTCTAAGAACCGACCGACAAGATCTGGCAATGGGTGCAGAGCCATATACCAGCGTTCTAAGAACACAACCGACAAGATCTGGCAATGGGTGCAACGAGCCATATATCCAGCGTTTCGGACACAACCGACAAGATCTGGCAATGGGTCAACGAGCCATATATCCAGCGTTCTAAGAACACAACCGACAAGATCTGGCATGGGTGCAACGAGCCTATATCCAGCGTTTCTAAGAACACAACCGACAAGATCTGGCAATGGATCACGAGCCATATACCAGCGTTTCAAGAACACAACCGACAAGATCTGGCAATGTCAACGAGCCATATATCCAGCGTTTCTAAGAACACAACCGACAAGATCTGGCAATGGTGCAACAGCATATATACCAGCGTTTCTAAGAACACAACCGACAAGATCTGGCAATGGGTGCAACGAGCCATATATACCAGCGTTTCTAAGAACACAACCGACAAGATCTGGCAATGGGTGCAACGAGCCATATATACCAGCGTTTCTAGAACACAACCGACAAGATCTGGCAATGGTGCACAGCCATATATCCAGCGTTTCTAAGAACACAACCGACAAGATCTGGTAATGGGTGCAACGAGCCATATATACCAGCGTTTCTAAGAACACAACCGACAAGATCTGGTAATGGGTGTGTGGTTCGAATCTTGTGTTTGGTAATTCGTTTTTGTCAGGAAGCGCATAATTTTGTTTACTGTCTATTTATTGATCCTATTCATTACTTCAGCTTCTTCTGGGGTTTTCTTTCAGTTCTTGTTTTACTGTTGTCCTCCAGGTCATTTTGGGGAACCGTGTTAATTAATACAAATTAAAACTCATTCTCCACTATACAAATATGTACACTAACCAAAACTCAGAGCATCTCTCATCATTCTCCAGTATACCAATATGCACACTAAGCAAGCTCAGAGCATCTCTCATCATACTCCACTATACCAATAGGCACACTAAGCAAGATCAGGGCATCTCTCATCCAAACGAATGAGACACTGGGAGTTTACTCGATCAACCTCACTGGGCCCACTCGTTGCGGCACTGCCGGGTAGGGTCCAATTTTAAAAAAAAGTATCATAACCTTTGCAGAACATCGACATCATCACAGACGGTCTGAATAATTATTGATCTTTCGTCATTTCTCTCGTCCCTCTATAGCCGTGTTCAAGATTCAACTGGGAATCAAACCGTTATGATCGATCTAGAAAGCAAGTGCTCTAAACACTATGCTACTGTCAGTCTGTAGAATACCCGGGACGAGTGGGTATGAGTCAGACCTGTCGTCACCGTACCCCATGACCATACATATCTGACACCATGTTGTTACTCAGTAGACGTGATACTGTAAAGTGAGATCTTGGTAATTGTAAAATCGTATCAATAACTTATCTGTATAAATGTATGTCATATTGGATAATATTCTCACAAGTTATCAGATGTTAAGTTAGAACAAACAAACAAATCTATAAGAACGGCTTTGTTACAGAAACTACAATGGAAAATGAACAAAGAAAATGTAAGAGACAATTTAAGTACAGCACATGTTGATGAGATCTAACAATAGTGTAGTAGTTAATGCACTTGAGTTGTAGACGCGTGGTCTGGAGTTCAATCTCCCAGTGCTAGTGGAATTTATGTTTTCGACAGCAACGGCTCTCATGTCGACCCAGCCTTATTTCGCTACCAGAGAAATACAGAGAAGTAAAAGTGACCGATGTGATGTCCACCACATAAACCATCGTGTGTGGATGGTCAAAGAAAAATTCGAGATGGATACCGTAGTCCCCAATAAACCACATGGTATGAAAACGGTTTCCGTTACTTTGTTGTTTCATTAGGAAGGATGTATTTTAAAATGGGTCTCTATAGCGCGGTAGTGATGTTTGCATGTTGTTCTGAAGGCTGTGGGTTTAAATCTGGATAGTGTCACATGTACAATGTTTTCATAAGATCCCTAGGGAAGTTGCTGGAGCTAAAAAAGTTCGTGCTTTGACCAGAATTCTGTGCAGATGGGGTGCCCTTTCTGCCGACAGGGACGGAGTCACATGAGGAAACCAGGTGCAATGAAGTCAATTTTTCGTCCGTTGACTCTTGTTTTAGATGAATATTAAAATTAAAATCAATGTTCATGATAAGTTGCAACTCTACGCTCCTAATGGAACAGAAATAAATGATAATAAAAGGAAACTAATATTACAAAAACTATTACAGACGCCAACAGACACATACATATATATTACCATATCGATGACACATGCTGTATCTAACTCTTTGGGTGGCGGTTTCTCGTCGATGCCGATGCAGGAAATAGGAGAGAATTGTCGCTCTGAATGTGTTGGCGGTGGTAAAGGTGAAAATGGTAAAAAGCTCGATGGCATGCAAGTTTTGTGAAGCGGCTGTGTAACGTCAATAGACTGGTCCACGACTAAAAGACATTGAGGCTCTTCCTTCGTCTGATCCAACATTAAACGTTCGCTATCAGGAACAGCAACGGACACGGCTGTCCCATTTTGTGATACTGCATCCCCAAAAAACACATCGACAGTTTCCACTGGACATTCTACCGGAACGCTATAACTAGAAACATTCTCTGATAAACTTGTTATTTCTTTGTTGGAACAGTTCTCATTGTTTGCAAAACTGCTAATGGAAATATCGTTGTTGACATTTGTATTATCTTGGTCGAATGGTTTATTGTCATCATCATCACGTGAGTAAGGTAACAACCCTTCATATATGATACTTTCATCATCCCGCACGCTACAATAATCACACGCAATCTCAGTCACGGCAGATGTAGTATCTACTCCCGAGTCGTCACTACCAGAAATATGATTAGATGTGTTTCCATCGCAGTCATCGTCCACGGTATCGTTAGTGTAAGACATATGTATTATCGTCCATGATCGTTGGCATCATCGTCCATGGTATCGTTAGTGTAAGACATATGTATGTTATCTTCATCCTTCACACCCATATGAAGGCATTCCACACTGGGTGTGTTTGAAATTAAACCATTCCAACAGTCTACCGACATCTCATCAACGTTTACGACTTTCGAGACCTGTTCTCATTAACTTTAGCGACTTTCACAAGCTGTTCTCATTAACTTTAGCGGCTTTCACAGCTGTTCTCATTAACTTTAGCGACTTTCACAGCTGTTCTCATTAACTTTAATGCCGCGCTTTCACAGCTGTTCTCATTAACTTTAGCGACTTTCACATCTGTTCTCATTAACTTTAGCGACTTTCACAGCTGTTCTCATTTTACTTTTACGACTTTCCAAACTGTAAAATGTATCGTATTTACTCTATCTGTTATCAGAAACACAGATTCAAGTGCCGTGCTGTGAACCAAGTGTGTGTGTGTGTGTGTGCGTGCGTGTTATCAACAGTGCCAACGTCCTTTATGAGGTTCTAATTTCATCAGACCGTAAAATGATACAAGTGTGACACTCTGTAATATCCGAACTGTCACAAGTGCTACAACTGTTTGTCAAATAACTAGAGGTACTATCACATTTAAAGTCACATAAACCCATCAAGGAACAATAGTTGCGTTACCAGCTTTAAATGCAGATAGAAGTCACCCCAGCATTAAAATAATGCAACTGCATTTGCTAAAAACGATACCACAAAGATCATTTTTTCAATCTTATAGATTAGACAAGAAAGCTATCTACACATTTTGCATACTGAAATAGGATGCAGCTAACAATCACTTAAGTAATCCAGCCTTTTGAATATTACCTGCTGGAATTAGCTGTAGTATTTTTTAAAGACACACAGGATATTGTGGTAGCCTATCACGGATGTCTTCTGGATTTTGTCAGTCTAGCTGCAGCCATTTTTGGCATAGTAATTATGTCAGACATTTTTGCAAGATTGCCTTAGAAGTTGGGATATGGATAGTGGATGGCCATGCAAGCGCGGGGCTGATGGAATAGAGTCCATGTAGACCTCTATATACGAAGCGTATAAAGGGCTCTCTCCTCACCTCATACTTCACCTCGACACTGCAAGGGTACTAGAGAAACAAGTGAGATGAGACACTTTGGACATTATATTGTATTTCTACTATTCAAAATTATAGCTGCTCCGTGTTCACAAAGGATAAGAATACACATACTCAACAGATAAATATTTGGAAACATTTTAACTCTGAGTATGAGCACACCAAAACTACATTTTAAAATACAATTTAAGAACCCATCAGCAGACTAAACTGAAAACAGCACACAACAATCTTTCGCCTAATAACAGGTCACTGCAGGCTCAACCAACACATGCACAGAATAAAACCTGCTCAGACTGCATAGTGTGCATGCCAGACAGCTACACAGAGCACATCCTGTAGTCATGTACATCATGCATACACCAACGAAACGAAGCATGGCCTCATGAACGTAGCTTACAGAGCATGCTAAAAGGTGAGCTGTCGAGGAACTCCAACTGACATGCAGCTTCATAGAGGCAACCCATCTCATGGTTTAGACGAGCATTCAAAACCGAACGCAAAGAAGAAGAACAAGATGAAAATACAATTTGTAATAGAAGTCGCTTTATATATTTATTTGCTGTATTTTAGAAGTCGCTTTATATATTTATTTGCTGTATTTTAGAAAATACAATTTGTAATAGAAGTCGCTTTATATATTTATTTGCTGTATTTTAGAAGTCACTTTATACATTTATTTGCTGTATTTTAGAAAATACAATTTGTAATAGAAGTCACTTTATACATTTATTTGCTGTATTTTAGAAAATACAATTTGTAATAGAAGTCACTTTATACATTTATTTGCTGTATTTTAGAAAATACAATTTGTAATAGAAGTCACTTTATACATTTATTTGCTGTATTTTAGAAAATACAATTTGTAATAGAAGTCACTTTATACATTTATTTGCTGTATTTTAGAAAATACAATTTGTAATAGAAGTCACTTTATACATTTATTTGCTGTATTTTAGAAAATACAATTTGTAATAGAAGTCGCTTTATACATTTATTTGCTGTATTTTAGAAAATACAATTTGTAATAGAAGTCGCTTTATACATTTATTTGCTGTATTTTAGAAAGAATTATATACAAATAGCAAATTGATCTTGTAAATAGCTTTGTTTCTATTTAATAGTGTGGGTCGTGAGCTGGCTTGTGGGAAAATCGATACAGTCAAAACGGTTTGTCAATGTG
This sequence comes from Arion vulgaris, assembly GCA_020796225.1. Lineage (NCBI taxonomy): Eukaryota > Metazoa > Mollusca > Gastropoda > Stylommatophora > Arionidae > Arion > Arion vulgaris. Next base: position 43,273,377 of record CM036757.1, read on the forward strand.
CATGTCGTATTGTCCAAGTTAATGAATTGAATATAACTAATTATTCATCTGTTATTTAACCAAATAAATACATAAACTAAAGATATATTTTAAACGGAAAGTCGAATCTGGTATTCCTGTCTTACCTAAGGAGGGCAGTGCCAAGAGCAAATTTACCAACCTCTTTCTTTTCAAGAGGTCAAAACTCCTATACAGAGAAACTCGCAGTAGACTGGAAGACAAATATTGGATATGACTATGGAAAAGACTTCCTCAAAGACTTAAGCAGAACAGACCAGGTCATTATATTTCGACTACGCACCGGACACTGCAGACTCAACAATCACTTATATAGACTAGGAATAAGTCAAACAGCTCTCTGCCATTATCAGCAGGCGGAACAGACACCTGAACATATCCTGTAAAACTGTCCTCTCCTGTGTGAGCTGAGAAGCAAAATGTGGCCACACCCAGTCGACCTGAAAACTAAGCTTTGGGGAAACCTGACAGACCTGAAGCTGACTGCCCAGTTTGTGGTCTACAGTAAATTAAGCGCATGACCAGAGATCACTGAAGAAGGAAACCTGACAGACATGAAGCTGACTGCCCAGTTTGTGGTCTACAGTAAATTAAGCGCATGACCAGAGATCACTGAAGAAGGAAACCTGACAGACATGAAGCTGACTGCCCAGTTTGTGGTCTACAGTAAATTAAGCGCATGACCAGAGATCACTGAAGAAGGAGAAGAATCTGGTATGTAACTTTATATTGAGATAAATTTCTAAATAATGTCTTTAAAAAGTAGCAACTCAAACGGAACACCTACAAATATTAACAACACAATGAAACATAAGTGCTCTAATTATGAATTCCGATTGAAACAGTTAATAATATTTAACGCTGAATTCACTCGTGTGGTGTCGGGGCCCGCAAGGGAAAGAATAGTACCACTGCAACCTACAATGCATGTCGTAAGATGCGACTTATGTAGGCCCTAGGGATGCTACCCTAGTAAATAAAAAGCAACTGCGCCCATTTACTCAGTATTACCGCAGCGTCCCCTCGGTTTTCTCCAAATCAGATCTGATTCTTTCTGACCACCTCAGATTTGTAGATTTTCGTACATCGCCCAACTCGTGAATAAATAAAGTGCACGAAATTATTTTGAATATATTTTATGATAAATAAACAAACAGATGGCGATACACACACTTAGAAATAAGGATCATGCAGTACCAACGGATATATATATTTATATATTTGACCCCAAAAAAATGAAAATCAGGGCATATTCTTTACAGAACGTAGACATCCACCATAGTAAACGACTCGTTTATTTTCTAGGTACCACTTATACGTTAAGTAATTTGCTATTGCTTTCTGGACAGTGAGGTCTATTTTTACCTTTCGTAAAAATCCCACGGAAACGAATTTGCTTCCAAACTGCCTGCCACGGAGTTTGAACCAAGTACGCTTGGGTTGCGATCGAGCTTACTACCGTTAACCTACATACGCCCACTAGTTATATATAACGAATTTGATATAACAAATATAACAAAATGTAAAACAAAAACACTGCACAATTTGCATTCACTGGTATGTTGAAATGTAAATAACACAAACGCTGACTACTGTATAATGTGACGATCCGTATGAGTGCAACCAGAAATGTATGCTGCAAATATGTATCGATGACAACGGGTAACGGTGTTTGAGATGTGCTCCGCGCATGCGTTGTATATGTACCTGCTGCACACATGATGTTGTCACGTGACTAAACACAGTCAATGCTATTAACAAAGCTGACATGACAACATGGCGATAGCGTATTGAACGCGGTAAAAGACAATAAAGGTGTGGGAAAGAATATGGTTAGAAAGTGCATATGAATATAATCGGATCCATATTTGTTACATGAAGGATATCGTATGCTCCCGCGCGTGAGTGGATGCGTGTGTGGTTTATGTGCGTGTGTGCGCGTGCATAAAAAAGAACAAAGAACAATACTTATGCTTGCTGTAGCGTATATTCTATGTATGCTGGGTGTGTGCTGGAAATGTGCTGGGTGTGTGCTGGATGTGTGCTGGGTGTGTGCTGGATATGTGCTGGGTGTGTGTTGGATGTGTACCGAACGCCCAAATAAGACTCCACTTATTTTTTTAAAATTTTACGTTATGATAGTACTTGTTATTAAATAAAAGATTAATTATTTCGAAAAATTTGATTGATTGATTGATAGGATCATCATCATTGCACTTCGGTGAGTAACCATGTTTGCTCCGATCTCTTTCCTACACATTAAAATATCAGCGGCAGTGCACGAACTCCGTAGCACCGGCTAGGGTCACCTTACCAATTTAAAAATGGTGAAAATATTCTGTAGGAACTTTGTATTTAAAAAACAAAATCCTAATTAATTTTACCCGGACAGTGGCTTTTCAACCGACTCTTCTCGATTTTGAACTGCCAACGACGTTTTATTGTTTCCGATAGGACTAAATTTGGAAAATTCTAAAATTGCAAAGAAAATGTTGATAATGGTCTTTAAATAACTTGATATTTTATTGTCGATATCAGTAAGACGTTTAACTCATGGTGTGCATAAGACTTACAGAACCAGTAAGGTGGGGGAACCTATTTCTGTACAGCGAGAATCGAACACGGCAGAACCAGTGTGATGGGGGAACCTATCTTTGTACATCGAGAACCGAACAAGGCAGATTGCAGAATCAGTGAGTTGGTGAACTTACTTATGTACATCGAAAATCGAACGCGATAGAACCAGTGAGGTGGAGAAACTTACTTGTGTGCGGCGAGAATCGAGCACGTATCTATTCTTATGTAATCCTATACAAGAGAGAGAAAGGACCGTAACATCGTGAAACTAAAAAAACCCACGTCAATAGTACTAACAAAGGGCATACCTCTATAGTCGAAGTAAAGATCGACTGAATGTCGAGGGACACTGGTGATAAGAAACCAACCTTCACGCAAAAATAAGTCAAATACCACATGACTACACCTGGATTCATAGCGGGTGAACGTAAAGGATGGGGGTGAGAAACTGGGGCATGTGTGCACAATAAGTTCAGCAAATTCAGACTCTTCAATGTGAGGTATTTGTTTTCTACTGAAATTATTGTATATACTTTACTCATGTAGAGAGTATCTATTCTTCTAGTGTATACCATTTTAACATTTATTTCATTCATGTTTAAGGTATAATAACATTACAATGTTTACTTTCATTGTGTAATAATAATAATAACAACAATAATAACAATAATATTACAATAAAAATGATCATATACTGTGAGAAAGTCACTGTAGATACATTGATTTTATAGAATATTACATTCTCAAAGTGTAACATATTTTGTATCAATTGATCGATTGATTGATTGATTGATTGATTGATATGACCATTATCATTGCACTTGGGTCAATAATCATGTGTGTTTCAATTTCCTTCTTACACAGGAATATGTCAACAGAAGCGTACAAACTCTGCAGTACAGGTGAAGGATTCCAATGTAATTTTGAAGATGGTAACAACGATTGGAGGAATTTGATTGTAATGTTTGTAAGAATGTTGAAAGCCCAGTGAATTTTATTGTAATGCTTGTAAGAATGTTGCAAGTCCAGTGAATTTTATTGTAATGCTTGTAAGAATGTTGCAAGTCAGTGAATTTATTGAATGCTTGTAAGAATGTTGCAAGCCCAGTGAATTTATTGCAATGTTTTAAGAATGTTCAAGCTAGTGAATTTTATTGTAATGTTTGTAAGAATGTTGCAAACAGTGAATTTTATAATGCTTGTAAGAATGTTGCAAGCAGTGAATTTTATTGTAATGCTTGTAAGAATGTTGCAAGTCCAGTGAATTTGAGGCTTACTCTAATCGATTTGTATTTGTTAATAGTTCTGTTACGTGCTCAACTCGAATCTAGCCAAGATTATCTAGAACAACTACATAATTTGTTTGTCTAAAACTTTCATGAGAACAAAAATTATCCCATTCTCCAAAATAAATTCCAGTGTTGAAATAATATTCTACACAAGTGCTATTACTAGAAATAGATCCAGACACAAACAAAATGTTAATAAGTCATTACTATGAGATCTAGACCACGAAATATTCATATAGTTATTACTATGAGATGTAGACCACGAAATGTTCATATAGTCATTACTGTGAGATGTAGACCACGAAATATTCATATAGTTATTACTATGAGATTAGACCACGAAATGTTCCTATAGTATTACTGTGAGGTCTAGACACGAAATGTTCATATAGTCATTACTGAGATCTAGACCACGAAATGTTCATATAGTCATTACTGTGAGATCTAGACCACGAAATGTTCATATAGTCATTACTATGAGATCTAGGTTCATATAGTCATTACTGTGAGATCTAGACCACGAAATGTTCATATAGTCATTACTATGAGATCAACCACGAAATGTTCATATAGTCATTACTATGAGATCTAGACCATAAGAAAATTCAATCGTTAGAGAAAACGTTTAATTATATCTACACGTGACTGAATATTTGAGCTGTTAGTAACGATTTGTGGATAGAGTTCAGATTCAGAAATATAGTCAATACCTGAAGTGGATGTAGGTGCCATGTCAAGGCTAAATGGATTTGAGAACGAAACATGTTTCGATGAAGATCAATATACATAAATCACTAGTACTATCAATTATTGTGTATGGATATAAGAAATGGGACAGTAAATAAGCTTATGAATAAACTAGTTTTGAATACTAATTCACAGACGGATTCTTACATGGAACGATGGATTGATTTACTTATTGATAATACCATCATCATTGCACTTCGGTTTGTAACATGTGCCTCGATCTCTTTCTATACAAGCAGATCTCGGCGGAGGTGCACGAACTCCTAGCACCGGACTTCAATGTAATTTAGAAGATCGTACAAAATATTTGTAGAATCTTTATCTTAATAATGAATTTGCCCTGGCGGCTTTCAACCTGCTGTCTCGATTGTGAAGGCCAAAGTTCTGTTACCGACGTGCTAACTTGAGATTAAATAAACATACCAAATTAAATGCAGAACACACGAATTTGGACAACACAAATTGGACATAATAATAGGAACTGACAGTAAATCATTAGTAAAGGTGGACAAATAAACTATGTAGAGAAAGTGGGTGAGAAAGTGTGAGAAAGTGGTGAGAAAGTGGGTAAAAGAGATCGCAGCCTACATAGTTATTTACCGAAGCGTGAGGATTATATCACTCCATCAATCAATCACAAAATCAATTTAAAACAGTCAATGAAAATAGTATCTGCAATGTCAATATATATATATCACTTTGTGAAGAATATGCAGCGTGAGTACTTTGCAGAACTTCAAGAGGTTCTACCTGACACAGGCTGAGAATCATTGACACATATTTTGGTACTCATCAGATTGCGATTATATGAATATTGAGAAAATATAGGTCACACAATTAACTACAGTGGGTGAAACTAAACCAAGAATGGCGACATCACAAGATCGAATCAAATTCGTTTCTAAAAATACTTCAGAAAATAAAAACAGAAACGATGAGGAAACTACATTTAAAAATAAACAAATAAAAAGAACGTGGTATCGAAGTGATTATATATCACGCGCGAAAGTTCAATATAGAATTGATTGCAACTTAATGTTCTAAAATCGTGAAAGTGCTGGCATCTTTACCTCATCTGACACTTGTCTGCTAATATCACGAAGTCTTTCCAGCGATGTTAAGAGAGAACAATATGCGTACAGAATGTCTGCCATCTTTGAGCATTTTATTTTGCAGTCACTTGACATCTACCTCTTCTGCTTTCAATGCCTTTGAGGTTCATTGCTGTATAATCATCCGCACCATTCATCTTTGTTTGACATCTACTCTCTGCTCTCCATTCCTTGAGGTTCATTGTTGCAATATCATCCGCCACCATTCATCTTTGTTTGACATCTACCTCTTCTGCTCTCCATTCCTTTGAGGTTCATTGTTGCATATATCATCCGCCACCATTCATCTTTGTTTGACATCTACCTCTTCTGCTCTCCATTCCTTTGAGGTTCATTGTTGTATATATCACCCGCCACCATTCATCTTTGTTTGACATCTACCTTCTGCTCTCATTCCTTTGTGGTTCATTGCTCATATATCACTCGCCACCATTCATCTTTGTTTGACATCTACCTTTCTGTTCCATTCCTTTGAGGTTCATTGTGCAATATCACCGCCACCATTCATCTTTGTTTGACATCTACCTCTTCTGCTCTCCATTCCTTTGAGGTTCATTGCTGCATATATCACCGCACCATTCATCTTTGTTTGACATCTACCTCTTCTGCTCTCCATTCCTTTGAGGTTCATTGCTGTATATATCACCCACCACCATTCATCTTTGTTTGACATCTACCCTTCTGCTTCCATTCCTTGAGTTCATTCTAAATAATATCCGCACACCATTCATCTTTGTTTGACATCTCCTCTTCTGCTCTCCATTCCTTTGAGGTTCATTGTTGATATATCACCGCACCATTCATCTTTGTTTGACATCTACCTCTCTGCTCTCCATTCCTTTGTGGTTCATTGCTGCATATATCACCCGCCACCATTCATCTTTGTTTGACATCTACCTCTTCTGCTCTCCATTCCTTTGTGGTTCATTGCTGTATATATCACCCGCCACCATTCATCTTTGTTTGACATCTACCTCTTCTGCTCTCCATGCCTTTGAGGTTCACTGCTCATATATTGGCCACCACCATTCATCTTTGTTTTTAGTCTTCACTTTCCAGTCTCTTATCTTCTTCTTCTTCCTACCAAGAGTGAAAACTCGCAGCCCTGGTTAGAGGAAGATCTTCTCTACAACGCCCATATCGACGACTTGTTAACTCCTCTTGTGAGTTTGTATGTGATTCGAGCTAAGACCGATTGTACGTTGTGCCAGTTATGCGCCTTCAAGTAGACCAGCACGTCCGATTTCTGCGACGCTTTTTATTTACTAGACTAGCTTCTAGGCCCTACCAGTTGCCTATTACGACATGCCTTGTGGATTGCACTGTAACTATTCTTGCTCCCTTTCGAGCCCCAGCAACACACGAGTGGATGACTCTTATTTTTTCTATGTCTACGTTAGTATGCTAAGGTCCACTTAAATGTTATCTCTCCATCGTTTTCTTGGTCTGCTTCGCGACCTTCCTCTTCTTTTTGTCATATTAAATTGTAGGCTTTCTGTTCCTGCATTCTTTCAATATGCACTATCCATCGTATTTATTAACCTTATCAGATGGTAATTATAGTGATTTCAACAAATTATAAATATTCCTATTGTTTCCCATTCACCATTTTTCACTATTTCATTCTTGTGTGTCTGAAATATCGTCTGAAGACTGTGTTCAAAGATCTGTTCATCGTATTTCGTTGTGCTGAAATATCCGTCTGAAGACTGTGTTCAAAGATCTGTTCATCGTGTTTCGTTGTGCTGAAATATCCGTCTGAAGACTGTGTTCAAAGATCTGTTCATCGTGTTTCGTTGTGCTGAAATATCCGTCTGAAGACTGTGTTCAAAGATCTGTTCATCGTGTTTCGTTGTGCTGAAATATCTGTCTGAAGACTGTGTTCAAAGATCTGTTCATCGTATTTTGTTGTGCTGAAATATCCGTCTGAAGACCGTGTTCAAAGATCTGTTCATCGTGTTTCGTTGTGCTGAAATATCCGTCTGAAGACTGTGTTCAAAGATCTGTTCATCGTGTTTCATTGTGCTGAAATATCCGTCTGAAGACTGTGTTCAAAGATCTGTTCATCGTGTTTCGTTGTGCTGAAATATCCGTCTGAAGACTGTGTTCAAAGATCTGTTCATCGTGTTTCGTTGTGCTGAAATATCCGTCTGAAGACTGTGTTCAAAGATCTGTTCATCGTGTTTCGTTGTGCTGAAATATCCGTCTGAAGACTGTGTTCAAAGATCTGTTCATCGTGTTTCGTTGTGCTGAAATATCCGTCTGAAGACTGTGTTCAAAGATCTGTTCATCGTATTTCGTTGTGCTGAAATATCTGTCTGAGACTTGTTCAAAGATCTGTTCATCGTATTTGTTGTGCTGAAATATCCGAGCCTAAGACCGTGTTCAAAGATCTGTTCATCGTGTTCGTTGTGCTAAATATCCGTCTGAAGACTGTGTTCAAAGATCTGTCATCGTTTCATTGTCTGGAAATATCCGTTTAAGACTGTGTTCAAGATCTAGTTCATCGTGTTTCGTTGTGCGAAATATCCGTCTGAAGACTGTGTTCAAAGATCTGTTCATCGTTTCGTTGGTTGAAATATCCGTCTGAAGACTGTGTTCAAAGATCTGTTCATCGTGTTTCGTTGTGCTGAAATATCCGTCTGAAGACTGTGTTCAAAGATCTGTTCTATGTTCGTTGTGCTGAAATATCCGTCTGAAGACTGTTCAAGATCTGTCATCGTGTTTCTTGTCTGAAATATCGTCTGAAGCTGTGTTCAAAGATCTGTTCATCGTGTTTCGTTGTGTGAAATATCCGTCTGAAGATGTTCAAATTGTTCATCGTGTTTCTTGTGCTGAAATATCTCTGAAGACTTGTTCAAAGATCTATCATCGTGTTTATTGCTGAAATATCCGTCTGAAGATGTGTTCAAAGATCTGTTATCGTGTTTTGTGCTGAAATATCCGTCTGAAGACTGTGTCAAAGATCTGTTCATCGTGTTTCGTTGTGCTGAAATATCAGTCTGAAGACTGTGTTCAAAATCTGTTCATCGTGTTTGTTGTGCTGAAATATCCGTCTGAAGACTGTGTTCAAAGATCTGTTCATCGTGTTTCGTTGTGCTGAAATATCCGTCTGAAGACTGTGTTCAAAGATCTGTTCATCGTGTTTCGTTGTGCTGAAATATCTGTCTGAAGACTGTGTTAAAAGATCTGTTCATCGTGTTTTGTTGTGCTGAAATATCCGTCTGAAGACTGTGTTCAAAGATCTGTCTATCGTGTTTCGTTGTGCTGAAATATCCGTCTGAAGACTGTGTTCAAAGATCTGTTCATCGTGTTTCATTGTGCTGAAATATCCGTCTGAAGACTGTGTTCAAAGATCTGTTCATCGTGTTTCGTTGTGCTGAAATATCCGTCTGAAGACTGTGTTCAAAGATCTGTTCATCGTGTTTCGTTGTGCTGAAATATCCGTCTGAAGACTGTGTTCAAAGATCTGTTCATCGTGTTTCGTTGTGCTGAAATATCCGTCTGAAGACTGTGTTCAAAGATCTGTTCATCGTGTTTCGTTGTGCTGAAATATCCGTCTGAAGACTGTGTTCAAAGATCTGTTCATCGTGTTTCGTTGTGCTGAAATATCCGTCTGAAGACTGTGTTCAAAGATCTGTTCATCGTGTTTCGTTGTGCTGAAATATCCGTCTAAAGACTGTGTTCAAAGATCTGTTCATCGTGTTTAATTGTGCTCCAGATGTTGCATTCATATACAACAAATGATCTTATTGCACTTTATACATTGTGATCATGGTGTTACGAGACAGGCATTGACATAATGTATAGAAAGTTGGCATATGGGCTACTCATATAAATAATTTCATAACCAAAACCCCAAAGAATGTTTTCCCACTTCTTCGGCGACCTCTGGTCATGCATTTAGTCCCAAGTGGACAACACACTTGAAAGTCAGTTTCAGGTATGTCAGGTTTCTCAAAGATGCGTTTTTGAGGTCGACTGGGTGTTGCCACATGCTGCTTCTCAGTTCACCCAAGTAAGAACATTCTTGTAGACATGCTCTGGTATCTGTTCCGTCTGCTGCCACTGACATATAACATAGAACTGTTTGACTTAGTCCTAGTCTAAGTAAGTGTCTATTGAGTATGCAGTGTCCAGTACGTATGAGAAATTAAATGACCTGGTTTGTTCTACTGTCAATGACATATAACATAGAACTGTTTGACTTAGTCCTAGTCTAGGTAAGTGTCTATTGAGTATGTAGTGTCCTGTACGTAGGAGAAATTAAATGACCTGGTCTGTTCTACTGAGGTTTTTGAGGATCTTGTTAGAGGCCAGCTTTAAAAAATTCTGCCAAACCTTTAGCGTCACGACTCCAAGTATAAAATCTTCTTCACAAAAGAGCTAAAGATGCATATATTAAAAGCAGTGAGAGCGAGTAATTATCATGTTTCTCTGAATGTCATGTCATGTCATATTGCAATTACACAGACGGGTTATTGAAGTCATTTAGATTAGAACACAGACCAGACGAATGAAAACTTTTATCGGGTCATCAATGGTCAGTATGAAATCTGCCCTTATTCATAATTGGCACTTACATCGGCTTTTCCCATTACCATGTTAAGTTAATATGATAGAAATGTACACAATTGTACAAATATGAAACTTGTGTAGCAAAGGATTAGTTACAAATCCTACAAATGGAACATTTGTAATGACCTGAAAATGATAGCGATTGTTGTACCTGGCTTACAAATCGGATGCAGAAACTATTGTTGTTTCCTGTGCAAATGTGACAGCAGAATGAGCGAGAATCACTATGTAGGGAAACTGTGGAATTTGCGCGCAACTTAAACACCCTTTGACAAATATGTGAATGGAAAAGCATTAGTAGATCCACAGAAAATCTACTTGCCACCTCTTCACATTAAAATCGACTTCAATAATATTTCTGTCCAAGCATCATGAAGAAGTTGGAATTGAATATTTGTGACAAATATTTCCTAATTAATAAGTGATGTTAAACTTTTTCTTCCTCTTTGTTTTCGTTCTATACCACCAAATGTAATCACTCTTTGTGATATGTGTGACCTTTGCCAAGAACGTGTATACGTTGCACATTGGTTTGGTAGGCTTCCAAACGCATAGACTTCTACACGTTTAGGACACGTTCATCCCATTTCATCCAAACCTCCTTTGTCGTCTCTTACGACATGCATGGCAGGTAAAAGTGGTTCTATTCTTTACACTCCAAATTTGGGCCCCGGTAACCACTCGGGTGATGATGTTAAACTGAAGGAACATAGTTTTGTTGAATCTGGCATTCGACAATTAATGAGTGACTTCTCATTTGAGGTAGTCGATAACCCTTTCACTCTTCTGAGACGACATAACGGCTCTCATTGTGTTTTGGTTATTGATTATTGAAACAACGTTATAAAACTCCTGGCAAACACGTAGGTGCTCAGTCTTACACAACACATTACAAATGGTATGTATACTGATAGTTTCCGTGGCTCGCTAACAATTGTAAGAGGTTAAGTATGTTTTAAGAAGACACAAAGCCAGTATACTGGCTAATTCGGAATGTATTGCAACAGTGGCGGCTCGTGATTATTTGTGTTGGTGGGGCCAGACAAATATTTTAGGAAAAATTATGGCTTTGGGTTAGGTTATATTTTAGTATTTACTATTATTTGTCTATTCCGGAAGTAATCTCTTCTTTACTAGAACGTACAGTATCGTAGACATTATATCTATTCCGGGAAGTAATTCTGTCTTTACTAGAACGTACAGTATCGTAGACATTATATTTATTCCGGGAAGTGATTCTGTCTTTACTAGGAACGATAACAGTTTATCGTAGAACATTATATCTATTCCGGGAAGTGATTCTGTCTTTACTAGAACGTACAGTATCGTAGACATTATATCTATTCCGGGAAGTGATTCTGTCTTTACTAGAACGTACAGTATCGTAGACATTATATCTATTCCGGAAGTGATTCTTCTTTACTGGAACGTACAGTATCGTAGACATTATCATTATTCCGGGAAGTGATTCTGTATTTACTAGAACGTACAGTATCGTAGACATTATATTTATTCCGGAAGTAATCTCTCTTTACTGGAACGTACAGTATCGTAGACATTATATCTATTCCGGGAAGTGATTCTGTCTTTACTAGAACGTACAGTATCGTAGACATTATATCTATTCCGGAAGTGATTCTTCTTTACTGGAACGTACAGTATCGTAGACATTATATCTATTCCGGGAAGTGATCTCTTCTTTACTGGAACGTACAGTATCGTAGACATTATATCTATTCCGGGAAGTGATTCTTTTTACTAGAACGTACAGTATCGTAGACATTATATTTATTCCGGGAAGTAATCTCTTCTTTACTGGAACGTACAGTATCGTAGACATTATATCTATTCCGGAAGTGATTCTTCTTTACTAGAACTACAGTATCGTAGACATTATTTTCTATTCCAGGAAGTGATCTCTTCTTTACTAGAAGTACAGTATCGTAGACATTATATTTATTCCGGGAAGTGATTCTGTCTTTACTAGAACGTACAGTATCGTAGACATTATATCTATTCCAGGAAGTGATTCTGTCTTTACTAGAAAGTACAGTATCGTAGACATTATATTTATTCCGGGAAGTGATTCTGTCTTTACTAGAAAGTACAGTATCGTAGACATTATATCTATTCCGGGAAGTAATCTCTTCTTTACTAAAACGTACAGTATCGTACACTGTAGACATTAAACTGTATATTTGATTTTAATTTATATATAGCAACTTTCAAGCTAATTAGTTTACATTAAGAATATTAGGAAAATTTATAAAATAATAAATACATCGTTATATATTAATTTGTGGTCCGGGCCACTGTATCTCTCTTTACTAATGACGAGCCACCACTGTATTGCAATATAAACGTGTCCGAATGTAAAATAAATAAGGAGTGAAAGGGTTAAAAAAAACACATTTGAATATGATTAATAAATAGACAGTAAAGAAGTATTAGGGCACCAACTTACACACACATGATTTGAACCACTTATTTCTTACAGCGCCCATTGCCTAGCCCTGCAGGCGAGCACTTTAAAGAAATGAGACCGTAACGACAAAACTAACGTCCGTCAATACTGTAGGGAACAGTCAGGTATGTACTGTATGGAACAGTCGGGTATGTACTGTAAAGAACATTTAGGTATGTATTGTAGGGAACAGTCAGGTATGTACTGTAGGGAACATTTAGGTATGTATTGTAGGGAACAGTTAGGTATGTATTGTAGGGAACAGTCAGGTATGTACTGTAGGGAACATTTAGGTATATATTGTAGAAAGTCAGGTATGTACTGTATGGAACAGTCGGTATGTACTGTAAAGAACATTTAGGTATGTATTGTAGGGAACATTTAGGTATGTACTGTAGGGAACATTTAGGTATGTATTGTAGGGAACAGTCAGGTATGTACTGTAGGGAACATTTAGGTATGTACTGTAGGGAACATTTAGGTATGTATTGTAGGGAACAGTCAGGTATGTACTGTAGGGAACAGTCAGGTATGTACTGTAGGGAACAGTCAGGTATGTACTATAGGGAACAGTCAGGTATGAATAAAACAAGAAAAAAACCCCAGATATAGTAGATACCTATAAAGTGAGATCGATTAAAAAATCAGAAATAGAGACAAGTTGGCAATTAGTTACGTTGATTTTTTCCCCTTTATCCAGAAGCATTTCAGCTCTTAAGCTCGGTCCCATAGACATCGTAACCCTACGGTTCGGTGCCACTAACACCGTAAATCTGGAAAACCTGTGACTTTTCTGCCAGCCCGCGGAGTTGACCAGCACTCAGAGGGGGCTTGTCACCCGTCGTCCAACACGCTACGAACACGCAGGGCAGGCGAGTAAACTTACGATGATTAAAAGACATGGGCAGTATCACAAACGTATAGTTAAATATAGGAAAGTTAGCAAAAGGAAATCTTCTAAGAATAACTATTTTTGTCCTGTGGCAACAAATGGATGACAATCTTGGATAACAAAATAAATATTTTGTTAGAAAATTTAATCTTTTGAAATAAAGTGCCCCTGAACAGTTCTTAAAATGTTACACAAAGAAGTGGAAAGTTATCACCATTCTACAAGACATGAACATCAATGAGACATGTCTCATAAACAATATCATGTTTCGTAAACTGAAATATCTTTTGTTATATTAATTAAACGACACAGTGATTTAGATCATGCAGCGATGGAGGATGTGGTTTTTGGAAGACGAGACTGGAGAAGACTAAGACGATGGCAGCAACAGTGCGTAAAAACGCTACCTTGAACATGAGAATGGAGAAGACAGCAGAAATTACTAAATATGGAGACCCATTAAGACGTGTCATAGTTCCCCAGATGGCAGCGGAGGAATGGACAGTTCATGATAGTTAGAGTAGTATAATTAGATTATTTAATGTTGAGACTATGTGTTGTATCTCTATGCAGAAGTCAACACATAATACAGAACACGACGTTTTGTGTAGAAAAATAGTGACGATTTAGAGTAACAGTTGCTAAGAACAGTTAGTAAATAGAGAGAGACAACATAAACATTGGGCACGACCAGACGTGTTCATGCATGGTCCTAGTAATAATAATAAATGTAAATGAAACGATTCCACCTTGTTCGTTAGTATATATATTCGTGTGTAAGGCCTTAGAAAATATTGCCCCTACTACAATATCAAGTGTCATCACCACCTAAGGCCCTACTACAGACGGGATGTGATAATGATAGTAACGTTCAGTACAGAACAAGATACACGAAACAGTTCAGTACAGAACAAGATACACGAAACAGTTCAGCATAGAACAAGATACACGAAACAGTTCTGTACAGAACAAGATACACGAAACAGTTCTGTACAGAACAAGATACACGAAACAGTTCTGTACAGAACAAGATACACGAAACAGTTCAGTATAGAACAAGATACACAAAACAGTTCTGTACAGAACAAGATACACGAAACAGTTCAGCATAGAACAAGATACACAAAACAGTTCTGAACAGAACAAGATACACGAAACAGTTCTGTACAGAACAAGATACACGAAACAGTTCTGTACAGAACAAGATACACGAAACAGTTCAGTATAGAACAAGATACACGAAACAGTTCAGTATAGAACAAGATACACGAAACAGTTCTGTACAGAACAAGATACACGAAACAGTTCAGTATAGAACAAGATACACAAAACAGTTCTGTACAGAACAAGATACACGAAACAGTTCAGTATAGAACAAGATACACAAAACAGTTCTGTACAGAACAAGATACACAAAACAGTTCTGTACAGAACAAGATACACGAAACAGTTCAGTATAGAACAAGATACACAAAACAGTTCTGTACAGAACAAGATACACAAAACAGTTCAGTACAGAACAAGATACACAAAACAGTTCAGTACAGAACAAGATACAGAAACAGTTCAGATAGAACAAGATACACGAAACAGTTCAGTACAGAACAAGATACACGAAACAGTTCTGTACAGAACAAGATACAAAACAGTTCTGACAGAACAAGATAAACGAAACAGGAACAAGATACAGAAACAGTTCTACATATAACAAATTACATGAAACAGTTCTACATAGAACAAACTACATGAAACAGTTCTACATATAACAAATTACATGAAACAGTTCTACATAGAACAAACTACATGAAACAGTTCTACATAGAACAAACTACATGAAACAGTTCTACATAGAACAAACTACATGAAACAGTTCTACACATAACAAGTTACATGAAACAGTTCTACACATAACAAGTTACATGAAACAGTTCTACACAGTAAATACTACATGAAACAGTTCTACACAGTAAATACTACATGAAACAGTTCTACACAGTAAATACTACATGAAACAGTTCTACACAATAAATACTACATGAAACAGTTCTACACAATAAATACTACATGAAACAGTTCTACACAATAAATACTACATGAAACAGTTCTACACAGTAAATACTACATGAAACAGTTCTACACAATAAATACTACATGAAACAGTTCTACACAGTAAATACTACATGAAACAGTTCTACACAATAAATACTACATGAAACAGTTCTACACATAACAAGTTACATAAAACAGTTAAGCACAAAACAAACTACATGAAAAAGTTCTGGTAAAGATGTTACGAAGTAAAGGATAATATGAAAGTGACACTTATAATTGTTTCTATGTTGATAGTTCGAATATTGATAATAAAAGACATAAACAAACAATCTGGGCCCACATTGGTACCAACCTTTGTATCCACCTTTGTAGTTTCCTCCCATTGGACAACGAAGGGGCTGACTATGTCTTTCTTCTCCTTCATGATCGTGATTGGCTGAACAGCAACACGGGTCAGAGGCATCTCTGGTATTGTTGACCTCAGACAGCAGCACCACAATAATGTAGTGATGTCATAATATTTGACTGAAGTATAATCTCTGGTATTAAATGACTTGCAGCAAGGAACACTGGATTGGGGGTGTTTTCAGAGTGTAGTTTAAAGTATAACTTTTCAGCAAACTTGAACAGAAGCGTTACTGCAATGTGGTTTTTCAGCGATCTAAGTTAGTAGAACCACTACCATGTGGTACTTGCATGATATAATCTGGTATAACATCTTATCTATTTCAACAAGTTTCAGCGATCTAAGTTAGTAGAACCACTACCATGTGGTACTTGCATGATATAATCTGGTATAAACTATCTATGTTAACGTGTTACATTGACCTCAAATACCAACACTAATTAACAAAAGGCAGGCCACGCAAAAGATGAACCTCAGAGATAACAGAGACGACGAAAGACACTATCTACGAATCGCACACAAATGCCCGTTTTAGAAATCTCTTCTTGACCTGACGCTGTGAGGTAAAGCATGATTGAAGAAAAGACAGAAAAGAATTGAATATGGTACATGCATATGTTAATCTCAATCAAGTCAAATGTCTCGTGAAATCAGCGAAAGTCATGAATATAATATTCGAATAAACTGCTAATGAATAAATAGTTGTATATTTTTTTTAGAGCTAACATGTTTCGGAATCTGGAATACCGTAGGTAATATTAGAAGCGTATTGTTTATATTGAAACTCAAGACTGAGGTTAAGACAATGACTGTGAAGATTATTATAGGATTATGTCTGCCACAAGATAAGGTCATATCTTTCACTTGCAACAGACAACCGCATCAATAAAACGTGGTATGACACTAAATCATGATCTTCTCTTTGATCTTGTTGTAGACAACAAATGCAGTGATTATTGTATATAGAACAATTCTGATAGATGTCACGCTATTGTGGTACGATAAGGTAAAAAAAATGTCAAATTCCGATACGGAGAGAACAGCAAAGTCCAAATTAGAATCATATCTCACCATGAATCCCTATAATTTATTTGAAGTTCATAGACGCCTCAGGCTGAATGAGGCTATGACAATCAATTTCAGAATCTTGAGTGTATAACACACCTGATTCTGATGAATCAATATTATTTGTTGATAACTGCAACATCTTAGATTATCTGTAGAATGAAAGAAAAACAAATCAATTTTTCAAACATCAATAAGAATATCAATCACTCATATTGCATATTGATCATGCCGTAGATACCGTATTTTATGACGCACAGAGTGAAACGCTAATAATTCATTGTATGCCTTCAAGATATCGGCTTCAATAGAAAAGCTAGACCATAGATTCCCAAACTTTTTCGGCCCACCGCCCACTTTGCACGACTTAAACTTTGTAACGCCCCCCACCGCGCACTTTGCACGACATAAACTTTGTAACGCCCCCCACCGCGCACTTTGCACGACATAAACTTTGTAACGCCCCCCTCCACCGCACACTTTGCACGACATAAACTTTGTAACGCCCCACCGCCACTTTGCACGACATAAACTTTGTAACGCCCCATTATAACAGTTTGCCAACGCCCCCTCCCACATATATAAATGCTCTATTTTCACTTTGACATAGAAAACTGATATATATTTCTGTCACACATGGTCAATTTTCAAATGATTACATATATGAAATAAAAAATTGATGAACAAATGGATCGTTAAGATGGGCATAAGCTGAATTAAAATGCAGAATTCAAATTCTTAATGAGTATTCAATCGCACAATCACGAAATAAAACTCCCCTCAAATGCTTCTGAACCCAATTTCGCCCCACCCCGGGAAAGCTTCAGCGCCCGCTGGGGCGTAAGCCCACTTTGGGAACCCAAGAGCTAGACTAATTAGTATTTGGAAGGAGTAACAACAATAAACCATATCAATAAATATGTACCAGGTATTGATATGAAAAGACGGAAATAGCTAATGTGTGTGTACGCACTGTCATCATACTTGTTCAACATTGACATTGACGGAAGAAGCATTGATTTTGGGGGAAGCTGAGAATAGATAAATGGGATGTTCTTCGATCTTTTAGCGACCGACTGTTTGATGATGACACTAAAATTGATGTTGAATCTATCAAGTGATTTAGGGAATTTGGAATTTAACGTTGTAGAATTGGATATCTGGGAGGTAGAGTGTGTTTAACAAGCGAGTCACCGGTCAGATCAGTATGCGTACCCTTCGACATGCGATGTGGGAGACTGAGCTCCGGACCGATCGGTATGCATACCCTTCGACATGTGCTGTAGGAGACTAAGCGCCGGACCGATCGGTATGCATACCCTTCGGCATGTGCTGTTGGAGACTGAGCTCCAGTTTGTCAGAAGTTATGTGACGTATGTTTAAATAATCCAACCAAAACCAACATCAGAAGATATTTTCAAATAGATTGCACAGAAAAGGCCAGGAATAAATACTTATATATTAATGAAGAAATAATAACCAATCTCAGATAGGCAGAAACTCATCTGAAGAAATAATAACTAATCTCAGATAGACAGAAACTCATCTGAAGAAATAATAACTAATCTCAGATAGACAGAAACTCATCTGAAGAAATAATAACTAATCTCAGATAGGCAGAAACTCACCTGAAGAAATAATAACTAATCTCAGATAGACAGAAACTCATCTGAAGAAATAATAACTAATCTCAGATAGGCAGAAACTCATCTGAAGAAATAATAACTAATCTCAGATAGGCAGAAACTCACCTGAAGAAATAATAACTAATCTCAGATAGGCAGAAACTCACCTGAAGAAATAATAACTAATCTCAGATAGGCAGAAACTCACATGAAGAAATAATAACTAATCTCAGATAGGCAGAAACTCATCTGAAGAAATAATAACCAATAAACTCAGATAGATATCAGAAACTCATCTGAAGAAATAATAACTAATCTCAGATCTCATGAAGAAATAATAACCAATCTCAGATAGCAGAAACTCATCTGAAGAAATAATAACTAATCTCAGATAGACAGAAACTCATCTGAAGAAATAATAACTAATCTCAGATAGACAGAAACTCATCTGAAGAAATAATAACTAATCTCAGATAGGCAGAAACTCATCTGAAGAAATAATAACTAATCTCAGATAGGCAGAAACTCATCTGAAGAAATAATAACTAATCTCAGATAGGCAGAAACTCACATGAAGAAATAATAACTAATCTCAGATAGGCAGAAACTCATCTGAAGAAATAATAACTAATCTCAGATAGGCAGAAACTCATCTGAAGAAATAATAACTAATCTCAGATAGGCAGAAACTCATCTGAAGAAATAATAACTAATCTCAGATAGGAAGAAATTAATCTGAAGAAATAATAACTAATCTCAGATAGGCAGAAACTCATCTGAAGAAATAATAACTAATCTCAGATAGGAAGAAATCATCTGAAGAAATAATAACTAATCTCAGATAGGACAGAAACTTCATCTGAAGAAATAATAACTAATCTCAGATAGCAGAAACTCATCTGAGAATTATAACTAATCTCAGAAGAATCTATCTGAAGAAATAATAACTAATCTCAGATAGGCAGAAACTCACCTGAAGAAATATACTAATCTCAGATAGGAAGAAATTAATCTGAAGAAATAATAACTAATCTCAGATAGAAGAAACTATCTGAAGAAATAATAACTAATCTCAGATAGCAGAAACTCATCTGAAGAAATAATAACTAATCTCAGATAGGAAGAAATTAATCTGAAGAAATAATAACTAATCTCAGATAGCAGAAACTCACTGAAGAAATATACTAATTGTGAATTGAAGACACTAGATGCGACTCATGAAGAATTATCGATTGTGACATTGAAGACACTAAGAGTGCGACGTCTGTGACATTGAAGACACTAAGAGTGCCGACGTCTGTGACATTGAAGGCACTAAAGTCGACGTCTTGGCAAGGAAGGTAGTACTACGAAACAAACCTACCAATCTACAGAGGTTAAAACCCATAAAGAAATACAGAGTTGGAAGACAAGCACTGATATGATCACGAAACGACTTCACCAAAGACCTCAGTAGAACAGACCAGGTCTATATATTTCACTTACGTTCCGGACACTTGTGGGACAAATTAGCGTAATTTCATAAGCCGTTGGTATATCGACTCAAGAAGCAAGAGGTTTGTGGGCTAAATCATACAATCGACGTTTAACATGAGGTTCCGTTCAGAACTGCATTTTTTTAAGGAGATCCCACGGAGTGTGTCTGGAGCTACGGAGATTTCACGTTGTGCAATACTCTCAACATGTGGCATGTCATTTCTGCAGAGAGTGGAGGATTTCAAACTAGAGCCCCGGAGAAATAAAATTAATTCTTTGCCTATAGATCTCATTTTTTCGATTATGTGAAATAATCTACAGCAGATAAGACTGTGTTGTAGCAACCTCGAACACACAATAACAACGAGTAGGTTCCTTCAAGCAACCTGTAATTTTCATCATAATAACATGAATATACAAACAAACATAATAGTAGATAAGCAAGAACAACAAAACTAACGTAATATTACACAAGACTGTAAACTTGATATGGATAGGTGCATACGTATGTGGCTACCAACAGTATCATAATATGGGTATGAAAAGAACAAGAAACTTAATTAGCACACACTCAATAATTTTGATCACCACAAGACCACCAATAATGATTACCATAGAAGTATTCTACTTTGGTTAAGAAAACACTCTCTTGAACAGGATTATTAGAACACACTTGTAATTGTCTCCCATTAGCTGGGGGTCTAAAGCCAGAACTGCATTTAGGTGGTTTAACAATAACCGATTAACTTGTCATAAGTTCAACAATAACCGATTAACTTGTCATAAGTTTACCAATAACCGATTAACTTGTCATAAGTTTAACAATAACCGATTAATTTGTCGTAAGTTTAACAATAACCGATTAACTTGTCGTAAGTTTAACAATAACTGATTAACTTGTCATAAGTTTAACAATAACCGATTAACTTGTCATAAGTTCAACAAAAACCTATTAACTTGTCGTAAGTTTAACAATAACCGATTAAATTGTCATAAGTTTTACCCAAACTATCAAAACACAAAATGACATGTGATGTTCATTGTATCTATAATTTATGAGTTACTTCCCATTGTTCACTATGTTTGTGAATAAACTGTCAACGCTGCCTGGGCCGTTGTTAAGTGAAGTCTCTTATTGTAATGCAATACAAACTTTCTCTAGTTCGGAATGTGAAAACTCCGGCCAATTTAGCTCAAAAAAGATGATGTCTACCGATAGTGGGTCTTGAATAACATTCTAGTTTACAAGATTTGTTCTGCGACTTTTTCTTTATGGCTCTCAGGATAGTCCAACATTCTTCGAGTTGTTCAGAAGAGAACGGTATAAAGAAACTACTTGCAGGTCTAATGTAACGTATAACGGTACGAGAGGACTTTAATAACAAATAATATGAATACTGGACAAAATGAGTGTATATGAATTCTGAACAAATTGCATTTATAATCAAAGATAAGAGTAAACTGGAATATGCTTTTAAGTTACATTAAAGCAGTCTAATTATGTCTCACTGTATGACAAACATTTATGTCAGATTTAAAGAAAAACAAAATATTTTTCCAATCAGTTTTTCTTTAGTCTATTTATAGAGACATTCACAACAATTTATGGTTGCACTATTGTGAAACACAACAGTTTTGATGTTTTAGTCATTGTATTGTACTTTGCAAATGCTTCAAAATAATTCAACATTCTCAAAATCAGGCTTGTCAAAAGTCAGCCCTGTCGTAATCGATATGACCAATCAGATCTGATACCATGCTACAGTATAACTCCAGATGTGATACCATGCTCCAGTATAACTCCAGATCTGCTACCATGCTGTATAACTCCAGATGTGCTACTTTGAAATGGGGGTTTTCTGTTTCTAAAATATTAGTTACCTATTTGTACAAATTTTTGTCCTGGTGGATAATATGTATACATTTTGGTCGAAATTCGGATCTGCCTGTCTGTCCTACATGCTGGAGAGGCTTAACAGGGGCGCAAGGTAACTCATGTTCTTGGCACAAACCACAGAGCTAATAAAGAGTGGTTAACTTAACGGATAAGAATAAACGCAAACAAACAAACACCAACAATGCATCTACAGGGTGTTCTTCCTAGCACAACATTTTATTGTCTGATTCTATATGTTGTTTGCTGTGCAAGAAGTGAATTTCTTTCACTTTTGTTGTATCATTTGTTTGATAAAAGCCTTTTGGTCGAAACGTTGTTGTTTTGTTTTTGTAAAACTACAGTACTTTGTTTTTACGTGTTTCACCATTGCTACATAGTTTTACTGTAGTCTTCTCTTTTATCGATAATAGCAAAATAATTGAGTAACAAGTCATTCAACTTCTAACTTACGCAAGTTAAAACCCACGTTTTAACGCACTGTTTAGTATATACAATGTTGATACTAGAAGAAAATATCTGGTAACTTTCGTATGTTAAGTACTAGATAACTATTTCATTTATAAGGATGACAGAAATGAAAACTGTATTTTATTGGCTCACTTGCGTATTGTAGCGTCACGTGGACCATGTGAATCATCATCATCATCAAGTAGCTTATCCCTTCCGGAACTTGGCTTCAATGACAGCAGTCCTGAAAAGCTCTCTGTTCTGTGTAAGTTGACCGACGTCAGCAGCAGTCATTCTCAGATTGTCAATGACATCTTGCATCCATCGTCTTCTAGGTCTTCCTCTCATTCTTCTTCCATGCATCATTCCCTCCAAAATTATCTTCTCTAGGCACTCATGTCGTTTGATGTGTCCGAAATATTTAATTTTCATTGATTTTATGTTCTTTAATAGTCAACTATCTTTAATATCAAGATGATACAGAACAGAAGCATCTGCTCTTTCTCTTTCCATAATATTCTGAGTACTCTTCTGTAACATTTGCATTCAAAGGCATTTGAATACATTTATTTAATTAAATTTGTTAGCAGGTGAGGTGACTTGTCGGAAAATGTGTACAGTCCGAACGGTTTACCAGGTGGTTTTTCATAATGTTAGAGTTAGCAGCATTGATAGATACTGTTTGATGTTCATTTGTTTCTCTGCCTTCTTCCTCTCTTCACACAACTTCAGCAGTTACTATATTTCTGGTCCAGTTATTTATGACCCTTCACACTGTTTTCAAATAGCCTTAAGTGTAACTCTTCCTGGTGAATCTGTTTCTGCACCTTCTCCTTGCTGGGCAACAAAATCCTTCCCAAAATAATTCATTCCAGAAATGGAAGCAAATATATCTACAAGCATCCCAGAATAACTGTGTCTAACAACACGAGAAAAAACAAAACTAACAGACAAAGATAAACGAACTCTACAGATCAAATAGTAAGTTGACAAATTGTTTCCCTCTAACACAGTGTTATTCAAACTATAGTCCGTTCAACAACTCAAGCCCACAGTTCAATGTGAATTGCAGAAAAACCATCAATTCTACAGTTGCGAAACTTTGCACCCAATCTTAGAATTATACCGACGCAAATGTCTGATGAAAGAAATTGCTACAGGAAGACTGGATTTTGAAATATAACGGTTTCCTTTGTTGTTTACGGCATATTTGGCGAGTCTGAAACAAAATTTTAGTTTTCACAGTAAACGCACCAATACGACATTTGATGACAAGTCTCATGCAAAGGCGTAACATCCCAGCTCATACATGGGGGCCAATGATGATATTTACAATAGAGTCATGAAGTAAACAGGAAATGAAGACATAGTTTTATTATTGTTTTTAAATAACATAAAATACAGTTAAAGTTAGCTGCCATGTCAAATGCCATCCCCTTTCACGTCCAGGCTTGGGAATGGCAATGGTGGAGCTACTTGGAGACATTCTTTTCAAATCGCTACTTCTTCGGTACAATGTGCGTTTGTTAACTTATGGAGGTATCACTATAATAAAATAGCTCTTTTCTCTTGTATCTTGTATACGACATGCCTTGTTGTTCGCGGTATTACTATTCTTTGCTCCCTTTCCGAGCCCCGGTACTCCCAAACCCTGTCGAAACTAATGAAATCTCTTAATGGATTCAACATCAATATCCAGGATCTTCATCTAATCACCTGTGACTAATGTTGACCAACTTTTCTTATCATTTTTCATCTAATCACCTGTGACTAATGTTGACCAACTTTTCTTATCATTTCTCATCTGATCACCTGTGACTAATGTTGACCAACTTTTCTTATCATTTCTCATCTGATCACCTGTGACTAATGTTGACCAACTTTTCTTATCATTTCTCATCTGATCACCTGTGACTAATGTTGACCAACTTTTCTTATCATTTCTCATCTGATCACCTGTGACTAATGTTGACCAACTTTTCTTATCATTTCTCATCTGATCACCTGTGACTAATGTTGACCAACATTTCTTATCATTTCTCATCTGATCACCCGTGACTAATGTTGACCAACTTTTCTTATCATTTCTCATCTGATCACCTGTGACTAATGTTGACCAACTTTTCTTATCATTTCTCATCTAATCACCTATGACTAATGTTGACCAACTTTTCTTATCATTTCTCATCTGATCACCTGTGACTAATGTTGACCAACTTTTCTTATCATTTCTCATCTAATCACCTGTGACTAATGTTGACCAACTTTTCTTATCATTTCTCATCTGATCACCTGTGACTAATGTTGACCAACTTTTCTTATCATTTCTCATCTGATCACCTGTGACTAATGTTGACCAACTTTTCTTATCATTTCTCATCTGATCACCTGTGACTAATGTTGACCAACTTTTCTTATCATTTCTCATCTGATCACCTGTGACTAATGTTGACCAACTTTTCTTATCATTTCTCATCTGATCACCTGTGACTAATGTTGACCAACTTTTCTTATCATTTCTCATCTGATCACCTGTGACTAATGTTGACCAACTTTTCTTATCATTTCTCATCTGATCACCTGTGACTAATGTTGACCAACTTTTCTTATCATTTCTCATCTGATCACCTGTGACTAATGTTGACCAACTTTTCTTATCATTTCTCATCTGATCACCTGTGACTAATGTTGACCAACTTTTCTTATCATTTCTCATCTGATCACCTGTGACTAATGTTGACCAACTTTTCTTATCATTTTTCATCTAACATTATCATTTCTGGTTTTGTTTGCATTATTTCGAAAACATCGAGATACATATCATCTGGTGAGATACGACTAGCCCCAAAGAGGCTTTGATTAGAGTTAACAATCCAGATCTAAATTTATAAAATACATTGTTACAAAAACTGCAATACAAAAACTAAAAGATGTTAGTGATACTATCGGTATCTGGGGTATATGTTGATAAGTGGTGACGTTGCCATGCGTTTTGAAGGTAGGGGTTTGGATAGAATCCTGACCGATCCGTTCTGTTCACGTGTTTATTTTGTCCAGACTCCTATGATTGTTGCGGAGCTACAGGGTTTATGCTTTGTGAAATACTCCTGACAGGTGACGTACCATTTCTGTGAAGAGGGACCGAGCCATGAGGTAAAAATCTTCAGTTATACAGTCTGTCCTTCATCTTTAGGTCCTTATTAAATAAAGTTGTCCATAGCCTTTTCAGACCTTGGGATACGAAGTGCTTGTCACTTCACATATTTAGATCCTAGTATGCAGGAGGTCGACCTAAGGAGACTCTGAAACGAACTTTGCTGAGAGAGGCAGGGAAAAATCGGTCTCGGTTCCATGGAGGAGATTGAGCGGTTGCCCAGGATAGAGCGGTATGGAGAAATTACTTGCAGGACCTATGTAACGTATAACGGTACGAGAGGAATTATTATTATTATTATTATTATTATGTGCAGGAGGTAGGAGAGACAATTCCTTCCTTCCGCGTGGAACTTCGAGTGTAGGATTGAACCCACAACCCTCTTGTGTCTGAGTCGATAGGTGAACGCACTATGCATTACACTAATCCGTCCCACAAGACCCTTATTAGCGTTCCGTACGAACTTTGGTGAAAGAAATATCGGTCTCAGGTTCATAGAGGAGATTGAGCGAGTTGCCCAGGATAGAGCGGGATGGAGAAATTGCTTGCATGCCCTATGTAACGTATAATGGTACAATAGGAATTATTATTATTATATATTTTATATATATATATATATATATATATAGAGAGAGAGAGAGAGATAGATAGATAGAAAGAGAGAGAGAGAGCAAATACTCAAATGGCAGTCGGTGTTAGTTAAGTGAGTCTATGCTAACAAAAATACAATTGACATCTGTTTCAACAATACTATAATGATAAGCCAAGCGTTGACAATTAATACAGTCATTTTTTTATTTTACTTTGATCAAATTGGAGCAGGCGACCAACCGCATGTGCAGTCGATATCTCTGAATTTAGCCTGCTACAGCGCATACATATATATGACTGTGTTGGTATCATCAATGCTATGTTTTATACCAGGCTGTTACCATGTATAGAGCCATATTGCAACCATTTCAGTTCGTCACCAAATGTTTTAACTACTGATATATGACATAATTATTCGAATCATTGTATTACGCTACTAAATGCTGTAGCAATTTAACGACCTCGCTAATTACTTTAACCATTTAACTAAGCCAATAGTTATTTTGCACTGTTTTGGAACCTACAGGGAAAGAGGAGTAGGGGAAGGCATAGACATACCTGGAGAAGAGAGCTGAAGACTGATATTAAAAGGATAGGTAAAACATGGAAAGAATTGGAAGGAATGGCAAGAAAGGAAGAGTTGGAAGAAGTTTGTTGAAGACCTGTGCTCCGTTGGGAGTTGAAGGTGAAGAAGAATAGTTACTTTAACCATTTAACTAAACCAATAATTACTTTCACCATTTAACTACACCAATAATTACTTTCTAAACCAATTTAACTAAACACAATAATTACTTTCACCATATTATTTACATTTAACTAACCAATAATTACTTTCACCATTTAACTACACCAATAATTACTTTCACCATTTAACTACCAATATTACTTTCACCATTTAACTAACCAATAATTACTTTCACCATTTAACTAAACCAATAATTACTTTACCATTTAACTACCAATTTACTTTACCATTAACTAAACCAATAATTACTTTACAACCATTTACTACATCCAATAATTACTTTCACCATTTAACTACATCAATAATTACTTTCACATTTAACTACATCAATATTACTTTAACCATTTAACTAAACCAATAATTACTTTCACCATTTAACTACATCAATAATTACTTTCACCATTTAACTAAACCAATAATTACTTTCACCATTTAACTAAACCAATAATTACTTTCACCATTTAACTAAACCAATAATTACTTTCACCATTTAACTACATCAATAGTTACTTTCACCATTTAACTAAACCAATAATTACTTTACCATTTAACTAAGCCAATAATTACTTCACCATTTAACTAAACCAATAATTACTTTACCATTTAACTAAGCCAATAATTACTTTCACCATTTAACTAAACCAATAATTACTTTAACCATTTAACTACACCAATAGTTACTTTAACCATTTAACTACACCAATAATTACTTTCACTATTTAAAAGTCAGGTATACATATTCTATGGTCCGTAAAATCACAACCATCTTTATTGTGCAGAATAGCGTCGATCCCGCTCGTGTGTTGTCAGGGCTCGAAATGGGAACAAAGAATAGTTCCACTGTGACCTACAAGGCATGTCGTAGGAGACGATTGATGTAAGGGCCTAGGGAAGCTACACCTGTTAATAAAAAAAACATCGCAGAAATCGGATGTGCTGGCCTACTCGTAGGCGTATAGCTGGCACAACGTACAATCGCTCGTAGGCTCAGATGATATACAAATCACAAAGATTGGTTTAACAGGTGGTCGATATTGAGCGGTAGAAGAAAAAGAATAGATCTTACATTCTATATTAGCGCATGTAATAAATGCAATTTAATTAATTACTAAACTTTGTTACCCAGCTTCGTTGTGGATTTTCATCTTAAATTTATCTAACCGTAACTGCTCCGAGGTCGACCCATCTTCAATTTGGTACCAGAGAAGCCACTGAGAAGTAAAGGGGACAAGGATGTGGACTTACCGGCATTAAAGAACAAAATGGAAGCGTTAGAAATAAGATGCTACCGAACAATTCTTAGAATGCCCTGGAAATAGAATAGAAAATACAAGGACATACTACAAGACTTACATATCGCAGAGCATTGGCTCATAAACAACATCACGTCCCGGAAAATGAAGAATTTCCGTCACGTTAAACGTGATTTGGAGAGAACAGTAATGAAAGACATGGTTTCTGGAGGTAGAGGCAGGGTAAGACCAAGACGAAGGTGGCATCAAAGAAACATTGAACATGAAGGGCGGGATAGAAGAGATTTGCTAGAGACACAAAGAAACATTGAACATGAAGGGCGGGATAGAAGAGACTTGCTAGAGACATAAAGAAACATTGAACATGAAGGGCGGGATAGAAGAGATTTGCTAGAGACACAAAGAAACATTGAACATGAAGGGCGGGATAGAAGAGATTTGCTAGAGACAGACTGTTCAGTCAGGCTGGGATGAAAGCAGACTGCAAGGACATACTTACTGATACATGATAAACGTTATACTATAACCAGGAAAATGAGTCTATGTATGGAAGATTTGCTGTGCAAGACAAACGACATTTTCTAACAATGAAGGGCGGATAGAAGAGATTTGCTAGAGACACAAGAAACATTGAACATGAAGGGCGGGATAGAAGAGATTTGCTAGAGACACAAAGAAACATTGAACATGAAGGGCGGGATAGAAGAGATTTGCTAGAGACACAAAGAAACATTGAACATGAAGGGCGGGATAGAAGAGATTTGCTAGAGACACAAATAAACATTGAACATGAAGGGCGGGATAGAAGAGACTTGCTAGAGACACAAATAAACATTGAACATGAAGGGCGGGATAGAAGAGATTTGCTAGAGTCAGCCTGTTTTTCAGTCAGGCTGTGATGATGAAAGCCATGTACTGCAAGGGACATGCTACTTGATGATGATAAACGTGATACTATAACCAGGAAAATGATGGTCTATGTATGGAAGATTTGCTGTGCAACGACAAACTGACATTTTCTTCAACAATTTCTGCTGGAGGAAAGACAACTACCGTATCGTTTCTATACTTTGTTTTTTCTATGAATATGTGGCGCAGAGGTTAGGTGCTCACCTCTCGTTTCAAAAGTACTCGGTTTGCTCCCTCATGGGATATTTTTCTAGAGATCCCTGATCTCAGTGTAGGTGAGATCAAGTTCCTATGCCTATCGCAGACTGGCGATAAAACATAGGTCCCGTGTACAACTTGTGCATAAAAAAGAACAATTGACAGTTGAAAATTCGAAAAGATCAGGCTGGAAAGTCGCAGCCCCAGCAAAATTCGTTTAAAAGATAAATTTTAAAATATTTTTACCATCTTCTAAATTACAGCGGAGACCATCACCGGTGCTACGGAGTTTATGCATTGCCGCTGAGATCTTCCTGTGTAAGAAATAGAAGGGAGCGCATATGGTCCTATCTGTCTGTCAGTCAATCATTTTATATGAAAAAACTATTAAAAAGCAGAGTACTTATAACTATCTATTTTCGAAGACCAATATTGTAACACTACTGTACATATACTAGAACGTGCTATATGCAAATATATGAGATTGTATCCGAAGAGATCTGAAAACCGACAGATTGTGCAACCCAACTTGACTATTCAAAGAATAACGATTGTAATATTCGAAAGGGCAATGTTCAAACGACCAGAAATCGATTAATTTCAGTGGCAAAAAAATCGATCTAAATTAATGGTTATTGGCTGACACAATCGACTATATGGTACACTGGGCGTATACACAGCAACTTAGTCATAGTCAGCAGCAGGTATGGTACACATGATGATTGTTACTGTAGCTAGTTTGTTATGTAAATCTTAAATCCAATTTTTTTGTTATGGCTGTTTCACTGCCAGCATCCAGAATATGATCAAGGAATCACTTCAGTATGTTAAGAGCTCTTTGCTGCTTTGTGGTCGAGTCGCTGCCTTTCGTTCTCAAGGTCGTAGGTTCCAATCCAGACCGCACCGTTCTGTTTATGGGTGCATTTTTCAAGAGATTCCTAGGATTGTTGCCGGAGCTGCGGAGCGCGTGCTTTTCACAATACACACGGAAAATGGTGTGCTATTTCTTTGGAGAGTAATTGTAGTGCCTCTGTCATGGTAGTATCTCTGAGTTTCTACTGTTGTTGAGATGATAGTGTCTCTGAGTTTGTACTGTTGATGAGATGATAGTGTCTCTGAGTTTCTACTGTTGTTGAGATGATAGTGTCTCTGAGATGGTACAGTACCAGAAAATACAGATTTTGACATGCTAATTCTCTGTGATGATATGTCTCTGAGATGTACAGTACATGACCTGACATTTTTTTTAGATGTAATTTCTCTGTGATGATAGTGTCTCTGAGATGGTACAGTCTGATATGGTAAAGTCTCTAAGTTTGTACTGTCTCTGAGATGTTAATTTCTCTGTGTTGGTAGTGTTTCTGATATGGTCAAGTCTAAAGTTGTACTGTCTTTGATATGGTAGTGTCTCTGGTTTGTATTATCTCTGAGATGGTAGTGTGTCTGAATGGTACTTTTTTCTGAAAGGATAGTTTCTCTGCAACGGTAGCAGTATCTAAGATGTTAGTGTATTAGAGATGGTAGTTTGTCTGAGATGGTGCAGTTGTGTCCTAAGATGGCAGTTATCTCTAAGATGGCAGTTCCTAAGATGCAGTTACTCTAAGATGCAGTTTCTAGATGGGTACGTTATTGAGATGGAATGTTCTAAGATGGCAGTCCCTAAGATGGCAGTTCCTAAGATGGCAGTTACCCTAGATGGCAGTTACCCTAAGATGGCAGTTACCCTAAGATGGCAGTTACCCTAAGATGGCAGTTTACCTGAGATGGCAGATGTTACCTAAGATGGCAGTTACCTAAGATGGCAGTTACCATAAGATGCAGTTACCCTAGATGGCAGTTACTCTAAGATGCAGTTACCTAAGATGGACAGTTACCCTAAGATCGCAGTTTCTCTGAGATGGCAGTTACTCTAAGATGCAGTTACCTAAGATGGCAGTTACTCTAAGATGACAGTTACTCTAAGATGACAGTTACTCTAAGATGACAGTTACTCTAAGATGACAGTTACTCTAAGATGGCATTTACTCTAAGATGACAGTTACTCTAAGATGGCAGTTACTCTAAGATGGCAGTTACTCTAAGATGACAGTTACTCTAAGATGCATTACCTAAGATGCATTACTCTAAGATGACAGTTACTCTAAGATGACAGTTACTCTAAGATGCCAGTTACTCTAAGATGACAGTTACTCTAAGATGGCAGTTACTCTAAGATGACAGTTACTCTAAGATGACAGTTACTCTAAGATGACAGTTACTCTAAGATGACAGTTACTCTAAGATGGCAGTTACTCTAAGATGACAGTTACTCTAAGATGACAGTTACTCTAAGATGACAGTTACTCTAAGATGACAGTTACTCTAAGATGCCAGTTACTCTAAGATGACAGTTACTCTAAGATGACAGTTACTCTAAGATGACAGTTACTCTAAGATGACAGTTACTCTAAGATGACAGTTACTCTAAGATGACAGTTACTCTAAGATGGCAGTTACTCTAAGATGACAGTTACTCTAAGATGACAGTTACTCTAAGATGACAGTTACTCTAAGATGCCAGTTACTCTAAGATGACAGTTACTCTAAGATGACAGTTACTCTAAGATGACAGTTACTCTAAGATGACAGTTACTCTAAGATGCCAGTTACTCTAAGATGACAGTTACTCTAAGATGACAGTTACTCTAAGATGGCAGTTACTCTAAGATGACAGTTACTCTAAGATGACAGTTACTCTAAGATGACAGTTACCCTAAGATGACAGTTACTCTAAGATGACAGTTACTCTAAGATGGCAGTTACTCTAAGATGACAGTTACTCTAAGATGACAGTTACTCTAAGATGACAGTTACTCTAAGATGACAGTTACTCTAAGATGACAGTTACTCTAAGATGACAGTTACTCTAAGATGACAGTTACTCTAAGATGGCAGTTACTCTAAGATGGCAGTTACTCTAAGATGACAGTTACTCTAAGATGACAGTTACTCTAAGATGACAGTTACTCTAAGATGACAGTTACTCTAAGATGACAGTTACTCTAAGATGACAGTTACTCTAAGATGACAGTTACTCTAAGATGACAGTTACTCTAAGATGACAGTTACTCTAAGATGACAGTTACTCTAAGATGACAGTTACTCTAAGATGACAGTTACTCTAAGATGACAGTTACTCTAAGATGACAGTTACTCTAAGATGGCAGTTACTCTAAGATGACAGTTACTCTAAGATGACAGTTACTCTAAGATGACAGTTACTCTAAGATGACAGTTACTCTAAGATGACAGTTACTCTAAGATGACAGTTACTCTAAGATGACAGTTACTCTAAGATGACAGTTACTCTAAGATGACAGTTACTCTAAGATGACAGTTACTCTAAGATGACAGTTACTCTAAGATGACAGTTACTCTAAGATGACAGTTACTCTAAGATGACAGTTACTCTAAGATGACAGTTACTCTAAGATGCCAGTTACTCTAAGATGACAGTTACTCTAAGATGGCAGTTACTCTAAGATGACAGTTACTCTAAGATGGCAGTTACTCTAAGATGGCAGTTACTCTAAGATGACAGTTACTCTAAGATGACAGTTACTCTAAGATGACAGTTACTCTAAGATGACAGTTACTCTAAGATGACAGTTACTCTAAGATGGCAGTTACTCTAAGATGACAGTTACTCTAAGATGGCAGTTACTCTAAGATGACAGTTACTCTAAGATGACAGTTACTCTAAGATGACAGTTACTCTAAGATGACAGTTACTCTAAGATGACAGTTACTCTAAGATGACAGTTACTCTAAGATGCCAGTTACTCTAAGATGACAGTTACTCTAAGATGACAGTTACTCTAAGATGACAGTTACTCTAAGATGACAGTTACTCTAAGATGACAGTTACTCTAAGATGACAGTTACTCTAAGATGACAGTTACTCTAAGATGCCAGTTACTCTAAGATGACAGTTACTCTAAGATGACAGTTACTCTAAGATGACAGTTACTCTAAGATGACATTTACTCTAAGATGACATTTACTCTAAGATGACAGTTACTCTAAGATGACAGTTACTCTAAGATGACAGTTACTCTAAGATGACAGTTACTCTAAGATGACAGTTACTCTAAGATGACAGTTACTCTAAGATGACAGTTACTCTAAGATGACAGTTACTCTAAGATGACAGTTACTCTAAGATGACAGTTACTCTAAGATGACAGTTACTCTAAGATGACAGTTACTCTAAGATGACAGTTACTCTAAGATGACAGTTACTCTAAGATGACAGTTACTCTAAGATGACAGTTACTCTAAGATGACAGTTACTCTAAGAATAGATTCCAAGATGTACTCTAAGATGACAGTTACTCTAAGATGACAGTTACTCTAAGATGATTTAGTTACTCTAAGATGACAGTTACTCTAAGATGACAGTTACTCTGAAGATGCAGTTACTCTAAGATGAGCAGTTACTCTAAGATGCAGTTACTCTAAGATGACAGTTACTCTAAGATGACAGTTATCTCTAAGATGCAGTTACTCTAAGATGACAGTTACATCTAAGATGACAGTTTACTCTAAGATGACAGTTACTCTAAGATGACAGTTACTCTAAGATGACAGTTACTCTAGATGACAGTTACTCTAGAGACAGTTACTCTAAGATGACAGTTACTCTAAGATGCAGTTACTCTAAGATGACAGTTACTCTAAGATGACAGTTACTCTAAGATGACAGTTACTCTAAGATGACAGTTACTCTAAGATGACAGTTACTCTAAGATGACAGTTACTCTAAGATGACAGTTACTCTAAGATGACAGTTACTCTAAGATGCCAGTTACTCTAAGATGACAGTTACTCTAAGATGACAGTTACTCTAAGATGACAGTTACTCTAAGATGGCAGTTACTCTAAGATACTAGATTCATTCTCTAAGATGGCAGTTACTCTAAGATGACAGTTACTCTAAGATGACAGTTACTATAAGATGACAGTTACTCTAAGATGACAGTTACTCTAAGATGACAGTTACTCTAAGATGACAGTTACTCTAAGATGACAGTTACTCTAAGATGACAGTTACTCATACAGATGACAGTTACTCTAAGATGACAGTTACTCTAAGTCATGACAGTTACTCTAAGATGACAGTTACTCTAAGATGCAGTACTAGATACAGTTACTCTAAGATGATCTATAGTTACTCTAAGATGACAGTTACTCTAAGATGACAGTTACTCTAAGATGACAGTTACTCTAAGATGACAGTTACTCTAAGATGACAGTTACTCTAAGATGACAGTTACTCTAAGATGACAGTTACTCTAAGATGACAGTTACTCTAAGATGACAGTTACTCTAAGATGACAGTTACTCTAAGATGACAGTTACTCTAAGATGCCAGTTACTCTAAGATGACAGTTACTCTAAGATGACAGTTACTCTAAGATGACAGTTACTCTAAGATGACAGTTACTCTAAGATGACAGTTACTCTAAGATGACAGTTACTCTAAGATGACAGTTACTCTAAGATGACAGTTACTCTAAGATGGCAGTTACTCTAAGATGACAGTTACTCTAAGATGACAGTTACTCTAAGATGACAGTTACTCTAAGATGACAGTTACTCTAAGATGACAGTTACTCTAAGATGACAGTTACTCTAAGATGACAGTTACTCTAAGATGACAGTTACTCTAAGATGACAGTTACTCTAAGATGACAGTCTAATTTCTCTAAGATGCAGTTACTCTAAGATGACAGTTACTCTAAGATGCATTACTCTAAGATGACAGTTACTCTAAGATGACAGTTACTCTAAGATGACAGTTACTCTAAGATGACAGTTACTCTAAGATGACAGTTACTCTAAGATGACAGTTACTCTAAGATGACAGTTACTCTAAGATGACAGTTACTCTAAGATGACAGTTACTCTAAGATGACAGTTACTCTAAGATGACAGTTAACCTAAGATGCATTACTCTAAGATGACAGTTACTCTAAGATTACGAGTTACTCTAAGATGACAGTTACTCTAAGATGACAGTTACTCTAAGATGACAGTTACTCTAAGATGACAGTTACTCTAAGATGACAGTACTCTAAGATCATTACTCTAAGATGCATTACTCTAAGATGACAGTTACTCTAAGATGACAGTTACTCTAAGATGACAGTTACCTAAGATGACAGTTACTCTAAGTTAAAGGACAGTTACTCTAAGATGCAGTTACTCTAAGATGACAGTTACTCTAAGATGACAGTTACTCTAAGATGACAGTTACTCTAAGATGCATATTAGACAGTTACTAAGATGACAGTTACTCTAAGATGACAGTTACTCTAAGATGACAGTTACTCTAAGATGACAGTTACTCTAAGATGACAGTTACTCTAAGATGACAGTTACTCTAAGATGACAGTTACCCTAAGATGACAGTTACTCTAAGATGACAGTTACTCTAAGATGACAGTTACTCTAAGATGACAGTTACTCTAAGATGACAGTTACTCTAAGATGGCATTTACTCTAAGATGACAGTTACTCTAAGATGACAGTTACTCTAAGATGACAGTTACTCTAAGATGCCAGTTACTCTAAGATGACAGTTACTCTAAGATGACAGTTACCTAAGATATCAAGTTACTCTAAGATGGCATTACTCTAAGATGAGCAGTTAACCTAAGATGACAGTTACTCTAAGATGACAGTTACTCTAAGATGACAGTTACTCTAAGATGACAGTTAACCTAAGATGACAGTTACTCTAAGATGACAGTTACTCTAAGATGACAGTTACTCTAAGATGACAGTTACTCTAGATGACAGTTACTCTAAGATGCATTTACTCTAAGATGGCAGTTAACCTAAGATGACAGTTACTCTAAGATGACAGTTACTCTAAGATGGCATTTACTCTAAGATGACAGTTAACCTAAGATGACAGTTACTCTAAGATGACAGTTACTCTAAGATGACAGTTACTCTAAGATGACAGTTACTCTAAGATGACAGTTACTCTAAGATGCATTACTCTAAGATGCAGTTACCTAAGATGACATTTACTCTAAGATGACAGTTACTTCTAAGATGCATTTACTCTAAGATGACAGTTACCTAAGATGACAGTTACTCTAAGATGACAGTTACTCTAAGATGACAGTTAACCTAAGATGACAGTTACTCTAAGATGACAGTTACTCTAAGATGCCAGTTACTCTAAGATGACAGTTACTCTAAGATGACAGTTACTCTAAGATGACAGTTAACCTAAGATGACAGTTACTCTAAGATGACAGTTAACTCTAAGATGACATTACTCTAAGATGCAGTTACTCTAAGATGACAGTTACTCTAAGATGACAGTTAACTCTAAATACAGTTACTCAAGATGACAGTTAATCTAAGATGACAGTTACTCTAAGATACAGTTAACCTAAGATGAATTACTTCTAAGATGCATTACTATACATTATCTAAGATGACAGTTACCTTCAGATGCATTACTCTAAGATG
Organism: Arion vulgaris; assembly: GCA_020796225.1. NCBI lineage: Eukaryota > Metazoa > Mollusca > Gastropoda > Stylommatophora > Arionidae > Arion > Arion vulgaris. The sequence goes on from CM036757.1 coordinate 43,310,405, forward strand.
TGCAGTTACTTCTAAGATGACATTACTCTAAGATGACAGTTATCTAAGATGCAGTTACTCTAGATCATTACTCTAAGATGCACAGTTCTCAGATACATTACTCAAGATACATTCTCTAAGATGCATTACTCAGATGACAGTTACTCAGATCTCATTCTATGCAGTTACTCTAGTGATACTCTAACTCGACTCACAGATATCTAATTGCATTACTCTACAATGACATTACTTCAAATGCATTACTCTAATCGACAGTTCCTAGATCATTACTTCTTCAGTATTCATCTAATCTATATCTTCAGTCCTACATTCTAGACATCTATATTCTTCTTCATACACTATTCCTCCCATTACACAACCACCATTGACTCAACCTTCCTCTCCTCTTACACAACTCATCCCATGACTTCAACCTTCTCTCCTTACACACACCATTCTTCCTATTCTTCCAATCTCTTCTCTTCTCTGTCTATTTTTCAGTATCATCATCTATATTCTTCAGTATCTCTTCTATGACATCTATATTCTTCAGTATCTCATTCTATGACATCTATATTCTTCAGTATATCATTGACATCTATATTCTTCAGTATCTCATTCTAAGACATCTATATTCTTCAGTATCTCATTCTAAGACATCTATATTCTTCAGTATCTCATTCTATGACATCGATATTCTTCAGTGTCTCATTCTATGACATCGATATTCTTCAGTGTCTCATTCTATGACATCGATATTCTTCAGTATCTCATTCTATGACATCTATATTCTTCAGTATCTCATTCTATGATATCTATATTCTTCAGTATTTCATTCTATGATATCTATATTTTTCAGTATCTCATTCTATGATATCTATATTCTTCAGTATCTCATTCTACGATATCTATATTCTTCAGTATCTCATTCTATGATATCTATATTCTTCAGTATATCATTCTATGATATCTATATTCTTCAGTATCTCATTCTATGATATCTATATTCTTCAGTATCTCATTCTATGATATCTATATTCTTCAGTATCTCATCGACATCTATATTCTTCAGTATCTCATTCTATGATATCTATATTCTTCAGTATCTCATTCTAAGATATCTATATTCTTCAGTATCTCATTCTATGACATCTATATTCTTCAGTATCTCATTGACATCTATATTCTTCAGTATCTCATTCTATGATATCTATATTCTTCAGTATCTCATTCTATGACATCTATATTCTTCAGTATCTCATTGACATCTATATTCTTCAGTATCTCATTCTATGACATCTATATTCTTCAGTATCTCATTCTATGATATCTATATTCTTCAGTATATCATTGACATCTATATTCTTCAGTATCCCATTGACATCTATATTCTTCAGTATCTCATTCTATGACATCTATATTCTTCAGTATCTCATTCTATGATATCTATATTCTTCAGTATCTCATTCTATGATATCTATATTCTTCAGTATCTCATTCTATGATATCTATATTCTTCAGTATCTCATTCTATGATATCTATATTCTTCAGTATCTCATTCTATGATTAACTGTTTCTCTCTAGTTATCAACCTTGTTATCACTATAACCGATTGTATAACAAACAATAAATATTAGTGATATATAAATCATAAACATGTAAGATGATAAATATGTGATACAAATACAACGTACCTCTGACTCATTCATAAACATGTAAGATGATAAATATGTGATACAAATACAACGTACCTCTGACTCATTCATAAACATGTAAGATGATAAATATGTGATACAAATACAACGTACCTCTGACTCATTCATAAAGGAATAGAACACGATGATTTAAACCTTGGTTGTGTTGCAGAAAAGGTTCGTCAATCTACCAGGAGAAAGTGCTGTTGCAATCAATACATCCGATCCCAGCTGCTTTCCTATCCTTTGTCTGTTGGAAGTTGTAATGCTGTTGTTGTCTTTAGTCCTAAAACATCTCAATTACACACTTCCAAAAAATTTTCAAAACACACACCCAAGCTGTTAAATTGTCTCTAGTTTTAAAACTCACGTTGTTACATGAATACAACTATTTCTGTTTAGCGTCTGTCCCTTGCGTGTTGCAATTACCTGTGCTAGAAAACGATCGATCCGCGATCGATGTCGTTTGTTAGCGCGCATAGAGAGATAGTGATGCTGAAAGCCGGCTACCAGGTATGGCTGTCATGACTGAATCGTTTCTTGTATTTATTTTAGCTCGATGTTACTACTAGCTGTTTATAAAGAGCAGTTTATTTTAGCTCGATGTTACTACTAGCTGTTTATAAAGAGCAGTTTATTTTAGCTCGATGTTACTACTAGCTGTTTATAAAGAGCAGTTTATGTTAGCTCGATGTTACTACTAGCTGTTTATAAAGAGCAGTTTATTTTAGCTCGATGTTACTACTAGCTGTTTATAAAGAACAGTTTATTTTAGCTCGATGTTACTATTAGCTGTTTATAAAGAGCAGTTTATTTTAGCTCGATGTTACTACTAGCTGTTTATAAAGAGCAGTTTATTTTAGCTTGATGTTACTGCTAGCTGTTTATAAAGAACAGTTTATTTTAGCTCGATGTTACTACTAGCTGTTTATAAAGAGCAGTTTATTTTAGCTCGATGTTACTACTAGCTGTTTATAAAGAGCAGTTTATTTTAGCTCGATGTTACTACTAGCTGTTTATAAAGAGCAGTTTATTTTAGCTCGATGTTACTACTAGCTGTTTATAAAGAGCAGTTTATTTTAGCTCGATGTTACTACTAGCTGTTTATAAAGAGCAGTTTATTTCCCGCACTCTCTGCATGCTAGGTATAGTTCATATTGTTTCTCTTCACCCGTGTGTTGTCGGGGCTCGCAAGGGAGCAAAGAATAGTAACACTGCTACCTACAAGGCATATCGTAAGAGACGACTGAGGTAGGGGCCTAGGAAAGCTACCCTAGTAAATAAAGAGAGTGGCCGAAATCGGCTGTGCTATCCTACTTGTAGACGCATGACTGGCACAACGTACAATCGTCCTTATGCTCAGATTACATACAGATCACAAAGAGTGGTTTCTTATCGAAAGTTCTTACCACGCTGTACCGGGGTCCCTGACTCGTGGAGTTAAGAAATGTAAGTTAGCCATGTAACCGCAAACAGCGGTTCAAAATTAGTATTTTGAGGTGTATAACACCTCGGATTAAAAAAACAACACAAAAACTATTGATATATATATATATATATATATACATTCTTCTTTTTCTTGTTCATGAACACAGTCCAATAATGCAGTGGCGGCTCGTCATTAAGGACCAGTGGGGTCGGGCCTCACAAAAATCATGTATAACTAATATGTAAATACTAATATATAACCTAACCCAAAACCATTATTTTTCCTAAAATATTTGTCCGGCCTCCCTACAAAAATGATCACGAGCCGCCACTGCAATAATGCAATAAGTAGCCAGCTTACTTTGAGAAATCTCTGCACCGTGCTCAATCAGCAGCCATTCTTTGCTGGAAACTCCATGACTGATTTACTCCGTGCATCTCCTTCATTCTTTCCAAAAGCTTTCTGGTAGCTGTAAGAGATGACAGCCATACGAGCTCCAAGCTTTCTGGTAGCTGTAAGAGATGACAGCCATACGAGCACCAAGCTTTCTGGTAGCTGTAAGAGATGACAGCCATACGAGCTCCAAGCTTTCTGGTAACTGTAAGAGATGACAGCCATACGAACTCCAAGCTTTCTGGTAGCTGTAAGAGATGACAGCCATACGAGCTCCAAGCTATCTGGTAGCTGTAAGAGATGATAGCCATACGAGCTCCAAGCTTTCTGTTAGCTGTAAGAGATGAAAGCCATACGAGCTCCAAGCTTTCTGGTAGCTGTAAGAGATGATAGCCATACGAGCTCCAAGCTTTCTGTTAGCTGTAAGAGATGAAAGCCATACGAGCTCCAGGCTTTCTGGTAGCTGTAAGAGATGACAGCCATGCGATCTCCAAGCTTTCTGGTAGCTGTAAGAGATGACAGCCATACGAGTACCAAGCTTTCTGGTAGCTGTAAGAGATGACAGCCATACGAGCTCCAAGCTTTCTGGTAGCTGTAAGAGATGACAGCCATACGAACTCCAAGCTTTCTGGTAGCTGTAAGAGATGAAAGCCATACGAGCTCCAAGCTTTCTGGTAGCTGTAAGAGATGACAGCCATACGAGCTCCAAGCTTTCTGGTAGCTGTAAGAGATGACAGCCATATGAGCTCCAAGCTTTCTGGTAGCTGTAAGAGATGACAGTCATACGAGTACCAAGCTTTCTCGTAGCTGTAAGAGATGACAGCCATACGAGCTCCAAGCTTTCTGGTAGCTGTAAGAGATGACAGCCATACGAGCACCAACCTTTCTGGTAGCAGTAAGAGATGACAGCCATACGAGCTCCAAGCTTTCTGGTAGCTGTAAGAGATGACAGCCATACGAGCTCCAAGCTTTCTGGTAGCTGTAAGAGATGACAGCCATACGAGCTCCAAGCTTTCTGTTAGCTGTAAGAGATGAAAGCCATACGAGCTCCAAGCTTTCTGGTAGCTGTAAGAGATGACAGCCATACGAGCACCAAGCTTTCTGGTAGCTGTAAGAGACGACAGCCATACGAGCTCCAAGCTTTCTGGTAGCTGTAAGAGATGACAGCCATACGAACTCCAAGCTTTCTGGTAGCTGTAAGAGATGAAAGCCATACGAGCTCCAAGCTTTCTGGTAGCTGTAAGAGATGACAGCCATACGAGCTCCAAGCTTTCTGGTAGCTGTAAGAGATGACAGCCATACGAGCTCCAAGCTTTCTGGTAGCTGTAAGAGATGACAGTCATACGAGTACCAAGCTTTCTCGTAGCTGTAAGAGATGACAGCCGTACGAGCTCCAAGCTTTCTGGTAGCTGTAAGAGATGACAGCCATACGATCACCAACCTTTCTGGTAGCAGTAAGAGATGACAGCCATACAGGCTCCAAGCTTTCTGGTAGCTGTAAGAGATGACAGCCATACGAGCTCCAAGCTTTCTTGTAGCTGTAAGAGATGACAGCCATACGAGCTCCAAGCTTTCTGTTAGCTGTAAGAGATGAAAGCCATACGAGCTCCAAGCTTTCTGGTAGCTGTAAGAGATGACAGCCATACGAGCACCAAGCTTTCTGGTAGCTGTAAGAGACGACAGCCATACGAGCTCCAAGCTTTCTGGTAGCTGTAAGAGATGACAGCCATACGAACTCCAAGCTTTCTGGTAGCTGTAAGAGATGAAAGCCATACGAGCTCCAAGCTTTCTGGTAGCTGTAAGAGATGACAGCCATACGAGCTCCAAGCTTTCTGGTAGCTGTAAGAGATGACAGCCATACGAGCTCCAAGGTTTCTGGTAGCTGTAAGAGATGACAGTCATACGAGTACCAAGCTTTCTCGTAGCTGTAAGAGATGACAGCCGTACGAGCTCCAAGCTTTCTGGTAGCTGTAAGAGATGACAGCCATACGATCACCAACCTTTCTGGTAGCAGTAAGAGATGACAGCCATACGAGTACCAAGCTTTCTGGTAGCTGTAAGAGATGACAGCCATACGAGCTCCAAGCTTTCTGGTAGCTGTAAGAGATGACAGCCATACGAGCTCCAAGCTTTCTGGTAGCTGTAAGAGATGACAGCCATACGAGCACCAAGCTTTCTGGTAGCTGTAAGAGATGACAGCCATACGAGCTCCAAGCTTTCTGGTAGCTGTAAGAGATGACAGCCATACGAGTACCAAGCTTTCTGGTAGCTGTAAGAGATGAAAGCCATACGAGCTCCAAGCTTTCTGGTAGCTGTAAGAGATGACAGCCATACGAGCTCCAAGCTTTCTGGTAGCTGTAAGAGATGACAGCCATACGAGCTCCAAGCTTTCTGGTAGCTGTAAGAGATGACAGCCATACGAGCTCCAAGCTTTCTGGTAGCTGTAAGAGATGACAGCCATACGAGCTACAAGCTTTCTGTTAGCTGTAAGAGATGAAAGCCATACGAGCTCCAAGCTTTCTGGTAGCTGTAAGAGATGACAGCCATACGAGCACCAAGCTTTCTGGTAGCTGTAAGAGATGACAGCCATACGAGCTCCAAGCTTTCTGGTAGCTGTAAGAGATGACAGCCATACGAACTCCAAGCTTTCTGGTAGCTGTAAGAGATGAAAGCCATACGAGCTCCAAGCTTTCTGGTAGCTGTAAGAGATGACAGCCATACGAGCTCCAAGCTTTCTGGTAGCTGTAAGAGATGACAGCCATACGAGCTCCAAGCTTTCTGGTAGCTGTAAGAGATGACAGTCATACGAGTACCAAGCTTTCTCGTAGCTGTAAGAGATGACAGCCGTACGAGCTCCAAGCTTTCTGGTAGCTGTAAGAGATGACAGCCATACGATCACCAACCTTTCTGGTAGCAGTAAGAGATGACAGCCATACGAGTACCAAGCTTTCTGGTAGCTGTAAGAGATGAAAGCCATACGAGCCCCAAGCTTTCTGGTAGCTGTAAGAGATGACAGCCATACGAGCTCCAAGCTTTCTGGTAGCTGTAAGAGATGACAGCCATACGAGCACCAAGCTTTCTGGTAGCTGTAAGAGATGACAGCCATACGAGCTCCAAGCTTTCTGGTAGCTGTAAGAGATGACAGCCATACGAGTACCAAGCTTTCTGGTAGCTGTAAGAGATGAAAGCCATACGAGCTCCAAGCTTTCTGGTAGCTGTAAGAGATGACAGCCATACGAGCTCCAAGCTTTCTGGTAGCTGTAAAAGATGACAGCCATACGAGCTCCAAGCTTTCTGGTAGCTGTAAGAGATGACAGCCATACGAGTACCAAGCTTTCTGGTAGCTGTAAGAGATGACAGCCATACGAACTCCAAGCTTTCTGGTAGCTGTAAGAGATGACAGTCATACGAGCTCCAAGCTTTCTGGTAGCTGTAAGAGATGACAGCCATACGAGCTCAAAGCTTTCTGGTAGCTGTAAGAGATGACAGCCATACGAGCTCCAAGCTTTCTGGTGGCTGTAAGAGATGACAGCCATACGAGCACCAAGCTTTCTGGTAGCTGTAAGAGATGACAGCCATACGAGTACCAAGCTTTCTGGTAGCTTTAAGAGATGACAGCCATACGAGTACCAAGCTTTCTGGTAGCTGTAAGAGATGAAAGCCATACGAGCTCCAAGCTTTCTGGTAGCTGTAAGAGATGACAGCCATACGAGCTCCAAGCTTTCTGGTAGCTGTAAGAGATGACAGCCATACGAGCTCCAAGCTTTCTGGTAGCTGTAAGAGATGAAAGCCATACGAGCTCCAAGCTTTCTGGTAGCTGTAAGAGATGACATCCATACGAGCTCCAAGCTTTCTGGTAGCTGTAAGAGATGACAGCCATACGAGCACCAAGCTTTCTGGTAGCTGTAAGAGATGACAGCCATACGAGCTCCAAGCTTTCTGGTAGCTGTAAGAGATGACAGCCATACGAGCACCAAGCTTTCTGGTAGCTGTAAGAGATGACAGCCATACGAGCTCCAAGCTTTCTGGTAGCTGTAAGAGATGACAGCCATACGAGTACCAAGCTTTCTGGTAGCTGTAAGAGATGACAGTCATACGAGCTCCAAGCTTTCTGGTAGCTGTAAGAGATGACAGTCATACGAGTACCAAGCTTTCTGGTAGCTGTAAGAGATGACAGCCATACGAGCTCCAAGCTTTATGGTAGCTGTAAGAGATGACAGCCATACGAGTACCAAGCTTTCTGGTAGCTGTAAGAGATGACAGCCATACGAACTCCAAGCTTTCTGGTAGCTGTAAGAGATGACAGTCATACGAGTACCAAGCTTTCTGGTAGCTGTAAGAGATGACAGTCATACGAGTACCAAGCTTTCTCGTAGCTGTAAGAGATGACAGTCATACGAGCTCCAAGCTTTCTGGTGGCTGTAAGAGATGACAGCCATACGAGTACCAAGCTTTCTGGTAGCTGTAAGAGATGACAGCCATACGAGCACCAAGCTTTCTCGTAGCTGTAAGAGATGACAGCCATACGAGCTCCAAGCTTTCTGGTAGCTGTAAGAGATGACAGCCATACGAGCTCCAAGCTTTCTGGTAGCTGTAAGAGATGACAGCCATACGAGCACCAAGCTTTCTGGTAGCTGTAAGAGATGACAGCCATACGAGCACCAAACTTTCTCGTAGCTGTAAGAGATGACAGCCATACGAGCTCCAAGTTTTCTGGTAGCTGTAAGAGATGACAGCCATACGAGCTCCAAGCTTTCTGGTAGCTGTAAGAGATGACAGCCATACGAGCACCAAGCTTTCTCGTAGCTGTAAGAGATGACAGCCATACGAGCTCCAAGCTTTCTGGTAGCTGTAAGAGATGACAGCCATACGAGCTCCAAGCTTTCTGGTAGCTGTAAGAGATGACAGCCATACGAGCACCAAGCTTTCTCGTAGCTGTAAGAGATGACAGCCATACGAGCTCCAAGCTTTCTGGTAGCTGTAAGAGATGACAGCCATACGAGCACCAAGCTTTCTGGTAGCTGTAAGAGATGACAGCCATACGAGCTCCAAGCTTTCTGGTAGCTGTAAGAGATGACAGCCATACGAGCTCCAAGCTTTCTGGTAGCTGCAAGAGATGACAGCCATACGAGCACCAAGCTTTCTGGTAGCTGTAAGAGATGACAGCCATACGAGCTCCAAACTTTCTGGTAGCTGCAAGAGATGACAGCCATACGAGCACCAAGCTTTCTCGCAGCTGTAAGAGATGACAGCCATACGAGCTCCAAGCTTTCTGGTAGCTGTAAGAGATGACAGCCATACGAGCTCCAAGCTTTCTGGTAGCTGTAAGAGATGACAGCCATACGAGCTCCAAGCTTTCTGGTAGCTGTAAGAGATGACAGTCATACGAGTACCAAGCTTTCTCGTAGCTGTAAGAGATGACAGCCGTCAGAGCTCCAAGCTTTCAGGTAGCTGTATGAGATGACAGCCATACGATCACCAACCTTTCTGGTAGCAGTAAGAGACGACAGCCATACGAGTACCAAGCTTTCTGGTAGCTGTAAGAGATGAAAGCCATACGAGCCCCAAGCTTTCTGGTAGCTGTAAGAGATGACAGCCATACGAGCTCCAAGCTTTCTGGTAGCTGTAAGAGATGACAGCCATACGAGCACCAAGCTTTCTGGTAGCTGTAAGAGATGACAGCCATACGAGCTCCAAGCTTTCTGGTAGCTGTAAGAGATGACAGCCATACGAGTACCAAGCTTTCTGGTAGCTGTAAGAGATGAAAGCCATACGAGCTCCAAGCTTTCTGGTAGCTGTAAGAGATGACAGCCATACGAGCTCCAAGCTTTCTGGTAGCTGTAAGAGATGACAGCCATACGAGCTCCAAGCTTTCTGGTAGCTGTAAGAGATGACAGCCATACGAGTACCAAGCTTTCTGGTAGCTGTAAGAGATGACAGCCATACGAACTCCAAGCTTTCTGGTAGCTGTAAGAGATGACAGTCATACGAGCTCCAAGCTTTCTGGTAGCTGTAAGAGATGACAGCCATACGAGCTCAAAGCTTTCTGGTAGCTGTAAGAGATGACAGCCATACGAGCTCCAAGCTTTCTGGTGGCTGTAAGAGATGACAGCCATACGAGCACCAAGCTTTCTGGTAGCTGTAAGAGATGACAGCCATACGAGTACCAAGCTTTCTGGTAGCTTTAAGAGATGACAGCCATACGAGTACCAAGCTTTCTGGTAGCTGTAAGAGATGAAAGCCATACGAGCTCCAAGCTTTCTGGTAGCTGTAAGAGATGACAGCCATACGAGCTCCAAGCTTTCTGGTAGCTGTAAGAGATGACAGCCATATGAGCTCCAAGCTTTCTGGTAGCTGTAAGAGATGACAGCCATACGAGCTCAAAGCTTTCTGGTAGCTGTAAGAGATGACAGCCATACGAGCTCCAAGCTTTCTGGTAGCTGTAAGAGATGACAGCCATACGAGCACCAAGCTTTCTGGTAGCTGTAAGAGATGACAGCCATACGAGCTCCAAGCTTTCTGGTAGCTGTAAGAGATGACAGCCATACGAGCACCAAGCTTTCTGGTAGCTGTAAGAGATGACAGCCATACGAGCTCCAAGCTTTCTGGTAGCTGTAAGAGATGACAGCCATACGAGTACCAAGCTTTCTGGTAGCTGTAAGAGATGACAGTCATACGAGCTCCAAGCTTTCTGGTAGCTGTAAGAGATGACAGTCATACGAGTACCAAGCTTTCTGGTAGCTGTAAGAGATGACAGCCATACGAGCTCCAAGCTTTATGGTAGCTGTAAGAGATGACAGCCATACGAGTACCAAGCTTTCTGGTAGCTGTAAGAGATGACAGCCATACGAACTCCAAGCTTTCTGGTAGCTGTAAGAGATGACAGCCATACGAGCACCAAGCTTTCTGGTAGCTGTAAGAGATGACAGCCATACGAGCACCAAACTTTCTCGTAGCTGTAAGAGATGACAGCCATACGAGCTCCAAGCTTTCTGGTAGCTGTAAGAGATGACAGCCATACGAGCTCCAAGCTTTCTGGTAGCTGTAAGAGATGACAGCCATACGAGCACCAAGCTTTCTCGTAGCTGTAAGAGATGACAGCCATACGAGCTCCAAGCTTTCTGGTAGCTGTAAGAGATGACAGCCATACGAGCTCCAAGCTTTCTGGTAGCTGTAAGAGATGACAGCCATACGAGCACCAAGCTTTCTCGTAGCTGTAAGAGATGACAGCCATACGAGCTCCAAGCTTTCTGGTAGCTGTAAGAGATGACAGCCATACGAGCACCAAGCTTTCTGGTAGCTGTAAGAGATGACAGCCATACGAGCTCCAAGCTTTCTGGTAGCTGTAAGAGATGACAGCCATACGAGCTCCAAGCTTTCTGGTAGCTGCAAGAGATGACAGCCATACGAGCACCAAGCTTTCTGGTAGCTGTAAGAGATGACAGCCATACGAGCTCCAAACTTTCTGGTAGCTGCAAGAGATGACAGCCATACGAGCACCAAGCTTTCTCGCAGCTGTAAGAGATGACAGCCATACGAGCTCCAAGCTTTCTGGTAGCTGTAAGAGATGACAGCCATACGAGCTCCATGCTCATAATGTCATCCAGCGGCAGAATGTGATGATTTATTGTTGATTCTATAATGGTTAGCATTTGTACGCAGACAGGATTGTTAGAGTCACTGTGCTTCAGCCCGCATTCTAGATGACCTGGTTGGTAGTTTAGTCTGTCTCCTCTCCTCAAGACATATACGGTTTGGTTAGACCTGCCGGAGCATATGTCAAGCACTATAGGGGTGATATAAGTGTTTTTATATATATATATATATATATATATATATATATATATATAGCATGTTAGAAAATATAAATATTGATGGTAAAGATCTTAGACTGATCAAGAATTTGTACTGGCAACAAACAGCAGCCATTAGACTAGAGAGTAAGATTGGAATCTATCAGGCGATACAGTTAGGAGTACGACAAGGGTGCGTACTCTCACCAGACCTATTCAACTTATATAGTGAAAACATCATGAGATCTATAGTAGAAAAGACAGGAATAGCAGTCGGTGGACAAAATATAAACAACCTAAGGTACGCTGATGACACAATTCTCATGGCTACAAATGAACACGATCTGCAAGACTTGATAGACATACTAGTGAGAGAAAGTGAAAAGAAAGGATTAAGCATGAATATAAAGAAAACAGAGGTTATGGTTGTCTCCAAGAAACAAGAAACACCAACATGCAATATCAAAATAAATAACACAACACTGAAACAAGTCCATCGATTCAAGTATCTAGGAACATTCTTAACACCAGATGGAAGATGTACAACAGAGATTAGGAGTAGAATAGCTCAAACGAAAGCAGCTTTTATGAAAATGAAGAACACACTATGCGTGAACTCACTACCAATGACACTGCGAAAACGAGTACTCCAATGCTATATTGAACCAATTCTTATGTATGGCAGCGAATCATGGACACTGAACAAACAATCAATACGATCATTGGAAGCCACAGAGATGTGGTTTTACAGAAGAATGTTGAGAATTCCATGGACAGCAAAGAAAACAAACGTGGAGGTTTTAAATCAGGCCTGCACACAAAGAAACCTTATCAAAAGAATAAGAATCCGACAATCAAGGTTCTTCGGGCATATAATGCGAAGAGAAGGTTTAGAACATTTGGTGACTACAGGTAAAATTTAGGGAAGGAGAGATCGTGGAAGACAGAGGAGAAGATGTTGGATGGCCTGACATCATGGTTCGACAAAATATCGACGTCAGAACTGATTACATGCACCAAGCAAAGAGAGTTGTGGAGAGACATGATCGCCTACGCCGGCAGGCATGGCACTTGATTGATTGTGTGTGTGTGTTATTTTCCTCTCGTACCGTGATACGTAACATAGGGTCTGCGAGCAAGTTAGCAATACACTATCATTGGCAACTCGCTTAATCTCTTCAATGGAAATGAGTTTGATATTTCTCGCCTCTCTCAGTAAAGTTCGTTTCAGGGTTTTCCTAGGGAGTCCTTGCTTTCTTGAACCATTTGTCTCCCACTTCAATGACTACTTTGCGATTCTTTGATCATATCTTCTCAGAGTATGTCCAACATATCCTCATCTTCTATCTTTCTTATAACAATTGTTACTAGTGGTTGACCCTACATTTCTCTGATTCACTGATTCGTCCCATTTTATGTTCATTATTTTTCTTAGACATCTATTTTCAAATGCATTCAACTTACTATCTATATCTTTAGTTATTTTCCATTTCTCACTAACATATTTAGAATTGAGACAATGGTAAAAATAAAAAATTGTAAATTAGCTTTTTTTCGAAGTCCTGTAAAAGAATTGCCACTATTTTCATTTTCAATTTATCTTTCAAATAATATAACGTTGGTGTTACATATTGCTTTACACTTCTTCTTCTTCTTCTTCTTCTTGCTTTCGCCCGCTATGAATTCAGGCGTAGTCAGGGCAAATAATATAACGTTGATGTTACATATTGCTTTACACTTCTTCTTCTTCTTCTTCTTGCGTTCGCCCGCTATGAATTCAGGCGTAGTCAGGGCACCTGGTACCACGTTTCTCACTGATGATTTTTGCGTGAATGCATGCTTTCCTTATTATCAGTGTCCACCGCTACACAGGCGCGCCTTCTCTAACTTTAGAGGTATTTACACTTTTAAAAGTTGACGTTTCCTTTGACAATCCGCAGCATAATTTCTCTTTAGTTTTCTCCCTTAGATATATACAGGGTGTTCAAGATAATTGCAGCCCCATTGACACATCGAAAGTTGCCAGATAACCTATCGCGTTGTGTATATTTACTATTTAAACCGGTTCTGACTAGCTCGTCCTACGTCACATTTGTTCATCGCCCCTTCCCACACTATAATTACATACCGTCCCACAACCTTGACCTATACTACGTCATAGCTGAACCTTCTCATTTTCATACATATATGCCAGATTAGCTCCATTCACAGACCGCTTTTATCTTGAACACCCTGTATATTTACTGTTTAATTATTTAATTACCATATGCATTTCATCATCATTATCAAATAGCTTGGCCTGAGCAGAAGTTTGCAACCCAAACAGTTCTTCAGAATTTCTCTCTCTCATAGACCAGTTGTCCTACCTCTGCATTCGCCATGCTCAAAACATCAATTATATCTTGAATCCATCTTCTTCGTGGTCTTCTTCTTCTTCTCCTCTTTGCTGGTATGCTTCATTCCATGATCATCTTCTCCAACCCTTTGTATTTTTTTATATGTCCAAAATATTTCAATTTTCTCTTTCTTATTTGTAATATCAGCCATTTTTCTTTGATTTTGAGATCTTTCTGGAGAGATCTATGTGTTCTTTTCTCTGTCGACGATACACGGAGGATTCTTCCGTAACACATATTCAAAAGCACATATATGTTTTTCCTCTGCTTTGTTAAATGTCCACACCCATACATTGCCACTAGTAATATGCATGCTCTTAGCATTCTGATTTTTGTTTTCTTACCAGTTCCATTCCATACTGTTTTTTGTTGTTCAATTTTTAGTAAAACCATATTTATTCCATTTACCAACGTATATATCTATATTTACCCAAGGCTTGAAAAGCGAATTCCTATTTAAACTGACAGCACTTTACAATATCAAAACAAATAAAATTGCGAAATTAAATATTGCAAGATGGGAGAACAAATAACGAACTCTCCCTACATTGTGATCACGCTCTCCGTTACAGAACCGCACACAAGTGATTTCACGTACATCTACTGAGAACAAGATTAACGATATCGGCAAAGCTATGCCAAAATGTAGAGCAATTTTTGGTACAGCATGAATCTTTGATTGGTTCCGGTGTTTGTTTTTGACATGTGTCCAAGTAAAAATAACCCTGATATTTTAAACGTGCATGATTGAAGAAATCGAGATTGATGTATTCTCAAGCAACTCGTACGTGTATCTGTTATTTTAGTTTGGATGGAAATGAAATGAACTTCTTGAACCAAGAGTTCAACATTGATGTTCTACCTTTCACAATATACGAATTAAATAATTTGATACTTTACAATTTAAGAGTTCAATATTTGATACTTTAGCTATCACAATTTAAGAGTTCAATATTTGATACTTTAGCTATCACAATTTGAGGGTTAAATATTTGATACTTTAGCTCTCACAATTTGAGGTTCAATATTTGATATTTTAGCTCTCACAATTTGAGGGTTCAATATTTGATACTTTAGCTCTTACAATTTGAGGTTCAATATTTGATATTTTAGCTCTCCCAATTTGAGGGTTCAATATTTGATACTTTAGCTCTCACAATTTCAAATATACCAACTATACATGAAAAGAAGAATTATATTACTTCCCTAAAATAAGCTACAAAACAGCACAACAACAATATACTGTGTTTGTGTGGAAATATGTAAGTATATATATATATATATATGTGTGTGTGCGTGTGTATGTATATATATATTTACATGTGTGTGTATGTGCGTGCATGTGTACGTATTATTACGTGTGTGTATGTGAATGATTGATGTTATATGAATATATATATATATATATATACACATACATAAAAAGAGTGAGAGTTGTTTAGATGCTGTACTATCGCAGAAAAGAAGGAGCAAGTTAGATAATTACAAAAATGAGATAAACAGGTTCTTGGAGACACCGAGAGGCACACAAAAATGCGTTTAAAAAGTGAAAAATGTACTCGTAGACTTTCGTGGGTAGGTCCAACATGAGAGAAAAATTATTACTACTAACAAATGTATCCGTTCTTCGCACGAGAATTTTGTTTAATATACACTATATGAGTTAATGGAAAGCAAAGTCCAGGGAAAGAGAAATCAGAGATATAAGATCAGATTTGTTATTGTGAGTCTTGCATGCATCTTTTACCTGAATGTGTCCAGACTTACGTTATACTTCTAAGTCTCTTCTGTCTCACAAGTATCAATGTATTTGTATATGAACAACTCAACATACCCGAAATCTGGACGTCCAGATCTGCACTACAAACGTATTAAGCTGATCTATTTCATGGAGGGGGATAAACACTATGAAGCTGCTTCAAACTCATCAAATAGGGTAGGTCATGACATTCTCATAAAGGTCAAGTCTGAGTGATTTAAAAAAAAGTCGTTTCAATTAAACTAATAAAACAAATACAGCGACAAACAATTGTTTAATATGTAAACAGATTACCTGGTACTGGAAGTAAATACAAAATACACTACTCAATAGAATTACCATTGTAGTGCTTGTTACAATGTCCGTAGTGTTGGCATGTGCTTCATATCATCTATATTTCTGCATGTCTGCATGTCTGAATTTTATATATGTCATCATATCCGAATGTTATCTTTTATTTTTCATCATTTTTGGTTTTTATCTTTTATCCTGTCTTAATGTTATCTGTCATCATTTCTGAATTCTATCTGTCATCCTTTTGTAAGCTTAAGCTGTAGTGAGCTCGATCACAGACCCAAGCGTACCTGGTTCAAACCCCACGGCGGGCAAGTTTGGAAGCAAATTCGTTTCCGTGGGATTTTTACAAAAGGTAAAAATAGACCTCACTATTTAGAAAGAAATGGCAAACTACTAAACGTATAAGTGGTGCCTAGAAAATCAACGACTCGTTTACTGTGGTTGATGGCTACGTCCTTTGGGATATGCCACGATTTTCATTTTTTCATCTGTTATCATTTCTGAATTTTATCTTTCAGTGTTTCCAAATTTCAGCTGTCATCCTCTCTGAGTGTCAAATAGAAGGAACACACTGATACCTTAAATAAACAAACAGAACTCCGGTTCATTAATATTGGTAATAATCAGATTTAAATGGGCTTGTACAATCAGTTCTAAATGTGGGATGTCAATTTTAGTTTTGTTCTTGGCTTTGGTTTATGTCATAATGTTCGACTACCCATTACAAATGTTCTTTTTTTTTGCTGTCTCTGATACCAGCATTGCTTTGTTGTTCTCGATGTAACTCTCGACACCTCTTCTAGAGTCTGAGTTTGTCCCATCTTTCCAGAGTCTGGAGTTTGTCTTCATCTCTTCCAGAGTCTGGAGTTTGTCCCCATCTCTTCTAGAGTGGAGTTTGTCCCCATCTCTCCCAGAGTCTGGAGTTTGTCTTCATTTCTTCCAGAGTTTGGAGTCTGTCCCCATCTCTTCTAGAGTATGGACTTTGTTCCCATCTCTTCCAGAGTCTGGAGTGTGCTCACACCTCTTTCAAAGTCTGGAGTATGCCCAATTTCCGGCGAGTCTGGAGTTTGTCTCCATCTCTTCCAGAGTCTGGAGTTTGTCTACATCTCTTCCAGAGTATGTAGTGTGCTCACACCTATTTCAAACTCTGGAGTATGCCCAATTTCCGGTGAGTCTGGAATTTGTCTCCATCTCTTCCAGAGCCTAGACTTTGCTCACACCTCTTCCAGAGTCTAGAGTTTGTACACACCTCTTCCTAGAGCTAGAGTTTGTCCACACTTCATCCAGAGTTTGTCCATACCTCTACAGGAGTATGTCTACCTTTCCTTGAGTCTGTACACACCTCTCTTGGAACCTGTTCCCGCCTCCCCTGGTAAAAGGGGTGGAGGGGCACACCCAACATATTCAGAACCACTGCTCTAGAAGAAATAGCATGTGTTTACAACATGACTGTGCAGAAATTCACACGCAGTAAAACACCCATACACCACTTCACACTCAAGTGAATGTACAAACACATATAATAGATAGAAACACGCTGAAGCTGTTTAGCACTACGTAAACAACCATGTTGGGATTATCAAAGTCGTGGTATCGTGGTAATCATTATTTATACATTATGTGTGGAGGAGTCTTTGCGAACAAATAGAAGGTCACAAGTATTATTTTTCAACAGAGGATACCGTTCGTTCTAGAAAAACAATCAATCTTTGCGGTTAATTTTTATCTCGGTATTTTGACGTTCATCTTTTTCTACTGCTTCGTACGTTCTACACGAACCACTCTTGCAAAAGTACTATTTGTAGTCGGTATGTTATTTGCGCCTTCGGGTTCGCCTTCCTATGTAGGACATAAAGTACACACACACAATAACTAACCTATTGAAGTCCAACTTCCTAGGTAAGCCAGAGCTACGTTAGCCTTTGATCTCGGGGTCAAAGTTTCTCAATCTACACCCCTGGAAGGTGGGGTTGGCTTGTGTGTTCTACGTCTAGTTTTAAACTGATCACCTTAAGAAAAACTTAAAACAAATCTAAAGAACGATGCACAAAAGCTAATGACAACCTGCTTTTAGAACCAGCAAATGATACAACATATCCCAAAAGCAGTCTAAAGTGAGTGAAAGTATTTATAGTTTTAAACTATCTAAAGAATTCACTTGTTTAGACAGTCTAATTTGTCACAAAATAGTGCAAATTTAAAGCGGTCTAAAGGGATGCACAGAATAGTGCAACTTTAAAGCTGTCTTAAAGGTGGGTTGACAAATATTTCCCATAGTTTGCGATCTAAAGGACGATGCTTCAAAATAGTGGGAAAAATTTCAAAGGGCGTCTAACAAGGCCCCTTGGTGCATATGGAGGTGACCTGTACCTCAGCAAAAAGCCAGCTAAAGGGTTCAGATTTATGGTGGTGATAAACCAACCGAAAAGGGTTGACGATATTCCATTTGGGACTTGAACCGTGAAAATAGCTGAAAGTACAGCTCTTTGTGAGTCTTGCTTAAATTAAGAAGGTTCAAAAGAGCGTGCAATTAATGAAGAGCAGACTTAAAGCAATCTAAAGACGATGCACCATATATTATGCAACTTTACAGTCAGCAAATGTGGGTGTACATTACAAAGCATTTTTAGCAGTTAAAGACATGGACAATAAATTGCAACTTTAAGGACTAAAAAAGTGATGCAAAAATATGAACTTTAAAAAGTCTAAATGTAAAGGCACAAAAAGGTAACTTTAAGCTGTCTGAAATGTTATCCACTACGATGTGCACTTTAAAGAACATCTTAGACGATCCAGAAAGACAACATTAAACGGTTCTAAATGTGATGACACATAGGCAACAAAGAGTTTTACAATTGAGTGCACAATAAAATAAATGCATCCTTTAAAAAGGGCTAAAGATGAGACATCTATAGTTGCATGCCTTTTAATAGAGTTCTAAAGTGATTTCATTAAAATGGTTGACTATTTTTGAAGTCAGTTTAGGCTTGGATTGACTTCATAGACCGCAGTAGTTACCCTAAGTAGAGTATTGAATTTAGCATACGCTAACCAATGATAGGGTCGCTTGTCAAAGTCATTGCACGAAGCTACAAACTTTCTTAACTTCAGCAACAATTCTAAGGAATCTCCGGAAGAAAAATGAACTCGCGAACCGAAAGACGCGGTCTGGATTCAAACCTACAATCAACATAACACAAGGCAAACTGCTAAACCACTTTGCCACAGACAACATTAACACATAATAAAGTCAAATTATGCTGAACATGTAATGGGCACAGACTAAATTTAGAAGAACATTTTAAGCTTTACTATGATAGAAAATATTTCAAGTAGCAGATTTGAACGATGTTCTTAGAAGGAAAAAAACTGTATCAAATTTCTAGAAGCTGAACATAGCTTCAGCAGGTGGTTGTCAACCATGTTCTTAGCAATGCTGAACATATTGTCTGTAGCAGGTGGTTGTCAACTATGTTCTTAGCAATGCTGAACATATTGTCTGTAGCAGGTGGTTGTCAACTATGTTCTTAGCAATGCTGAACATATTGTCTGTAGCAGGTGGTTGTCAACTATGTTCTTAGCAATGCTGAACATATTGTCTGTAGCAGGTGGTTGTCAACTATGTTCTTAGCAATGCTGAACATATTGTCTGATCTAGTCTGCAGTATTTTTTTTAAATATAGAAAATTGCTAAATAGTCATTATTTGATGTCAAAGAATGTCTCAGTGTTGTAGATTTAATTTGTTATGACTCGTTAATAGAATGACTATCTCGGAAACCGATCATCAGAAACCTGTGATGACTAACAGCAAAAAGCAGAGAAGGACAAAAGAAGAAAGAATAAAATGAAATGTGGCAATACAAATCGCTTTTGTGAAACGCACATCGAACTGTGAGCAGTTGCCATTGATGACATGGTAAAGGACAAATCTAACAAAGAAACCATTTCAGTTGCCTTTCCAATTACTTTCAGCTACAGCTTAGACAGCACATCTCAGCGTAAAGTCATGATAAATTATCGCCCGTGCAGTGCTGGGACCCGCAAGGAAGCAAAGAATAGTACCACTGCGACCTACAAGACATATAAAAGGCGATTGATGTAGGACCTAGGGAAGCTACCTAGTAAATAAAAAGCATCACAGAAATCGGAAGTGCTGGTCTACTTGTGAGCGCATAACTGTCACAGCGTACTATGGCTCTTAGGTTCAGATCACATATAAATCCCTCAGAGTGGTTAACAGTAGTCGATATGCAACGTTTGAAGAAGAAGAAGAAGGATAAATTATGACGTAAAGTGGTACATGATTAGTGTGGTCTTATTTTCCCGCCCGACTTGCGACCAGTTGGATAATTCTGCGTCCTGCCCTCAGAGTAGGAAACCATCTCCTTAAATCCTGACATGATGATTGTTCCTACCTCGATAAAAGGAACAGTTCTTAAATCCTGCCATGATGATTGTTCCTACCTCGATAACAAGAACAATCCTTAAATCCTGCCATGGTGATTATTCCTACCTCGATAAAAGGAAAAATCCTTTGGATTGAAAGATTATGTATGTATATTTGTGTTATTTGTAAAACTGCACTTCTGCCTAATATATATATATGTATATGTGTGTGTGTGTGGGAGGGATGGGCGGAGGCGCAATAATGTAGGATATACAGTGGCACCAGGGTCAATGTGCTAGCACTGATCAAGATCCTACCCCACCTCCAAGTAGTGGTCCTGGTAACAGACTAATGTCTGGCTGAGTGGTTAGGGATCGAAGCAGAGCAACTTGGAATTGGTAGAAGGGTAGGGGCATACATGTCTGATATGAGAAACTGATCGCAATATAGACGATGAGAATCTTAGCACATGCGCCTACACGTCTCTCCTGTCTAATAATGAGTCAAAGATGATTCATCATACAAATCATACGCCGTGTGGTTACGGGCCCAAATTCGGGTAAATAATAGAACCACTATTACCTACCACATGCATATACGGCGAAAGTGAAGATTTGACGTGGGATTAGCTTTCCCCATCCAGTAAAAATACTCAGCTAGAAAACCACAACCAAGTGCACGAGAGTTTGCAAGGCCTTGGTTGGGGAGGGGAGGACCTATGCCTCCTTTGGGGCGAAGGGTAGAAGAAGAAGAAGAAGAATCTGTAACTTAAGTGGTAGTGAGCTCGATCACAACCCAAGCGTACCTGGTTCAAACTCTGCGGCAGACAATTTGGAAGCAAATTCGTGTCCATGAGTTTTTACGAACGGTAAAAATAGACCACACCGTTCAGAAAGCAATGGCAAACTACTGAACGTATAAGTGGTGAATAGAGAATCAATGACTGGTTTACTATGATTGAAAGCTAAGTCCTGTAAAGGATATGCCACGATTTTCATTTCATTATCATCGACATCATGTACAGGAACTGGCAAATATTGATCACATTGTGGTTTGATGTCAAACAGTAAATGAGACACTCTTCCTTCAAGACGAGATAGTGGACGACTAAGACGACGATGTTAACATGACATTAGTAAAATATTTCACAAAACGCTTGAATGAGACGGGAGAACTTGCTAGAGAGTTTTCAGGTTGGCTGTGATAAGAGTGAAGTTCTGCCAAGGGCATGTTACATGAGATATACATTCATAGAGAACATCATTAAAATGTGAAGATTGAGGTGAATTAGGCACGGTATGTCAATAGAGGCATAGATCGACGGACAGCGGATGATATGCAGAGGTCTGGACGTCTAAGGGAAACATGGAGAAGAGCTGTGGAAAGAGTTGAAAGATTGTGGCCTGATGTGGAAAACGATTGGTAGAAAGGTGGCAGGTCGGTAACATTGAAAAACTCTTCTGAATGCCTTATGTGTCGAACGGTTCATGAATATATATACTGAAGCACATTAATAACGCACCACCTGTATAATCCAGGAACAGCGTGTGAAATGTAAATATAAGTGTTTACAAGCTTACATATTTGGAATCCTTATTCATTTTCCTTTCAATGCATGATGGTAATTAATATGTACATTTGATTGTTATGAAATTAATTGCATTTTGTGCAGGCAAGGAGAACCACCAAAAATGCAACCAATCAAAAAAATTAATTCACACTATCCTCAGTATCTGGTATGTCCATCGTGTGCTTGCAAACAAGCTTGGCAGCGGCTCCGCATGGAATGCACAAGTCTGTGAAGGAAATTATGTGGAATCAAGTCCCATTCACGTGTAAGAGCATCTGCAAAGTCACGCATTTGCAAAGCGCTCTCCACACCGTCGCCAAATCCGCACACGTCCATCAGCAAAGGATAGGTTGAATCTGCTCTCGTCTGCGAATAGATTCCACTGCAGTCTAGTCCATCTGACATGTTGTTCCGCCCATTGCAGGCGCTGCTGAGGAAAAATCTCAGCATCGATGTCTGTAGTCAAGTTTGGCCCAACATAAGGTCGTCTTGCAGTAAGACCTGTATCTCTGAGTCGTCGTATGACTGTCATTCGAGAGACTTGCCCACGTCTACCCACTATTGCTGTTGCTGTTCGACTTGCTAGGAGAGAACGATTCCTTAGGTGACTGAGCACAATATGGCGATCTTGCGCAGGGGTAGTAACTCGTGGTTGGCCACTCTGACGTCTATCCCGGGCACTGCCAGTGGCTCCGTAACGTTCATTGAGGCGTACAATAGTGCTGTGGTGGCAATTCATCCTTCTGGCAATGGCCCTCGAGCTCATTCCAGTAGACAACATACTAATCGCTCGTTGGCAGTCATTTTTCGATATTTTAAGCTTTATTCAACTTCATAGCATGTAACTACAAGCTCACATTTCAAGGTCCAGTTTGAATCATTTAAAGTGTAGACATCATTGTTTTTTAGTAGCTTAATCAAACAAGGTTTATAAATATCCATTCCAGAGCCATGTCTCATAGAACACAAATTACATTCCAACTTTCATCTTACAAAGAATCATAGGTGAACTTCAAATTATAGATAATGTTCTTAGTAAATCTTATTTAACACGGCTTTTACTTAATAAGCTAACACAAGAAGCATATAATTTTAGCAACTTATTTTAGCACTTATAGCAATTACACAATGATATCTGCTATCTGCACTCAATCGCTCTATTGATGACTGAAAATTGAAAACCATCTCTAAATACCTTTCTTCTCACTCGAGTTGAATTAATCCCTTCAATGGGATTGTGTGTTCATATTTGTTATTGTGTTTGGATGTATATATGTTGGGGCAATTTATTTCAACTATATGTTTATTGTTTCTGCAATTTCATATTATTAACCTAAAATCTGATATCTTGTTAGTATTTCTTATTATGCATAGAATCTGGCATGAGGATTTTTCATAATGGATTGTACATTCTACATTTGTTTTTTTGGGGCAGTGTGAAAATGTTTTGTTCTTAGACATTCTGTGTCAGCGTGATTGTATTACATAAGAAAAAAAATGCTTTTGTTTCTGAACAATTTGATAGCTAGAACAGTTATTTTATAATCAAGAAAATTTCGTCACATCAATTACGAGAAACGCTGAAAGCAATTTAGATATTTTTTTGCTTAATTGGGGATTGATCTCGTTGTTATGGGAGATTTTCGAATGGTTCCCGTAGCTTGTATGAATAGGACTGATATCCCGTCTCCTGGCGATGGCGCTGTCTGATCCTGTGGTTAAAAATGTTTTGGAGTGCTGTTTTCTCTGGCATTTAACTTGTGATCATATTTGATACACCTTGATCCTGAAAAGGGACTTTTCCCAAAGGGAGTGGGAGTGCTGTTGCTGATAATGTGCTGCATTTTGGGCGCTGAGGGCTGATCACAGATGTAGGGTAATTGTCTGCCAAAGCCAATTTCTGAATGGGATGTATCGGTTATGCTATCGATGCGCTGTGTTTGTATTTTGGTGTTGAGCATCATGGACGATAGCACTGATTCTCTTTACTTTTTGCGAGTGCTTTGTTTTAAACGCGATGTAATGTATTTTAAAAGGATGAACTTCACTTCTGGGTTTCATGCTTCGTCTGGTGGAGGACGCACAATTTGTCATGTTCAGTCCCATCAACCATGCCTCGCTGGCGATTGACTTCGACTGAATATCCGTCAGCTCTTGGGAGATATTGACTGATCATCAGTCTCGAGGCATGTCTATCGTCTGCCCTGTTCGCTGGACTTAGGTGGTCATGAAATGAGACAGATATCTAGTCTCTATGTAGATGGTGATGTCTTGTTTGATTTCCAATTCGATCTTGGTTCTGATTAGGCCTATTTACTTATGCCTGCTGGCGTAGGGCACAGAATTGCATGAAGATTTTCAGTATGGAAGATTGTTCTTCTTGGAAACAATCATCTGTTGATCTGGCTGAGTCACTTAGTCCTTTCCTTTCCCCCCTGGATAAGTTGCGCTATTACGCTAAGTGTCTTTTATTCAATAGAGCAGAAGGCTATATAGAGAAACAATTAGAATATACAACGGGCAAACCCTGTCGCTGATCTATTAATTTTAAATGGTTTATTATGGGTGGTTGTCTAGGATTGCGCTTTAGGTTTGGTGTAGATTTTTTCCAGGTGATGAGACCATCGCTGTTTGAATTACGATCTTAAAAATTATAGGATACTTATGAACCTTTTCCAAGATCCTAGGATTATTGCAGGACTGTATTTTTCTCAAACTGTATCAATCATCCCTAGAAAGGCCCAGTATGTTTGAAAACTTTCATGTGTACAATCTTTTGGCTTTGAAAGTTGAAAACTTTTTTCAAATTAGAGTTTCTTGTTTTTGTTGTCTGTGTTAATGATGAATTGGTCTATGGTTTGCCATGCTGGCAGTTTTTGCTTGTATTTTAGGGAGAAAGAGTGATTGTGGATATTACTATGGATTGTCTGGTCTAAGACTCATCAGAACACGACAGGTAACGTATTACACTTTGTTTAGCTTTACTTATGTTGTAAACTAGGATATTCATTATTCAGTTATTCATTCTTATGCTTCTTAGAATAATTTCGAATGCTTTGTAAACTATGCATGATTTGTCAATGTATTAAGTTTATATTTACTAGATGTTTCATTGTTTCTTTTCCTTTCCATTTCAACATTTTATGTGGTTTGAGAGATGTTACATTTAAAAATTTCATTATTCGTTTTACAGATTTTCACTTAAATACGTTTGTATTTATGGTCGTTTTCCCTTTGTGTTTCCATTTAATTTTTTCCTCCCGTGTTGTCGTTTGTGTAAGGTCTTGCTGGATTGACATAACATGCGTATTATAATAATACATTGTTTTTGGTAATTTGTAACTATATATTTTCGATTCGTTTTGCCAATCAAATAGTTTACTCAGTTCCATATATATACTGAATATTAAGACTCATTTAGTACTTTTAGTAAGAGTGGTTTTAATATTTGAAAAAAAATAAAGGTAGAATTCTGTTGTTAAACCGTCTGGTCCGGGGATGTGTTTTTTAATGATTCGACTGCGTGTTGTAGGTCATTTGCTGTCAGTGGGTGGTCTAATATTTGTTTTTCTGTTTCGTTTAGTTTTTGTGTGTACATGAGGGAACTATGCTGAGTGTTGGCCTCCGGTGTTTCCTGGGAGTATAATTTTGAATAAAATGAGTGGAAAGCGGTTGCAATGTCATTGTTAGCCGTTAGAATGTTTCCTTGTTCATCTTTTACTTCAGTGATGGTTCTATTTTTTTGGATATGTTGTTCTATTTCTAGGTATTTTTTGGTGGGTATCTCATGTGATATCATCTTTGTCTTTGTTCTTAGTGCTGCACCTTGATAAGTGGGTAAATGAAGCCTGTCAAGGTCTTCTTTAAGTGTTTGCGTATACGAACTATCACTATTGACCTGTTTTGTTAAATTGATCGCATCCTGGAGGATTTTTATTTGTCGTTGCTTTTGTCTCTGTATTCGTGAAGATAGTATTTGGGAAACATTTCTTATTGTTTGTTTTAATAGTTCCCAGTATTCTGAGATGTTTTCTTTAGGTGCATCTGTAGCATAATCGGTGATGATGGTTGTGATGGTATCGATGTAAGATTGTTCGTGTAATAGGGATTGATTGAATTTCCAGTACGTTTTCTTTTTATTTGTGTGATTAGTGTTTTCATCCTTTAACGTTACTATTACACCTTTGTGGTCTGTGTAGTTGAGGGTATGTGGCAGGTGTTTTACTGTGTTAACGGTTTGTGTCTTACTGGTGTATATCATGTCTAGTCTGCGTGACACCCCGTGTGCGTGTGTCTTGTCTGTGAATGTAGTGTCTGTGCCATTTGGAATTATTTGCCGGTAAGTATCTAAGAGGTTATGTTTTTCTATTATTGCTCGAAATGCCTCTTCTGTGCGTATGCGTTTCGAATTTATATGTTTTGATATAAGTGTTGTGTCTTTCCTGCTGAGTATTATGTTGAAATCTCCTCCCATAATAATATTACTGTTTTTATATTGTTTTAATTTATTTTTCAAATTTTGATAAAAAGTTGGGTCGTCGGAATGCTTTGCTGGGCCATAAACGTTAACTATTGTATGGGCCTCCGTGTTGTTTTGTTTGTTTTGTATCTGTATTATTGTGATTCTACCCTCCCTGTCGTTGTTTTTGTGTGTGATTTGCCATGTGTCGGATGTCTGTAGTATAGCTGTCCCTCTATTGTTTGTTCCTAAACTGTAGTAGGGATTTCTTATTCCTATTTTGGTAGTGGTTATGTGCGCTAGTGTTTGGTTGTGGATGTTGGTTTCTTGTAATAAGATGAAATCTGTGTTATATGTATGTATTAAGTTTGTTATGTGTTGGACTTTGTTCCGCAAGCCCCTGATGTTTAGTGTTACTAATGTGAGTTTGGTGAATTTAATGTTACAACAAACATTGACGGATACCTTTTACTTGTTAAATGATGGTTACGAAATCCTGATTGTCTGGTATTGTCTCTGTTTTGGTCGGTCTGGATATTCTGAGGACTTTCTTCGAAAATTTCTGCTGCCAGTTCAAACCACGAAGAGGTGGCTGTGAGTGTTGGTATAATGTTGGAGTCGGCGGCGTGTGTGTAGTTTTCTTGTTCGCTGTCTGATATCTTTGTCTGTCGTGACTGTTCTCCGGGTTCAGTGCTTGTCGTTAGTTGTGTGTAGCTTCTTCGTACTGTTGGTATCTTGTTTCTCTTCCGTTTACGTTCTATTTTCTTAAAGTTGTCGCTTGAGTCGTCGGATTCCATATCTGCGTTGTCGGTAGGATTCGAGTGGGATGTTGACGGTCTTTCCCCGTGGTCGTTGTTTTTCGTCGTTGGCGTCTTTTGTTCTCTGTATGTTGGTGGTTTCTCAGGAGGAAACGTAGCTGCAGTTGTTGCGGACTTGACCTCTAGTGTTGGTGGCACTGGATCTTGTCCTTCTTTAGAAGGCATTGTCGTTGGCGATTTTTCGAGTCTTACTGCTAGTTTCGGATTTTGTCTTTTGCCAAATGGACACTGGCTTGACCAATGCGTGTCTTGGCCGCACGTAGCACATTGTGTTCTCCGGCCCGGTAGAGTAATCCATATGTTGCTCTGGCTCTCCTCGTTCTCACCATGTATGTTGATTTTTGCGTGGTGTGGGATTCTTTTTGGAGTAGGTTTATATGTAAAGGCCCACTTATCAGGGCACTGGAATTTTGACACTTCTGTCTTTGGATCACCGGTGATTGTTTGCGCTAAATTTTGCACCTGTGTTATTGTCATTGTGGGGGGGTATCCAATGGATCACCCCTTGTTCTTTCCTTCTCTAAATGTTCGATTGTGACGGCTAGTTCTGGGTCTTGAAGTTGGAAGGTTGTGCCGTGAATTCTTTGGTAGTGCTGAATGTGTGCCGCTGTGGACAGAGTCGCAAACCATTTATGAGGGTTTTCGAAGCGGTAGACGGAGGTGACTCCACCGGAGCCGATCCTTCCTGGTCCCATCAGTATGCTAGTCATAAGAGAGTATGATATTTTATGGACTTGTGGTCCGCTTACTGTGATCACTAGTGTGCCTTTTCTGTGAAGTGAGCCGCCTTCGAAGTCTTTCTGTAGATCAAAGTTAAACACTGGAATTGGTTCTGCCATTTTTTGGCTAGTTGCGCTGGTATCTGTCTTGAGTGTGTAATGTCCCACTACTCACAGACAGCGCTGTTTTAAAGGCTCGTTTTACACCAAAAAAAACAGTTAAAGTAGTACCACTGTTGAAAACCGAACATAATTTTCCGATAGTCGTGGCATTGTAAGCAAATGTACCGGGTGTTTTGTTTCAACGGCCTTTTTATACCGAGTATACTGCCACAACGCCTACACACTTTCAAAGGGCCTAGTTGTTGGGAATCGTGTTGCACGTGTAACTTTCATTGTTTTCTTGTAGTCTGTACACAAACCCGTGGGTTTGAAAATTCACTTTCCATTCCAGCAGCCATTCGCTCTCTACGTCATGACAAACACGGGGAAAATACATTCCCACACTTTTTGCTCGCCCTCTCAGCAACAGTATTTATCATAGTGGTGGTTTTTAATGTGCTTCGGTATATATATATATTGTATAATGTATACTGTATGTATAATTCTTATTTATTACGTTTGTCCTTAGCATGATGAATAAGCAAAAACAAGTACAGACAAGTCAATGTCTATGGAGCAATCACTAGTTTCGTAGACACAATAGCAGATTACATACTTAACGAAATTGCATGCTATCTAAAAGCAAACACCAAATCGCTTTGTGATGGACTTGAGATAATATGGAATAACTATCGTTAAATATCACTGGAACTGTTGTTACTGCACTCAGGGTGAATCAATCCACACTCAATGCATTTGTGCTGATTTCATGTAACTTTGATCTTTCCATATGTTTCAATAACGGTTATTAACTACTTCATTGCAATTCTATTCTCAACTAATATTTATATTTCTGTGCATATTTCATATTATTACTATCCTCAACTAATACCTCTTTCCTATTTCATGTATTATGACATAAAGAATCTAGGAGCTAATGTTTCATCATAGATCTTCATCAAGGATGTGTAAACATTCTACCAGTGGCGCATCGTGTTCATTTTTCTTGGTGGGGCCCAGCAAACATTGTAGGAAAAATCGTGGTTTTTGGAGTATTTACTATTATTTGTGTATTACGGGAAGTTATTAATAATTCAGGAAAAGAACAAATGCTTCTGTTCTGCAACAACTCGATACTAAAAACAGTTGGCTATTAAATAATATAAAATCAAAGACAAATATTTCGGACACATCAAACGACAGAAACGCCTAGAGAAGATATTTTTTTAAGATATTTTTTTATATAAATTGCTGAAAAAGGGTTGATCATCCACGTCTCGCTGGCGATGGTGCTGTCGTCTGACGTGATCCTGTGCTTGGAAACACCATGATCCTGAAAAGGACTGATCATCCACGTCTCGCTGGCGATGGCGCTGTCGTGATCCTGTGCTTGGAAACACCATGATCCTGAAAAGGACTGATCATCCACGTCTCGCTGGCGATAACGCTGTCGTGATCCCGTGCTTGAAACACCATGATCCTGAAAGGACTGATCATCCAGGTCACGCTGGCGATCGTGCTGTCTGGCGTGATCCGGTGTTTAGACGCACATTGGTCTTGAAAGGACTGATCATCCCGGTCTCGCTGTCGATGGTGCTGTCGTGTGGCGTGATAATGTGCTTAGAAGCACTTTGGTCCTGAAAAGGACTGATCATCCAGGTCTCGCTAGCGAAGGTGTTTACATCTGGCGTCCTACGCACTTAGAAGCCAATTGGACCTGAAAAGGACTGATCATCCAGGTCTCGCTTGCGATCATGCTGTCGTCTGACGTGATCAGGTGTTAAGAAGCATCTAGGACCTGAAAAGCACTGATCATCCAGGTCTGGCTGGCGATGATGCTTTCGTCTGGTGTTATCCGATGCCAAGCATAAGCTTGGTCCTGAAAAGGGCTAATCACCAGCTCGCTGGCGTTGATGCTATCGTCTGACGTAATCCGACGCCAAGCAGGAGTTTGGTCCTGCTTGGGCCCATCAACCATGCCTCGCTGGCGTTGATGTTGTCGACTGGAGTGATCCGGTGCTAAGAAGTACATTGGTCCAGAAAAGGACTGATCATCCAGGTCTCGATGGCGATGCTGCTATCGTCTGCCCTGATCCGGGACTTAGAAGCACCATGGTCCTGAAAAGGACAGATCATCTAGGTCTCGCTGGTGATGCTATCGTCTGGTGTGATCCTGTGTCAATCATGAGCTTGGTCCTGAAAAGGCCTCATCACCCATGCCTGCTGGCGTTGATGCTGTCGACTGGAGTGATCCGGTGCTAGGAAGCACCTTGGTCCAGAAAAGGACTGATAACCAGTCTCTCTCTCTCTCTCTCTCTCTGGGGAAGCTACATGCATCTGTCGTGATCTGGCGCTGTGAGTCACCTTAGTCCTTAAAAGGATCCAGATGTCGCTGCCCATGGTATAGTTGTCTGTCTGGATTCCACGCTAAGAATGTGCCACTTTTTATATCAACAATAGAGCGTCCGAGAAAGCGACATAATATAGCAAGAAGAAAACTATTATGTTAGAAATATTCACAAACGGGCAAACATTTTCGCTGATAGACATGAGAAAGAACGTTTTTTACGAACAGCCATTCTTCATCATCATCATTGGCGTCTTTGTCTCAGGAGCGCTAGGTTTTGCGTCCCTTTTTTGTTCTGTGCTGAATCACATCGTCTGTTGTGACATCAGCCATTCTTCAAACAAAAAGTAAAAGACGACACAATTATGATACCATTTTCCAGGATTCCTAGGATTATTGCTGGAGCTACGGAGTTCGTGCTTTGTACAATACTCTCGGCAGGTGGCGTACCATTTCTGCGGAGAGGGCCCCAGCCATATGGTGTAAAACTTGGTGCAATGAAGTCAATCTTTCGGCTTTGAAACCTTTGAAAACCATTTTTGTCTATAATTATGCGTTGTCTTGTTTCTGTTGTTTTTCCCCAGGTTGATGATGGAATTGGTTGTCCACTCTTGCCGTTAAATGTTTAGTGGGAGCTTTAATTTGCGTTCAGGGCCAGTTGAATCGCCCTTGTTGTGTTATATCTATGTGTATTCAGTGTGGTCTTACTACTATGCCCAGAACACGATCAGTGTAAATCTGCTCTACACGATTGTCAAGCTTACTTATTTCGTATCAGGATATTCATTATTAAAGTTACTTCATACTTGTTGCGTTCTCAGAGAAATGAATTATGGAATGCTGTGTTAATGCAAACAAGTGAACACCAATGATTTTGTCTAATGTGCTGTAACTGTGTTAGTTTTACACGGTGAATTAACAGATCACTGTCTGTTAAACTTTCACCCTCAACTATCCCCACCATTTACAACATTTTGATGCATGGTATTAGAGGAGATGGTACATGTTAAAACATTTCATCTCATTGGGCGTTAAGACAAAGAGAGAAGGGAGGGGGGGAGGGGGCAAGTGTAAAAGTGTAACACAGTTATCTATACATTTTCTAGGTCGTTGCCCTATGCAAAAGTAGTAAAGCTAGACCCGCTTTCTGTAGCCCCCTAGAGCAGACAATGTTTAGCCTATGTAAAATTACATCTTAAGCAGCATATAAGAATAAATAAGTACGCAGTACTTCCTACTTTGACATTCGCGAATTGATGCTATGTACCAAATTTATTGGAATCCATTTTCGATTTTTTGACCTCTATATTTTTGTGATTCCGCTTCTACCTATCAATGGGGCCCTCTTACAGAAGACTGGAGGATACAGGCTCAAAACTCGGGAAAATCGAGAAAAGTTTTTTTGTAAAAGTTGTGTTTTATTATCATAAAAAACCTAGGGTCTCTTGTAACATTTGCTACAGGCCCCGCGCTGGATTAATCCGGCACTGCATATATCTTTTACATATCAATAGTTGACCCAACAGACATTCACAAGTTATCGCAATTTTTGCCATCTGTCTACCCATGATATTTCGTGTCACTTTGTACTTTTTCATTTCACTTTTTACAATCCTTCAGGTTTCACTTAGTCTGCCCATTTTGTTCATTCGGTCTGCTGTCCATCGAATAGCTTGAATTTGCCATAGAGTGCGGCGGCGTTCTACACAAATACTCAAGCATTTTCTGTCTTCTAACTCTGATTCAACTACGAATACAGCTTAGAAAAAACACCAACCACACATTGCATTCAGATTGTCCCCACATGAGGTCCGGTCACAGTTTCAGCTGCAGAGCATTTACTCAGTAGCTCCGGCGATTATTCCGAATGTTCCCAAACATTAATAGCACTTATTTTCAGTTGTGTAAGTCAAGAGAACGTGTATGAAGACGAACTTTTAAAGCAGAGCTCAAAGACATGCATAGAACTAGGTTTAAGGCATGGAGAAATGCACAAGATTGAATTGAGTACACAATTATTATCTTGCTCGAGACAAGAATTGATGATGATGAAACAGAGGGAATCAAGTGTACTGGGAGTTGAACATCGTCCGTTGCTGCATAAAATTAGCTCACTGTAGCTAGGCCGACTTCACAGAATATATATATATTCTCAGAGTGAGTGAGTGAGGATGAAGGTATTTTGTGATAACAGATCAGGAAGTATTACAACAAAGTGAAAGAGAACGCATATGCTTATGTATAGAAGAGAGAGAGAGAGAGAGCGAGAAAGAGAGAACATTAATTGAGTGTATGCAAAGGAAAGCGTATCTGTCAAGTATGATTAAGAACAATATTAGAGGGCAGGGCCCCAGGACTCAGACCAGAAGAAGAAAATGACTACAAGATATTAAAGAAACCATGAATATGACCATCGACGAAGTGGGTGAACTGCTAGAGACAGAATGAATTTCACATGCACTGTAAAGAGAGCAACGTCCTATAAAGGATACACACTTTGATGACGATGTTTAAGAATGGTAAAAACCTTCAAAGTCAATATTTTATGGTGCATTTTCAATATTAAGTTAGTTAACATCAAATAACGTTTTGATTGAAATACTACATGTCAAGCGCACTGTATGTTGTTTTTTAAACTGTTGTTCTTATCAACCACGTTAACCACTATTTGTGAACTGTGCAGTTTGCGCTGAAAATATTTCACTGCGTATTAGGCACTTGTGGCATGTAGAACAAGTACATCTGTATTTCGACCACCGTATGCATATTATCCAGTAGGACACCATAATGAGCTATAATTCTTTGTAAAATGTAGAAATAACAATACATATAGAATGCAGACATTTTAAAGTCGCAAACCGGATAAATGGCGAACCGGTTAAACCGAAATGGTATAATTTAGAGTCGACTAAATTACATATTCTAACTAATGTAATTCCTGCATTCTATTGATTACTATATTCTATACCAAAACATGTTCGTGAAATTGCTGGAAAAAAAATCAACATTCGAAGTGAGGATGGCTATAGAAAGCGAAGGAAACGTACACAGTGAATATTTGTGACTGCTTCTCTTCTTGTTTCATCAACTGGCTATGTCCGAAGGTAGATTGCAGACTGTATTCTCATAATATCGCGATTGCAATGTGAACACAATGAATGTGTTTATAATGAAAGGATTGTAAGAACAATCGTTGGCTTTACTAGAGCACATGCATACAAATGAATTGTCTCAAAAGACAACGTTTTCCTTCTATTAACATGGTGATATAACTTATTTAGAAATGTAATCACACTATTAGCATTACAATTTTTCTTCTCCAAAAATGTAAGCAAATATTAATTACATGTAGAGCTCAAGAGTATGCTTACGCTATTACGAATCTGGGCACAAACAAAAATCATTACCTTGTCAGAATTTGGTTTTCATAGATTTGAATTGGCCTTCTCTCGCGGTTTATAAGAACAAATACATACAGTTAAAAAACAACTCTGTAACTTGGTCGTTGTAGATGCAAGACAGTATGTGTTATGGAACAGGAGATATATTATATATGTGACAACTACAACTAACAATGTCAGTCATTGTTTTCCATTCTGAATCAATAGTGATCTGTCCAGATGATCTAGTTTTAGGCCTATCTAAAAAGATTGACAGAATTAATCACCGACAATTGCTCACTGTTGACGTTGTCGGTGAAACATTAATAAATGTAAGGTCAGACTATTTAAGCATAGTCCTCAAGTACACGATATCTTCACAAATTTAACGTTTAAAATACAAGTTTGTCTGTGTGCAAAATTAAAGCGCAAAATGTATTTTCAATTTATGCTCAGGAATGAATAAACACGACTTGACCTTGTTTGAACACAAGTCAGAAATGACCTACAAGTGTTGTAACATAACAGTATACATGCCAATAACGACATACTGGGTGAACTGCTTTAATATAAATTGAATTTACATCATATGATAAGCAAAACTTTGATGAAAAGAAGATAGAATTTTGTGTGTTAATAATGTCATTGTAGTTCTTAATCATAAAATTTGACAGATACACTTTTCCTTGACACTCAGGTCCAATCTGATATTTTCTTTATGCTCTGTCCTTCATTCAATAATTTTATTCGCATATATTGATAAAATAGGCTGCAGTAAGTCAGAATCGATAATTTAGAAATAAAAAAGAGTTACTGATTTTGACAAAGATGATCATTACAGATAATATATATATGAACGTAAGGATTCTACGTCACACGTCACTGTGATACTTTGAACCAATGAGACTTTGTTGATATATTTATTAAGGGAAAATAACAACTATATCTAAAACCAAGAAATATGAAACTATGGATGAAAAATAACTAATCTAGAACAAATTGCATGTAAACTGACAGCATGTACTTTTCTAAATAAAGCTAGTGAATGAGTAGTTCATTACATCTTACAGCAGACAGCATATTACTATAACTAATTAAAGTAAATGCTAATACTGATGATAGAAACTAATTGGTAAAAAGCATAATGCTGTAACCTACCACTAGCCCCATTGTTAAGACACCATAAAATTTCACAGGCAACTAAGAAACAAATGATCAACAGCATTTTTATACCTACTTTGTGTTACCAGAGCCAAACATGGACATTGAGCAAAGCGCAGTCACAAAAATAACTACATGTGAAATGCGTTGCCTGAGAAAAGTTACCAACAACACAAGAAAAGACAGAATCACCAACATCAGCATAAGAAAGAAAGTTGGCACAAACCGTGCTTGAATTATATAGATAAACAAAGAATGAGGTGGTTTGGCCACTTAATAAGAATGCATCCAAACTCCACAGTATACAGAGTCTTCTACAACAGAACATCGGGAAAGAAGGCAAGAGGAAGACCACGGAAAAGATGGTTAGATGGCGTGGCAGCATCCTGTGAAAGAGCAAAGATAACAATCACACAAGCCACCAGAACAGCGCAAGACAAAACAGAAAACCACGACACTGGGCAACAACCCGGTAGCAATGTGACGACAAAGAAGAAGAAGAAGAATGAATAAACACGACTTGACCTTTGTTTGTAAACACATAGTCAGTTCACAACCTTTGACCTTTGAGGCATCATTGCGGTGTTGGTCCAACATTAACAGTATACAACAATCAACAGTACATACTGTATGTATCTAGCATTTAATATAAACTTGAATTTAAAAAAATCATATGATAACCAAAAATTAGATGCAAAAGCAATTGTCAGTTTTAATTTTGTGTGATTAAAATAAAATGTATGTGTAGTTTTCTATACTCACCGTAAATTATGGCACGAATATCACAATGTTTCTCGCGACACTCAGGTCCAAATCCTTGATATTATTGTGCTTATAGATTGCTACTGATCCTTCATTCAAGTAATTTTAACAACCTTCTGCAACTGATAATATATTAGAAATATCGGCTGCATGTAACGTCATACATCGATAGTAGCTTGTAGGTAAAGTTTTAAAGAAAGAGTTACACATGATTATAATGACAAAATATAGATTATATACAGTATAATATATATATATATGTGAATTAAGTTGAATTAGTTGTATTGACCGTGTGTCACTTTGTCACCACGGTCCACTGGTGATACTTCTGACTCAGAGTGACTGCACTTTTTTGTTTGATATATTTATTATAGGAAAGGTAGTATATGCATGGACTATACTGCCCTATAATTATCCCATAGGTGGGTAAAAGTGATGGAAACTAAGATGTTGATGTGTATTGAAATAAACTTAATCTACAACACAAATTGCAATATTTGAAAGCCGACAGCCAGTTAAGTTACTAAGTTAGTTGCTACTAATTACATTACAGTCTGAGTGAACTGAGTCAGTCTCATTACACTCTTACAGTCAGTACATCATATTACTATTAACTATATTAAAGTATAATTGCTGAATACCTGATCCGATATTGAAAATCGTTAATTTTTGTGTTAGAATGTAAGCTAGTATATTAATTAGTAGCCAATGCCATACATAGTTTTCATATTTGACTTGAAAACGGGACCAATTATTGAAATATCACGTAAAATCTAATATAGATCCTACTCACCCATCATACAGGAAGTATGGCAGCTAAATGCATTTTCTGACAGCACAAAAAACATTGTCAAATAGAACAGTGACATTTCTAAATAAATTAAACTAAACATGTTTTTATTGCCCCCAAAATCATTTAACTTTGTACTTCAACTTGTGTTGGTCAATAACTCAGACATAGACAGTCTCACCTGAAACAGTGTACCATGACATATCCTTTCTCAATATCAAAGGAAATGTTTTTAGGACCATCATAGGCATGGTTTTTCTCCATCAGGCAACTCCCAAAAAAGTGTGAGAAACAGAAGAGGAAACTACCGTAAATTGTCATTGCCTTTATTAACCCCACAAAGGTATTTGACATCATGAGCAGAAATGCCTTTAAGATCCTAATGAAGATAGGGTTCCCACCTATCTTGCTCAGTCTTGCGAAATCTTTTCACAAAAACATGCAAGGAACTACAGTGTTTGATTGTTCTACATCAAAACCATTTAACATACACAGTGAAGTGAAGCAAGGCTGCATCCTTGCTTCTACACTGATCTGCATTTTTTTGTTGCTCGTCTCAGGCAGGCTTTTGGAACTGTCAGGAGGGCATTTATCTTCATGCAAGATCATATAATAAAGTTTTTAACTTATTAAAACCAATGGCAAATACCAAAGTTGAAGAAAGATGCATAAGAGAACTTCTGGTTGCAGAGAATGTGGCATTAGCTGCTCATACAGCAGAAGACATACAGCAGCTAACAGACTGCTTTGCAAACTGCTTTGCAACTGCATGCAGAGACTTTGGTCTTACCATCCATCTAAATAAAATGCAGGTGGTGCCGCAGGATGCTAATACACTCTCATCAATCAGAATCTCCAACCATGAATTGAATGTTATCAGGAGTTTGTTTACCTGGGTTCAAATATCTCTGAAAACTTCTGGAGACAAAATCAACAAGAGCATTAACAAGCCAACAACTATATTTAATCCATCAAGAAGTTAATCTTCCCGCAATTCTTCGTAGAATAGATGGTTAGTTAAAAAAATAACATATTGTTTGTTTGAATTCATTCTTATCAACCAAGTTAACCACTCCTTGGACCTGTGTGACTTTTGCTAAGAACATGAGTTTGTTGTGCACTCCTTTAGGCCCCTACGGCACATAGGACAGACACATCCAAATTTTGGTCAAAGTTTATGCATATATTATCCAAAAGGACACAAATTTGTACAGACGAGTAACTGTCAAGTATCACATCTAAAGTTATAAGGTGTCATAGTATCAGATCTGATTGGTCATGGGAGACCATCAGAACTCACCCATACCAAAAGAACACATAATTGTTTGGGTTTTTTTAATGGGAAAAATTGTCAAGATATTTTTATCTTTGCTTGGTTCATGTGCATTAAGTAATTTAAGTACAACTCTTTACATTTATAGGCTGCTTTCATGAGCGTTGATTGTCAACACCATGCCTTTGTTCATCAATGGATTGCAAGTTCAGAGAACACCCACAGTGGACAGCTTTATTGATGAGTATCCGCATTTCAAGTTATGGATTTTTAGTTTATATTTTTTTTATAAGACTGGAACATCAAACAAAACATAGTTCATAACATATGCTTCAGTGGCTTATTAAGAAATAATTTCTCCAAAATTATACTTCAGTGACTTAACCCTTTGAATCCTGGCCACTTGTACCTTAACAATTTCTTCCCCGGAACTCCTGAGCAGAAACAGCCCATATCAGAGTTATAAAAAAACCAATAATTTAGCACACTTAATTGCTGTATAATTTGTTATTGACTTACCCCATCATCTCTGTTATTCCTACTTATTATCTATTTGTAGAATACTAACTTTAAAATGTATTTGATTAATATGTAGAGTGCGCGCGAATACACCAGTATATATCGATTTTTCTCCAGATTGAACATATAGCTTGAATTTCAATCGATTAAAACAATTCTTCATCTAAATGATCATTTATCTCACTTTCTATATCATTATCAGAATAATCACATTCTAAGCCTAATTCATCTTCAGATTCATTCAAAGCAAGTTCAGCAGCTTGCTTTTTTTATACTTTTAGAATGACCATTTTCGAAATATTTAGAACATCTTTTCAACATGAAAATACTTAACTAATTACCTTATCAGTACAAAAAATAACACAAAAGATTCAATCATATCACAAAACCATGTAGAACACATTAGTTGTGTAATTTGTACATAATTTATTTTGAAATACTGAAAATAATGAAAAATATTCTCAGGCCGATATATCAGGAGCTCGGGATATGCAACGCTTACATTCAATCAAATATCAGTAGCCCGGGTTCTAAGGGTTAAGCAATAATTTTCCTTCATTGGCTTGATAAGCAATAATATTCTTAAATTATACATCAGTGACTTGATAAGCAATAATATTCCTAAATTGTCTATCAGTGACTTGATAAGCAATAATTTGCCTTCATTGGTTTGATAAGCAATCATTTTCCTAAATTATTTATTAGTGACTTGCAATAATTTTCCTAAATTATACATCAGTTATATGAGGACTATCATCATAGCACTCTGGACATGTCCATAGGTACTCCAATCTCCGCCTCAGCAAATCCAACAGCGTCCAGCGACCTAACACACCAGTTCGATGTTGATTAATCAATCTCTTTGCATATTTAGTATGTCGTTCTTTCGGGCTGCACCAATATTGACACCCATCTCTTTCAATCTGGTCAGCGAGTGGATTCACAGCCCTGAAACTCCTCTTCGGAAAGACTATCTCAATGCGTGAAGAATGTCACTTCGATCCATTGCAGCTCCCTCTGATATTGTAGCTAAGCCAGCCAATCTATCAGCTCGCTCATTACCCCTAACTCCTGCGTGCCCAGGGACAAAAATAAAGGTGATTTCTCTGATCATTGTCTGTACCAGTACTTCCACTCAGTTGCGTTTCAACATACCTGATTCGACTTTACGAATCATGCTCATGGAGTCACCGAGTATGAAAACACGAGAGTAATTGTGAGATGCCAACCAGTTCACCGCCTCCGTAACCGCCCGAACCTCCATTGTCAAGCTACTTGTGGTTGTTGCGTAGGCCCCACTGGCCTCTATTATTTTTCCTCCTGAGCGTGCTGAAAAAGCCCACGCACAGCGTTGGTGGCGAATGACTGAACCATCGGTGTAAATAACCACATCTGTATCATTGATGATCTCATTCAAGAGAGCCTCCACCTCCACGTTTAGCAGTGATAGATTATTTTGTTCGCATTTTTTCTAAATTATACATCTGTGACTTGATAAGCAATAATTTTCCTAAATTAGACATCAGTGACTTGATAAGCAATAATTTTCCTAAATTATACATCTGTGACTTGATAAGCAATAATTTCCATCATTGATGCATCAGTGACTGGACAAGTAATAATTTTTATAATTTACTCTTTAGTTACTTAACTCTTTCCACGCTTTAAGCCGCACACTGCGCCACAGTGGAAGTCCGTTGCACGCTTTAAGCCGCACACTGCGCCATAGAGTTGCTTCCTTTATAAGAAGTCTTTATAGTTTTACTTCTACTATTTTACTTCTACTACTTTTTAATCTTGTTATTCTATTGGGTTGTCCAGTTTTCTTCAATTTAGTGTATAATAATATATATATATATGTTTATTTATTGACAAGTAGTTGGGATCATTTTTTTTTTTTACCTTCCTTGAATTAACTGCTTAAAAATTGAGGAAATAACTGTGCGTGGAAAGAGTTAAGAAGTTTAGTTACTTAATGTCTATAATTTATTCTCCAGAGACACACAATAATTTTCATAAATTTTACCTCTGAGACTTTAATAAGAAATACATAATTTCTATAAAATTATACTTCAGTGAAAAGAATACTCCAGTGACTTGACCAATATGAATTCTCGTAATTTAAATTTGAGTTTTTGTACTTGCACAAATGTACGGGAATGCTATAAAAGAAATTAAAAGAAGACTGAGCATTGCTTTACAAAAACTAAAAGCACTAACTAACCTATGGAAGGGAACTGACATAGGAACAAAAATCAAGTGTTTAAGAGCCTGCGACTTTTCCTTGGCAACATTTGGTTGTGAGACATGACCATTGATACAGTGGCAGAGATCATTAATGCAGTTGAATGCAAATGCTACAGAAGAGTACTTAGAATATCATGCGCAGAGAAAAGAATTCACAAAATAGATGAGACTGCATTAAAACTATTTGATTGGTAAAACATGTAATCACAAAGTACTGTAGTTTTACAAAAACAATGATAAAATACAGTATTTTCATTAGAAACGTTTGTATGTAGTCGTCCATATATTTTTAAAATTCTACTCCTGTTGTTCATTTGCTTGATACAGGCCTTGTTGGTCGAACGTTGCTGTATTTTGTCATTGTTTTTGTAATTTGTAAAACTACAGTACTTTGTGATTACGTGTTTTGACAGAGAAAAGAACAAATGCTTATGTTCTGCAACAGCTTGATATTAAAGAGAGTTGGTTATTAAAGAGCATAACATCAAGGAAAATTAAACATTTCTGACACATTAAACGACATGAGTGCCTAGAAAAGATAATTTTGGAGGGAATGGTGCCTGGAAGAAGAATGAGAGAAAGATCTACAAGACGATGGGTGCAAGATGTCATTCTTTTCTTTTGTCCTTCTCTGCTTTTTGCCGCTAGGCGTAGCAGGTTTAACTGATGATCGGTTTCGAGATCATGCACGCTCGGTCGCTTGATATGGTGTGGTATTGTGGAGTTTTAAGATGTCTGTAACTCCATCAACCCATTTTTTCTTGGTCTGCCCTTTCCTCTTGATGATTCCATTTTCAGGTTGTGCGCTCTTGCAACTGGTGTATTCGGGTTCATTCTGACCAAGTGGCCAAATCATTTTAGTCTCTGTTTTAAAAAAAAATCTAATAGCAGGTGTTGTTCCGACTGTTCTTCTAATGTCCTCATTTCTTATATGGTCTCTTCTTGTTTTATTTACTGCTTTCCTCAGGCATCTCATTTCGCATGTGGTAATTTTCCTTTCTTGTTCTTTTGTCAGTGCCCATGTTTGGCTCTGGTAGCACAGTGTTGGTATAAAGATTGAATTTATAATCTGTCTTTTAGTCACTACTGGAATAGCTGGGTGTTTCAAAATTGGGGTAAGCTGGTATGTAATGTTGTTGGCTTGCTGGATTCTAGTTTCGATCTCTCTGTCCAGTCTACTATCAGATGTGAAGATACTTCCAAGGTATTTGAATTCTCTCACCTGCTTTAGCGTTTGGTCATTTATTTGTATGTTGATATCTTTAAGTTCTCTGCTTAAAGATGTCATTAACGATCTGATAATGGTTGCTGCTGATGCCCGTCAACTTTGATAGAACAGAGTTTTTCAGGACTGCTGTCATGCGAACCAAGTTATGGAAAGGACAAACTACTTGATGATGATGAGGACACGCACACATGTTTATAATTTATACTTCAGTGACTGAACAAGCAATAATTATCATAATTTATATTTTACAAACAACAATTTTTACAGTTGACACATCTCATAATTTGTACTTTGAAGACTGGGCAAGAAGAGATTTAACAATTTATGGCACCCGGCAACATAAGGCCAACTAGTTCAGACGGGAAAAACAAAATTCCTGTTTAATGGGGGCTGATTTTTGTATATCTTTGATATAACACTGTAAGCTTTTTTGTAATTTTACTCAATTCTATGAGTCCATGGTTATTTTTTGATGAAAGATATCAATAATACTGATATTCCTTAGTGTTAAACTGAACTTGTAACATAATATAACCTTGATTTAGCATATTGTGTTGTTTTAAAATGAATTGGTCGTTACACAACAATACTGGAATGTGAGGTCACGCACAGTTGTGGTCTTATTTCTTAGAATTTTTACCTGAACCTGCCGGCTGTATGTTATCGGAGGCCACGGTTATTGATATGAATTCTGAATTTTTATGTGGGGATCATAAAGTAAGATATAACTGCTTCAGTTTGTCTATTTCTTTTTTTGTGATATCCCGTCACTTACTTTTTATTTTGTTTTTGTTTT
Source organism: Arion vulgaris (assembly GCA_020796225.1). Taxonomy (NCBI): domain Eukaryota; kingdom Metazoa; phylum Mollusca; class Gastropoda; order Stylommatophora; family Arionidae; genus Arion; species Arion vulgaris. The sequence continues at coordinate 43,352,706 of CM036757.1, forward strand.
CTAGGAGTCATCACAATATCTGTTAAAGCAGGAAGTGAGAGTAGTTGGTCCTCAACAGTTACTATATGTTGGACAAAGAGAAGTTGCTGGAACATTCCCATTAGATGGTAAGTTGTGCTAAATATATATTTTGATTGATTGATTGATAGCACCATCATCATTGCACTTCGGTGAGTAAGCATCTGTGCTCTGATCTCTTTCTTATTCAGGAAGATCTCAGCGGTAGTGCACAAACTCCATAGCACCGTCAAAGGTCTCTGATGTAAATTAGAAGATAGTGAAAAAATTTTGTAAGAAATTTATTATTTAATCTTTTCAATAAATTTGGCATGGGCAGTGGCTTTCCAGTCTGTTTTTCTCGATTTTGAACTGTCAATGGTTCTTTTACATGCTCAACTTGAACACGGGACTTACGTTTTATCGTCCATCTCAAATAGGACTAGGAACTTGATCTCACCCACACTGAGATCAGAGATCTCTTGAAAAATACTGTATAATGGGGTCGTTGTTGTGTCTGATTCTCAGTCAATGCTTCGAAGGTTCAAAATGACCAATTGCAGTATGAATGGAGTCTATTGTTGTTTCCAACCTCCAGAGGCATACAAGGATCTACTGTCATGGACAAGTGGGTGTTCAGGACAATGCTAACAGACTTGTATCAACAGCATCAATCGTCAGGAAGTTGAAGAAAGGTAGGGGAATGTCCTTCAGTTTTTCTGTGACCCCCTCTTAGATGAAGGCACTAAAAGAGATATTGAATCTCTCCAGCATTTTAAGGAGTTTCTAATTACACATTGTACAATCAGAAGTTGTTGCCTGAGGGACCTAGTGAATAGTGTGTTTAAACAGCTTGTCATTGGAACCATCTGTATTCTTACACTTTGATATCTGTTTGGAAAGACTGAGCACCTATTGGTCTGCCTGGAGTGCTATGATGTCAGTTCAGTGACTAATAATGCAAACAGTCCAGGCACTCACATTGCAATTGCGGTATTGTGAAGATGCTAAATCTGTAACTCCCCACTGATCAATCTATTTGATGAATCAGATGAGATCAGAGCATCTAGAAACCTGTTCCACCGACGGTGATGATGATCTCATGACTGACCAACTAACATATTTTGTTCCTAAAATCTGCACTTTTTCTTCTGAGTCTTCTATTCTGTGTCTTACTTTGATTTTCAGAATCAGTGTCTGTTCTTGGATCTGAAGATGCAACAACATGCCATATAGCTGTTCTTAGACATACAAGTAAGTCAATATTGATATTAAATGCATAGTGAATGTATAACTACTTATGAAAGTGTAAATTTGGAACCACATTTTATGAGCATAAAATCGCTAGAGAGCGATAGAAAATCTAGATGTGGGAAAGAACAAAATAATTCCCCCTATGCAACAACTTTTTTTTTTTTTTCCGTCCGCTTTCAACTCAGACGAAGTTTCATTTCTGAAACTGATTTTTGCGTGAAAATCCGTTTTTCCAATTTCTTACAATGGCAGCAGCGGGCACATTGTAAATTACTTTACACTGGCAGCCGTGTGCTCAATGTACTAATTAGTATTCCTCGCCATACAGGCAGATTTTCTCCGACTTCAGAGGTACTCACGTTATCGTCTTGAGTAAGACCAGGGACTCGAACAAATGCCGGACAGTAGGTTCGAACCCGAGCTATGAGGCGTCTCACAGCTAGCAGGCCGAGCTACTATCAACTACTCTAGGCAGCCCCCCTATGCAACAACTGAATTTGAAGCATTTTATTTTCTTGCAGCAGCTACTTAAGTTTAATAGTGAGAAATGTATTATTGCTCAGAAAAGATAGTTAGTATCTGTTTATTGTCTTCCAATAAGGAATATTCTTTGGTCTCTTGACCAAAGTCTGTTGGATGAGGACACTTAAATAGATGTTGAATTAATCCAGCGATTTAAGGTGTTTAAAGTTACTTGTTGTATAAGTAGAACTGCTGGCCTAAACGGCAGAGTGAGGAGTGTATTTAACAAGCCAGCTACATGAACCATTAGTATGCATACCCTACGACATCTGTTTCGGGAGACTGAACACATATATGTCTGCCCAAAGTGCTATGACGTCGGTTCAGTTACCACTAACTAAACATAAGAAAAAAATTGAAGCGATGATGGTTATGGCACATGAATCAAAATATTGTAAATCAATAAACGTGTCTATTGTCAAATAAAACATGTTTACTTTGATATAAGTACGAGTACTTGTAAAATTGTTGTAGAACATTAGGAATTGTATAAAATAATTAAATGAAATGGGCTTTCCATAACTATTAATACAGATTATAACTTCATCATTGGTCTCTTTGTCTCAGGAGACAATAGGTTTTGAATCATGTAGTATTTTCTTTGCTAAATCACTTCATCTGTTCAGGCTGTACTTGTCTATTCTTGAGTGACAATCCTTGCTGTAGATGAACCTGGGGACTGGGGCTGATATAGAGCGTTTTCTCTCTCTATCCTTTAATTTCATAAGCAGAACATGAAATTAAATAAAAAAATTTATTAAACATTGTCATAAATATTTATATCTTCAAAGTATGTTATAATTTGTTTATATTTTCTCAGTATTACTCTTCTTAATACATATTTTTCTAGAATGTCTTTAGTTGTTTCTGTTTCTATGAAATTCTCTCTAACACATTCTCTACTAACTGCCACAGACTGTGTCAAGGTTAGCTATTAAAATAACCCAAATGCTGCAGTGTGTGCCAAGCATTGTTTCATGTAACATTATTGCTAAATTTACATTAAACCATTCTAATCCACTTCCCGGTTTTCATGGCTATCAACTTCTGCATTGTGAGTTGATCGAGGGGTTGGTAAAATTAGCTAATTTGATAAATTTTAAATATTGTTCAAGCTATTTACCAAATCATGAATAATAATTTACTTTTATGGTGCTTCAAACTTATTTTTGCATGAAGACCTGCTTTCCTTTTATCAGTGCCCCTACCATACAACGTGCCTTCTCCAACTTCAGAGGTACTTGTAGTTTAGATCCTCAAGTATTGATCTGTGGTCAGGGAAACTGTAGTCCAAACTATTTGCAGAGCTTGCCAAAAATTTGTTGTTCCATGCCTCAAACCCCCAGAATTTCTATGATAATCGACTTTCCTATCGGATTTTCCACCACTTTCTGCCTTTGGTGAGGTCGTTCTAGATAAGAAAGAATCTCAACCAATTTGGGTCCATTGCTTTTGGACTTATTTAGGTTTGTCTATGCTGATAATTCCTACGTTTTTGTCTTTTATGGAATAACAAGTACATCTTAATTTATACAAACACTTGTACAGTGTTTGTATTATACAGGGTGTTCAACTTAAAAGCAGCCTGTGAATGGAGCTAATCTAGCATATATGTATGGAAATGATAAGGTTCAGTTATGACGTAGTATAGGTCAAGGTTGTGTGATGGTGTGTAAATGTAGTGTGGGAAGGGGCGATGAACAAATATGACGTAGGACAAGCTAGTCAGAACCGGTTTAAATAGTAAATAGACGAGATGCAATGCGTACCTGGCAAATTTCTATTTATCACTGGGGCTGCTTTTAAGTTGAACACCCTGTAGAATCTGAAAGTATGTTTGTGGAATGGGTGGACATCATTCGGAGATCACATCTCAAGAAAATGATTTGGCTTGACATGCTGGTTGGTGTGCAGGGTAACGAGTGTGCTGACTTTCTTGCAAACAATACCCCGACTCAAGCGGGCAGAAGTATGGACAGAGTCAATATCGTTATTGGTTATTGGTTACTAAACTGACTTCATTGCACTCAGGGCAGACCCATAGGTGCTCAGTCTCCCCAACAGATATCGATGAGTATGCATACTGATGGTTCCCGTGGCTCGCTGATTAAACACACCTCTCACTCCGCCTCTCAGACATCCAGTTCGACTTGTACAACGGGTAACTCCAAACTGCCTAAATCGCTTGATCGATTCAACATCGATTTTAGTGTTCTCATCCAACAGACTAGTCGCAAGAGACTGAAGAATATCCCCTTATCCATCTTCAACTCCCCAACAATCGATGCTGTTGATGCAAGCCTGTCCACTCTCTCATTACCGCAAACACCCGCATTCCCAGGACAGTATATCCACGTAAGCCTCTGGAGGTTAGAAACTTCTATAGATGACATTCACTCATAGCGAAACCCCCCCCTTCTGGATCTTGAGAAACATCGACTGAGAGTCAGATACAACAACGGCTCCTGTAAATAAAGTCCCAGAGATCCAATGGAGGGTAGCAGTAACGACCTCAACCTCCATCCTATACTAGAAGTAGCTGTCCTGTATGCCCCACTTCGCTCTGCAACATCCCTACCATGCGCATTAGCCAAGAAACCGCAGCCGGACTTCTCACCACGTTGAACCGACCCATCGGTATATACAACATCATCATCATCTCTTACAAGATCAGCCTTCATGTTGCCCCAATCTCTACATTCTCTTCCAAGAGTAATGATAACATTGAGATAGTGGATAAGAGTCAATATCGTCAATGCAGTTCGCTCTCAATTATGTGACATGGGCAAGTCTCAGACACTGAAACAAGTTCGAGAATTAGGCGTTAAGTTTGAACATGCCAGACAGTGTAGTCTTCGTGGTAGAGAGAGAAGATATAGTAATCAACTTCTCATGGGTACGGTGAACAAATGTACTTTGGGATGGCTGCTGCAGCGGAGGACAGAGCACGGATGGGAATGCCCAATGTACCATGACGTCGATCGCATAACATAACTTGCACAAGTGAAAAAGTTAACAAACATTCATTCATTTATAAAATGTTTTTCAATATGGTAGTTAATTCCTTAAAAGTTGCATGTAAAATTGTTAAAACTTGTATATGAAATTACCTGACAAACAGGTTCAGGAGCTACTAGCTTGATTCATTTTGATGGATGTTCAACAACTGAAGGTCTAAAGACAATGATTTCTATAGTGACTGAACTAACAGAAAACATGTCGTCTGGCAGGTAAGCAAGCATATGAGTGATATTGAGATCACATTTGTTCTATCTATTAGTTCTGACATTTGGAGTTGCTTGTCATTGCTAATTTTCATGTTTATGGCTCTTCTTTTTTGAAAATTTGAAAGTCTGGTTTAATAAAAGAAATTATTTAAAAAGCAATTTATCATCATCATCAGGTGATGTGCTTGCTGGCATTCATGAGTCTCCAGAAATCTCTGTTCCTGGTGTTTGCTATCATTTCAAATGTTGGCGTGGCTGATAATCTGAGACAGACGGCTGCCTTTATTAGAGAATCCGAAATCCCAATCTAGTGAGAACGCAGAAGAGGTATATTGATAATAACCTTTCTCTGTGTTTTAGCCTCATTCAGCGCCTCCACATTTGTCATTTTAGCAGTCCATGGGATTCTCATAATTCTTCTGTAAAACCACATCTATGTGGCCTCCAGAGGTTTTTCTATTTGTTTACTGTCCAAGACTCGCATCCATATGTCAATATTGTCTCTATGTAGCACTGAATAACTCTCACTCAGGCATTTGTACACTAAACAAAAATATAAAGACATAGTTATTTATTGATTTATGTGTGAGTGGTGTTTAATATATATAATTGTGTACACTTATATTTTAATTCTTCTTAAAAATATCTTTAAATATCTGCTGAAACTTGGACGTGCTAGTTTGAAAGGTTCAAATATTGCAGCTATTCTTCTTCTTCTTCGATCGTTCTAGGCCTGTTTTAATCATTCTCATTGTGATATATAAACAGCCAAACATCCGAACGTAATGTACGTGCACCAGCCTTCAGCACCTATTGGAGCCCAGTTGCTTATCCTTCGGTGGGGTATTCGTTTTCAGCCAGCTTTTGATTTACTAGGGTGAGCTTTCCCTAGGTACGATCAGCTTTGCCGTATTTTGGGCTTTGTGATCTACGCCGGGACAGTGAGTTACGCTGTTTATGCCCGTTCTGACTGAGAAATATTTCTCGGGCTTGTAAGCTTATCCTCGGACGGCGTCTTACTCGTATAAGACACCGTGTAAAGTATCGGCCTTCGCCAATGTTCAGACCGAACTTCCTGTTTGATCCGTACATTGTCGGCCTTGCTTTACCGTACATTTTTAGTTTGATCCGGAGAAGGAACATTCTCAGCCTTTTCTAGACGCGTATCGGTACGTGGCAATTTGCAATTAACCTCAAAAGCACTGGCATGGGGCCGAGTACAAACAATGTAGAGGGTCGTTTCATTGGGCACTATGAGCGTAACTGAGGATTTTGCGCTCGCCGCCATCACCCGCCCAGTTATTCCGGGGATGTTAGTTACGACTGCAATCGAACCTTGCCCAGTTGCCCCAAGGCTGGCAGTTCCGTTAGGCATCACCAACCTCAGTTCTTCCGGGGATGTTAATTTTAATCGCACAGTACCTTGCACGGTTTTCCCAGGGCGGGTAGTTTCGTTATGCACTAAACGCAACTTGTTCTTTTGCGCTCGGCAAACCTTGCCCAGTACATGTATCTGCACCAGGCTACCAATGCGGGGTCAGCTGCAATCTTCTCTCGCACCAACACGAGGTTAGACTTTCATTCGTTACGGTCCTGTCTTATTTATTCTTGCCGGCGGGCTGGCAATGTTTGCCCCTCCTCAGGGCTTCGAGCTTCGCCCTACGTGGGCATACGTTTGGTCACTGGATGCACCTCTCATCCATGTCTGAGACGTTTCGTTGCTGTTTCTTTGCGTTCAGGGACTTGGGCAATATCTTGTTGGACATCGGTCAGGAGAATTGTGCATTTTATTTGTATGTATCTTTATAGTATTTCCGTAATTGCACTGCTACCACTACCAGTAATTTCCTTTCCCGATCCCTGCCCTCTTAGCCAGACCAGAACCAGAGTCTGTTTCCAGGGTCACCGCGTGGAGGTTAGGGGCAGGGTCTTGTTAGCGCCTCGCTAACCCTGGCTCATGTTACCACCATGACCTCATGAGCCTTTTGACCCCTTGCAGCTATTCGATTAATGAAGTAAACTAACAGCACAAAGTACCCTCGTTCTTTGGTCTAAACCCCATACCACATTCTTTTTGGGAAAAGAACGAACGCATTCTTTTTGGGAAAAGAACGAACGCAGAAGAAAAAGCTAGAATATTTATTCATTTGTTATAAATTTATTTATTATTTTTCAGTTTGGCTCCAAAGTAGGCTTTGTTGACACGAAACACACACTAAAGCTACATGCTTTTGTAGAGCTGCTTACATTTGGTTTTATATGGTTTAGTTTCTAATCTCAAGCACTACCCTCTTTCATCACCTTTTATGGGCACACAGGATTCAGGGGTAATTAACAAGCTGATAGATTCGCTGGCATGGCTACAATATCAGAGGGAGGTGCAATGGACCAAAATGACATTCTGAACACATTGAGTCTGTTTCGGTTTCAGTTTGGAATATCTTCATTGGACTCCGGACATGTCTATAGGTGCTCCGATCTCCTTCGCAATATCTCCAACAGCGTCTAGCGACTGACCGTACCAGTTCTATTTTGATTGATGAGCCTACTCGTATACCTGTTGTACTGTTCTTTTTCTTGCACACCAATCTTCAAACCCAGCTCTCTATATCTAGTAGTTGATGTGGATTGGTGTAGATGGTCTTCTCTGCGGCCACGCTCTATGAGGGTGTTCACGATGTCAGCTCTGTCCATTGGCTGGCCCTCTGATATGGCGGCAGAGCCAGCCAGCCTGTCTGCTCTCTCATTGCCAACGACACCCATGTGCCCCAGAACAAAGACAAGTGTAATGCATTGAGTCTTTCCAAACAGAGGAGTTTCAGGATTGTGAATCCCAGTTGCTGACCATATTGAGAGAGATGGGTGTCAATATTGGTACAGCCCAAAATGAACGACAAACCAAATATGCAATAAGATTGATCAATCAATATTGAACTGGCGTGTTGGGCTGCTGGACGCTGCTGGATTTGTTATGCCGCGATCTGACCACAGATGGACATGTCAAGAGTGCCATGATCATAGTCCTCATATAACTGATAATAAAGCCCAAATATACGACGAAAGATGATCGTAAAAGAGCAAATCCTAGCGCAAGCTACCCTAGTAAATAAAATGCTGGCACTAAATCAGATGTGCTGGCCTAGTCATCATAGGCGCATAATTTGGCACAATGTAAAAAATGTTCTTGTCAAAGATTAATTATATATCACAATAAGAATGATAAAATTGGCCGCGAAGAACGAATGCGAACAACAATATATAACTGATAATTAATCACCTTTTATGATAGGATGACCAGGCAAGATTTGGAATTGAGGTCTTGAAGAAACGTGCTGGCCATAGAAAATTAATCAAATATTGGAGAGTAAATGTTGAAAAGTCAGAAGAGGACAGCAAAACATATCTTTTGTCAGAAGAATATTTGTGGCAACCCTAATCTGCAATGAAGAGGAAAAGAATAAATAGGACAACTGGGGTTTCCATGTGTTCACAAATTTGCATTCTTTCTGTTTACCTTCATTTACAAAAATTATTTTAACTCTAGATTAGAGTTTCATTTGGTTGGTGGCTTTGATGATAAAAGAAGAAATTCACACGAAGTATCGGACAAAGTATTTAGTAAGTATTCAAATAATGTAGATGTTTACGTAGAACAGAGGTGGTATCATAAGATTACGAACGAGAAACTCAGAGAAAGAACTAAGCAGATATCAGTGGAGAAAGAGCTACGGAAGAGACACTGGCGATGGTTAGGACATATATTGAGGAGACCGACCGGAAACATTGCAAAACAGGCACTGTTTTGAAACCCATAAGGAAAGAGAAGTAGGGGAAGGCCTAGACAGACCTGGAGAAGAGAGCTGGAGGCTGAGATTAAAAGGATAGGTAAAATATAGAAAGAATTGGAAGGGATGGCAAGAGAGAGGAAGAGCTGAAAGAAGCTTGTTGAAGACCTGTGCTCCATTGGGAGTTAAAATGTGAAGAAGAAAATAATGTTTTCTGTTACAAGCTTCAATAAATGCTTATATTTATCTCTTTATAAATGCATAGCTTCACCAACTAGTTTTTTTTGGTCAACTTGACTTATTCCTGCCCGCTCCTCGGGGAGCATAGGGCCCCAACAGTTGTTTGCCACTTTTCCAGGTCTCCAGCTGTTTTCTTTATTGCTTCCCAGGATAGTCCAGCATCTTTCAGTTCTCCAAGAAGACTCCACCTCCAGGTCTGTTTTGTGCATTCCATTTTCCTTGCGGGTTCCAATCAAGTACTTTTAACATTTTGTAGTGAGTTTCTTTACTACCTTTTTTTTTAATGGATCATCGTACAACCCCCAACCTGGAGGACCAGGAGGCCACATTTAGTCTGATCTTCTCCTTTTACCTGACTGGCTAGGGTAACCCTGCTGGCACAGCTCTCCGCATTCTTTTTTTATGATCAAAGGAACAACTTTCAGCAATATTTAGCAATGTTTTATATAACTTAAACGAACTATCCGACAGAGCAGCTTATTTATCACTATTTGTTCTACAACCCTTTCTCATAACAGTTGGATCATGTCCCCAGAAAGTCACTCAACTATTGATGTTTTTAACTGGGACTATTTTGGTCTGTGTTTAGCAAAAAAATGTGTCCTTCCTGTTACCGTTCAACCAAACTATGAATTGTGAAAATAGCAATTGCGATGTATGAGTATATTGTCATTATTTTGAATAATTCAGTTGTAATTTAAAATGTCAGTATCTACTGCAGTAAAAGGGATAGGGCGAGTAAGGGATAATATTTCATGGTGAGAGGCAGCCACATCCTTCTATATAAAGATCTGAAGCCTATTTGCTTCCATTATCCAGCTTGTGTATGGATTTTAGTCAGCTTTTGTACAGCAGGAGAATTAGTGAGTAATTATTGCTATCAGATTAAAGAATAAGACAAGAGACATCACACTTCTACACATCTATGTACCAACATCTGTCGCAGCAAAAGTAAAAAGGAAGAACCCGATTTCATACCAAGAGGCATATTGTGAAATATGGTCTATAAGCGAAGGATTGACTTCATTGCACCAGGTTTTCCTTGATATTTTTAACATTTCCATTTTCTACTGTTGTCCTAATCAAGTTGAAAAAAAATATATAATTTTTCTATTTATTCTGTAATAAAATTTCTCTTTACAATTTGACATTTTAAAAATTAACTTTTCAGTAGCCCTGTGTGAGTGTGCAGATGATATTCATTTGGTAACAGCTTGCATAACACGTAAGTCTGTGCTTCTTGGAATGTACTTGGCTACACTTTCTATTTATACTAGTTGAAATTATCTTACTTATATTAACATGTTCCTGGATAGAAGTATTTTTGACCCCAAAAAAAACTCCTTGTGGACCAAACACTACACTATGTGGCTTTGATGTTGGGCGCCTTTTATCAGGAGCCACACAAAGGGATGTTTTTATTCTCAAAACGAGTGGCTTGTAATTTTGCCCTGGTCTACTAAAAATTTAACTGATAGTTAAAGACTGTTTGCTCACACTGTCTTCATGCATTATGATTTTTTTTGACGGTGGTGGGAGGGGTTTCTCTGAAAGAAAAACACACTAGCTTTGCAGATTTGTCTCCATAGAATTAACGTTTAGTAGACACTTCCAGAAACGTTTTTCATGTTCTACATTTTCATTAAATAAAATACCACACTGTGTGGCACTGTTTCTTTTTTTGCCTATGATCAATTCCTGCACTATGTGTACAGCAGTCTCTCTAACTTCATTTACTGGAACTGTTGTGTCTGACTCTCAATCAATGTTTTATAAGTTTAAAAACAGCAGATTGCAGAATGAGTAGATGTCACCTATTGAAGTTTCCAACTTCCAGAGAGATTTACATTGATCCACTGTCCTGGACATATTAGTGTTCAAGGCAATGAAAGAGGGAACAGACTTGCATCAATGGCATTGATCCTCTGGGAGTGGAAGATGGGATAGGGAAAACACCCTTTGGTTTCTTGGCAACTGCCTGTTTGATGATGACTCTAAAATTTATATTGAATATGTACACCAATTTAAGGAGTTTGGAATTACAAATTGTACAGGCAGAACTGAGATGATGAGGAGCAGAGGAGTGTGTTTAACTAGCGAGTTGTAGTAACCACTATCAGTATGCATACCCTTCCACATCTACTGGGGGAAGACTGAGCACCTATGAGTTTGCCTAGAGTGCTATGTCAGTTCAGTAACCAATAACCAGTTGGACATGGCAATAACAGCTTGGTCTGCTCCCATTCTTTTAGATTACATATTTAGATTAATAATAATAATTCCTCTTGTACCTTTATACGTTACATATGGCCTGCTAGCAATTTCTCCACCCCACCCTATCATGGGCAACTCGCTCAATCTTCTCCATAGAACTGAGACCGATATTTTTTGCCTCTCTCAGCAACGTCCGTTTCAGGATTTCCTTAGGTCGTCCTCTCTTTCTTGAACCCCCTATATGTTTAGATTATCCAGACAAAATGAATATGACTGATGTTTCTAATTTATTTGGTCATTCATTTAGGGGTTGTTAATTAAAAACCGTTTCTCAAAATATTTATCAATTCTAAATGAAAACATGTGGAGTCAATTTATCTTGTTCAGTGATAGACGTTTGATACTGTCATCTTCTGACTTTCAGATCACAACACTGTGTACAAACAAGACAGCATGCCATTCCCTATAATATATGGTCTTGGTGAGTCATACAGTTGCTGCCTGGATTGTTTAGTGAGCGCTTTTTGAAAAACATTGCTTTATAACCTGTTTTTTTTGGCACCTAACAAAAATGTATTGTTTATGAATTGTGTTCTTGGCACCTAACAAAAATGTATTTTTTTATGAATCATGTTCTTGGCACTTAACAAAAATGTATTTTTTAATGAATTGTGTTCCTGGCACCTAATAAAAATGTATTTTTTATGAATCGTGTTCCTGGCACCTAAAAAAATTATTTTTAATTAATTGTGTTTTTGGCACCTAACAAAAATATATTTCTTTATGAACTGTTTTTACAAAATATACATATTGAAATTAAGTGATGTTTGAATAACATGTATTAACTTTTTTAGTACTTCTGTACATTGTGTAAAAAAAGTGGTTTATAAGGAAGAGAAAAATTAAATATTTTGGACATATAAATCAACGATTCTCTGGAGATGTTCTGGAAGGTATTATGACAGACAAAGGAAAGGAAGACCAAGGAAAAGAATGTCATAGACAATTTGAGCATGACTTTGGCAGATGCTGAACACCTCACACAGGACAGACATTTAGAGCTGTTGTCATGGAAGCCAAGTTCCAACAGGGACATGCTAGATGATCATGCAGTAAAATATCATTTAGTTAACATCTCCGTGACATTTTTCTGCAAAATATCACAACAACATCATCTAAACACACAATATGAGCATTTTAGAATGTGAACAAATAGATAATGAAATCATATACTTTGAGAAAAAAAGAGCTATTGTGGACATTAGAAAAGAACCTAAACCACCCAACGTTGACTACCACACACTTGACAAACAAGGACAGACTATCATCTTCCGACTCAGAATAGGTCATAACAGACTGAACAAACACCTACACAGGCTACGATTGTCCCCATCCCCTCTGTGCCCCTGTGGCACCGCTGAACAAATTACGAACATGTTCTGCAAGACTGTCCCCTGTATGTCCTCCCAAGAAAGGAATGCTGGCCCTACAACACAACACTACGTTCAAAACTACATGGCACCAGAGATGAGCTCCAGACAACAGTCGACTTCATCATAAGAACGCGTCTAACGGTATAATCATCAAAATAGCGATCGCAAAGAAGAAGAAGAAGCATTCTAGTAGAAAGTTGAGGGCAAGTAATCAAAACGAAAACAGTGTTATAAGTAGGAATTTGTCTTGCATGCGTTTCTGGCACTAGAGAGCATACATGTTTGTATCAACAATATTGATCGTCTGGAAGTTGAAAATAGATAGGAGGAACATCTTTTGCTTGCTCTGTGACCACCTAATGGATGAAGACACCTAAATTGATATTGAATCCATCTAATGATTTAAGGTGTTTGGGGTTACATGTTGTATAAGTAGAACTGGATGCCTGAGGGGCAGAGGGAGGATTGTGTTTAACCAGCAAACCACAGGAACTATCAATAAGCACACCTTTCAACATCTGAGGAAAACTAAGCCCCTATGGGTCTGCCCGGATTGCTATATTGTCAGTTCAGTAATCAAATAACCAGGTAGGTTTATTAATGTTATGTATTACAGTAGCCATTTCAATTTCTCACCAGCCTAGATACATTTGCTGTCCATGTTACTATTTTGGACACTTCTATAAAGAAGTAAATGGTGGAAGAGAAGAAGAAGAGAACCATGCTCTGGTCCCTTTTTTTTCTTTTGTTGTCACACTGTTACCGGGTTGTTACCCACTTTTGTGTTTTTGTCTTGCGCTGCTCTAGTAGCTTGGGTGATGGTTATTTAGACTTTTTTTTTTACAAAGCTCTGCTGTGCCATCTATTCCTCTTTTTCATGGTCTCCCTCTCGCCTTCATTCCTGATATTCTGTTGTAAAAGTCTCTGGACCCTACCAGTCAAAAGTATAAGGTATTACTGCATTGCATATAGGTTGTTTTATTAAGTGTGTGTATGTATATATATATGCAGTTTCATATTATGTATCTGTTTTGTGATCACAGCTGTCGATGTTAAGACCGGGCTACTATATCGTGCCACATTTCCTGACAAAGGCCCAGACCTACCCCTAAGAAGTGCTCGACATTTTACAGGTGGTAAAGAGGTAAGTAAAGGAACCCTTTTGCTTTGCATACCATGTAATATATTAGGGAATACAGTGTTAGGCCTGTATTTATCTGCACACGATTGGTGATGTGATCAGCATCACGCCGGCTGCCTTTACTTCCCAATGCTTATTTTTTTACCCAATTGAGGCTGGGTCCACCTGAGAGCCGTAACAGTCTGAAAAATTCCACTGTGGAAGTGAACCCAGACCACACGCCGGAGTGAACTAACTCTATGCTATTGCAACTATTATAAAGAGATAAAATATCTTTAAATCATCGATATAATCCTTATATAAAATCTGGGCATATCTTTATTAGAGTTTTAGGAAAATGTATTTCATAACTTATGCAGAATATACATTTAGGATATTTAATTTAGATTGTGAGATGAAAGTACTGGATCATATATATTCCCCAGGAAATTGGTTAGGGAAGAAACACTGCACCAGGTTAAGCATTTCTCTTTCTCTCTCTTGCCTTTTTTTATATTTGAGACATGGGAACTTGAATCAACTCATGCCATGTCTTCCTATCTTTAGCTGTCTCTTGCAGTTCCTTTCATATCTTCTGTGTATCGTTAACTTCTGCCTCTAAATATCTTTATGTGTTTTTAAGCCTCCCTCACTTTCTATTTCCTCGGGTCCCAGGAAAGGGCTCTTCTCATTATAATTACCCTCAGATTTTCTCAAGGTGTGTCCTATCCAGCATCTTTTCTTCATGTCTTTGTTCACTGGAATGTATTGTTCTTTCCATAATCTCATTTGTGACCCTATCAAAAACATGCAGTTTTCTCTGCATTGCATCATACCTCTTCTAAAAGAGCCTCTTTCCTTTTGGTTGGCAGTTATTATTTTCCTTATAATTGACTTGTTCATGCTTGTTTGGAATTTGTAGCTAAAGTTTTTTTTATACCAGATGTTGTAGTGAGTAGTCAGTCCTAAGCTGCCTCTTACCATGGGACTTGTAGGTCGCAGTGTCACTATTCTTTGCTTCACTTGCAGGCCTCTGCAACACACCAACAAATGACTAATAAGTAAATACTGACTTTAAAAGCAAAATATTTTGGTGTAGTCCTCCTGCCTGAGGGATAATGAAAGTGTGTATAACCAGTGAGCCACAAGAAGCGTCAGCATGAATATCCTTCCACATCTGCTAGAAGAGACCTGTCTGGAGAACTATCACATCATCACTGATGTTGACAATGAGCTTCCTCTGTTCATTGACCTCTTACAGCATAATCAGCATTGGTAATTTTAATGGTCCATGGAATTCTTAGTATTCTTAAAACCATATCTCAAAAACCATGTTTTCAAAAAGAATTTATTTGTTTCTGTGTAATGTCTATGACTCACTTTCATAAGTTAGTAGACTCTGTGGTTTATCATCACCATCATCAAATAGCTTGTCCTGAGCAGAACTTTGCCACCTTAACAGTCCTTCGAAATTTCTCTCATAGGCCAGATGTCCTGCCTCTGCAGCGGTCATGCTCAAACCATCAGTTACATCCTGAATCCATCTTCTCTGTGGTCTTCCTCTTTGCCTCCTTCCATGATAGTCTTCTCCAGCCCTTCATGTCTCTCTATATGTCCAAAATACTTCAATTTTCCCATTTTTATTTGTAGCATCAGCCAGTTTTCTTTGATTTTGAGTTCTTTCTGGATAGATCTATTTGTTCTCTTCTTTGTCCATGATATACAGATGTCTTTTCTGTAACACTTATATTCAAAAGCACATATATGTTTTTCCACTGCCTTGTTAAATGCTCATGCTTCACACCCATATGTTGCCACTGTGTGGTTACATGTACAAATTAGGGTTCTCTGTCGCATGGGGCTACTGGGCTCGCATGTTACTCTAAAGATTGAGTTTCTAGTCCTATCGTAGATAAATAAAACATAGATCCTGTGTTCAAATAGAGCACATAAAATTATCTCTGGCAGTTAAAAATAAATAAAAATAGTCTGGAAAGCTGTTGCGTAAGCAAAATTAACTAAAAAGTAAAATAAACTTTCTACAAATTTTCACCATTTTAAAAAATTACATCGGAAACCCTCACTGGGTCTATGAAGTTTTTACACAGCAGCCGAGATCTTCCTGTATATGTAATAGATTGGAGCATACTTGGTTATTCACTGAAGTGCAATGATGTAAGTCCTCTCAATCAATAAATCAATGTACAAATTGTTTTCTTTTGCAGAATATTGTAATTTATGATCATTGGAAACGTGAACTTGTGATCGGTCCATTTGACTATGAAACCATGCCTGATGTAGACATCTATTTGACTCTTCCAAACTCCATTATCAGAAAAGTAAGTATCCATTATTTATTTCATATTTTTATATTACAAGCAACTCTTTCGAACATATTGGTCTTCATCATCAAATAGCTTGTCCTAAGCAGAACATTGCCACCCAAAAGTTCTTGCAATGATGTAGTCTCTCAATCAATAATCAATGTACAATCTTTGCAGAATATGAATTTTGATCTTGGAACAACTTTGATGGTCATTTGACTTGAAACCATGCCTGATGTAGACATCTATTGACTCTTCCAAACTCCATTATCAGAAAAGTAAGTATCCATTATTTATTTCATATTTTATATTACAACAACTCTTTCAACATATTGGTCTTCATCATCAAATAGCTTGTCCTAAGCAGAACATTGCCACCCCAAAAGTTCTTCAGAATTTCTCTCTCATAGACCAGATGTCCCACCTCTGCAGCCATCAGTTGCATCCTGAATCCATCTTCTCCGTGGTATTACTCTTCTCCTCTTTGCCAGGATGCCTCCTTCCATTATGGTTCTCTTCAACCCTTCCTATCTCTTTGTATATCCAAAATACTTCAATTTTCTCTTTCTTATTTACAAATATGACTAACGCCTGAATTCACAGCGGGCAAACTCAGAAGTATATCATATCTGAGTAGTTTTATGTACTATATCTAATAGAAGTACAGATCTAATGCCATATTCCCCCAATATACAACATGTATGATGGTAGGCTCTTCACATTTGTCATCCAATGTCTCGATTTCAGTGATGGTATTTATAAACAGAAAGTGCAATGTCAGAATTGCTAAGACCTTTTGGTCATGTCGGTTTGGTCAAATTTGATAAAACTATTGTATTTTGATATTTCTCTATTTGGTATATAGATCTATGGCAGTTTTCCCATCAGTTATCAGTTAAATGAGGACCGTCATCATAGCACTCTAGACATGCCCATAGGTGCTTCGATCCCCATCTCAACAAATCCAGCAGTGTCTAGTGGCAGTTTGACATTAATTAATTGTGCGAAAGCAGAAGCGTCCATACCTTTCGTTGTATCCACATACGCTGGTACTGCTGTTTTTATTATGACAGATCCAAACGCCAGTGAACACATCTACAGAGCACATCCGGAGGTCCTGTTTCACATTAAAGGCTTCTTTTATCTGCAGTCGTGCAGCTTCTCAGCATGTGAACACACTTTGAGCTTGGATTGAATCCAGTTACCGTTAGAAAGTGACAAATACTCTAGAATAGCACATATTAATTCCAATGATTCGAAATTCAGCTCCCATCTTGCCGGCACCGGATATTAAATTTCCTCTTAAATAGATCTACTATGGAGGTCTTTGTGATTAAATAGTTGTATCATTTCTCTCTCCCGATTACCACTTAGACTGATGTACCAGATTTCCCCATAAATTCTGCTGTTTTTAGGGACTCCATCCCTCCATAAACAGCTTCTCATTTAGCTCGGTATTTTCCTGCCAGGTTTCATTCTTGCAGTGGCACAGGCTAATTATGCCAATTTTAAATTTGTTGTAAAGGTGAGACCGGAGTCTGTTATGGCGTACGGAGACGGAATATGACAACTTGTTTGCTACGGGACAGACCAATGAAGTCACTCTTTTGCATTTAAACCTCTTAAAATTGCAGTCTTTCCATTATCCATAATTTTATCCATATTAATTTCCAACAGTATTTGTCAACCTCTCCTGAACAAGAACCGGAAGACTTTGAAGATAGTGTAAGAGCATCACTTGTTCAGCTTCGAGACTTTCCACAACCCTTGGTGAGCATATTTAAAGATGGACAACCTAGAAGGTACAAGAAAGACAATACTTCAGGAGCATGGGTACTGGTTAATAAGGGCAGTAACATCAGGATATAATGAGTATATTAAAAATAAGTTAGTCTTGTGTTCTTGTATAGATCCTAAGCTTTAATGATGGTCACAACTTAAGTGAATGATTGCATATCTTCTCATATATGCTGTTATATTTTGGATCGATATATTTCTGAAATATCAAACATGGTCACAGAACAAGCAACTAGACTTTCAAGATAACATCAAACATGGTCACAGAACAATCAACTAGACTTTCAAGATAACATCAAACATGGACACAGAACAATCAACTAGACTTTCAAGATAACATCAAACATGGACACAGAACAATCAACTAGACTTTCAAGATAACATCAAACATGGTCACAGAACAATCAACTAGACTTTCAAGATAACATCAAACATTGACACAGAACAATCAACTAGACTTTCAAGATAACATCAAACATGGTCACAGAACAAGCAACTAGACTTTCAAGATAACATCAAACATGGTCACAGAACAAGCAACTAGACTTTCAAGATAACATCAAACATAGACACCGAACAATCGCCTAGACTACATCTTAGGAATCCATATGCTCATTTGGCACAAGTGACCTTGCCATCTTCGCCAATGTTGCCAACGCAGAATGGCCACAACCAGAGTCCCAGTATATTCCAAAATGAATTGTTTATTACTAGTGGAAATCTCAAATATATGCAATGGACAGCCCATTTGAAATTGCTTTAATTTTTTGTAGACTGCTCGGAGCCCATAATTTGTTGCCTGTACAACCTTATTGCTGATGTTAACTAAAGAATTAGTCAGTTGCAATCGTTTGTGTCATGCTGATAACAATCATGGACCACCACAAGCCTGACTATCAACCTAGATAAAAGTATTCTCATGCTATGAAGTTACACTATTCAATGAGCAGTCACACACACATTGTAGAATATATATCTTGAAATAGATCTTCTTCGAACGCTCCATATCGACCACAATTTGTGACTTGTATGTGATCCAAGCCTAATATCGATTGTACGTTGTGCTAGTTATGCGCCTAAAAGTAGGCCAGCACATCCAATTTCTGCTACGCTTTTTATTTACTAGGGTAGCTTCCTAGGCCCCTACCTCAATCATCTCTTATGATATGCCTTGTAGGTCGCAGTATAACTCATCTTTGCTCCTCCCCTTGTGAGGCCCCGGCAACACACGGTGAAATGGAAGATCTAAGACACTGCATTTGATGGATTAGCACAGAAGGGACATGGATTCACAAAAGGAACAAATAAAGAAAATATGAAGTTTTTTGTCCAGATTTACTTTTAATTACATTAAAATATATCGAGATAGTAACAAGATAACAAAACTTGGAGGAACAATAAATATAACAAAAACTCCCACATACAAAACTTGGAACAATAAATATACTCCCCCACATACATCTTCTATAATTATTAAAATTAAACTTTAGTGTAACATTCACAAAGATTTTCTTTCTTGGCATCATATCCTACACATCCAAGTATCATGTGTATGTATATCTCAGTTGCAGAATTGGATCATTCAAAGATCATGTGTTCCACTGTTGTTCTTGAGTTTCACTATCTTTACACTCCAATTTAGATGCAGAATTTTGTGTTGTTACCAGAGAACTCGCAAGCAATCCACGTAATATATGTACCAAAATATATATTCACAATTGGAACGAAATCAGATGTGTGTTTATGCATACGCACAAAGAATATCATAAACACAGATTAATAATTTACGCAAAAAGACAAATGGGGGTGGTCACCCATGCTTAAAGCCTGGTGAAATCCCATACTGTAAAACATCTACAGGGCTCTTCCCTAGGGACATGGCAATCTCACATGCAGATTGATTGATGTCTTCCTCGTCTTCACTTGGTAAAAAGTCATCTTCATCCTGAGGAAATGTACACCGGATAATTAAATGGATAGCTTGTTATATTTCAAGTCATGTGACATTCCCACATATATATATATTAATCACTACCTGCCATTCCACCCAGAAGCACATTTTTTGTTGTGTAACACTCGCTTCTCAACTCACCCAGAAGAGGGAAGTCTTGCTCCATTGTCTGTTCCGATTGCTGACACAATACTGATAGAGAAATGTACTACTTTTTCCCTCTATTATAGTCATATGTGTTTCATCTGCAAGGTATATAGTAATCATAATGAGTATGTCATTAAATGGTAAAAGATAGTAATAATATTGACAGTTTAAAAAGATATAGATAGCATCAAGATTGTTTATTTTTAGCAGACAAGAGTGCAATTTCAATGCAACTGCAACAAATTTTTCACAATTTAGCATAATGTATGATCAGTTTTATTTTTCCAAAGTGTGCTCTCATTAAGCATCCAGACAATTGACTGGAAAATACACAATGAACCACATGGCCTTTTTCTTGGAACATCTCTCCCAGTATGCTAGGATCCAACATACAAAATGTGTTTCAATGCAATGGAAATATCATTCACCTTTAGCCAAGAAATTCAAGGTAACATTTAGTGTTTTGGGATTTCAAAGGAGTGCTGTTAGCCCATTTCCAAAAGATAGCTGACAATTGTCAGCTGAGTGCTGCATCCTGGCCAAATTTTAATAAAACGCTCAGTTCTACTGATTAATGAAGTACTGCTTCATTACAACAATGCCAGAATCCATACAGATTAACACAGGAGGCTATTGATCAATTAAAATTGACACTTCTTGAACATCCAACCTACAAGCCCTAACTTAGTCTCAAAAGATTTCAGTGGTTTTAGTCTACTAAAAACTGACTGGTGGCACACACTTTGCTGCTGATGAAGTTGAATGTGAGGTGTGAATATGACTAAGAAGTTGAATGTGAGGTGTGAATATGACTAAGACAACAGTTCAAGCAAGACTTTATGATGCAGGAATTGATGATGAGATAAGAGTATCGATGTTATGGGAGATCTCATTGTGTTCTTTTTTTTTTTAAATCATTGTCTGATCTTCGACAAAGATTGATGACTTGCAGAAATATATTATTATACAAAGTAAATCAGGCAACTCAAGAATAAAAAACTGCCCATGAAAGACATGCTGGAGAATTCCTATGATCTAGGCCTCAAAAAAGTGAAACAGAAGAAACTGATGCAATATCTAGAACATCTGAAAGATTATTCAGAACTCTCACTAACTTTACTTTTAATTGTGCAATAAAATTAATATACTAATAAATATGTCCTCAAAAGAAGAGAATTTGGAATACATTGTGACAATGTGTGAAATACAGGTTGATAGAGGGGAAAATATTCTGAACAGCTAAACATCATGACAGAGTGAAAACAGTATCAGAACTCATAGCTAGAACAATAGACAGAGTTGTGGAAGAACGTGATAACCTATGCCTGCTGGCATGGCACTAGATGATGTCCTCAAAGATATACTGATTCCATCACAAGAGCTGTCAGACCATAAAGAAAAGGTAAAGAGAAGGAACTAAAATTATGGCTGAGAATTGTCAGCCCACAAAAAGAAGACCAACGACAACTAAAATACAGACTGAAGAAAATGAAGAGTTTGTTGCTAACAGTGCAAGATGAGCAATGTTACTCTGCATCAGTGGATACAAAGCAAAAGGCAATCTATGCAATAGGTGAACTTCAGAGATAACAGAGGCGACAAAAGACTGTTTATGAAGTGCATACAAAAACCCGTTCTATAAATATCTTATCCTGAGCTACGCAAAACAGAATTAGAAAAAGAAGAAAGAGTGCAAGATGCTACAATGTCACTGGAAGCTTGATCAGTTGACCATCAAGAAGTAGAAATGAAGAATTAAATTAATGTTAAACTGCGATATATAATGCAAATGATATAAAGTACAAACAAATCATACATACCTCATCACTATTATCATTATCTCCTGGCAAACTACCACGGAATTCTCTGTATAGTGGACGTATGTATGAACAAGATCTGTAGAAAGTCAAGTATTTCATCTGAATACTAGCATTTTCATATACTGTATGTGTATAGTAGTGCTGTCCAACATTTTTATATTTTGGGGCACATCTGACATGGTTATGGAGGCGTTGGCGCAATGTTGTGTATGTGATACTACTAATAACAATAGTAATATTAATGTAGTTAAGATGTCGCAACTTTCTCCTGTTTAAAAAGCAAATGTTTGGGTTAGGAGGTAGCAGAATGCTAAAAAAAAAAACAGGGTTGTAAAAGTGAGAAGATTGTTTCATGAATGTGCTTGAAAATAACTGACAAAAAAAATCTGAAAAATATTTTATTTTTTAAAGTCTGATTAACCTTAAAGCATGCAAAGTAAAATAGGGTGCCATTTATATAGACAATAATGTGAGAAATATTAAATAATATAGACATTGTGAGAAATATATTGATACATTTCTCATATATAAAATTCTCTTGGAGATGGTAATGTAAGAAATAAATAACGCACTGACCTGGGGAGCAAGTAAGGATCAAATGGAAAATAAGATTCAAGCTGCTTCTGGTTGGTAACGATAGCTGTGCTTGTGGTGGCAGCAACAGGAAGACAGTAGCGATTGTTTCTTTCTATAATTGTATCACAGAATGCCAGCTGATGTAGTCTGTAGAGACAATAGTCTGTCTATTACACATTGAATACATTTGTAAAATACATGTAAGTGAATATTGTAAGTGTAAGATGCATTACTGAGAGTAAGTTCCCAATTTTAAAGCTTTATATGCTTTTAATACAATTAACATAATTGAGTTAATACCAATGGAAAAACAGCACAACACTATGGTACATAAAAACATTCTTTTCGTGGCAACACTTGGTCTCATGGACAAGCAGTGACTATGGCACAGAATGAATGAGTCTATTTTAAAGTCATGATGCGCTACATGCAGAGGACTCTAGTTTGCACCCCAAGTCTGCTGGACATTGAGAGCATGTATTTCTTAATATATCGTTTTGCAATGGAGGTACCAGCGGTTACAGAGGTGGTGAAATGGTTGACCAGATTGAGAGAGATGGATGTCGACATAGGTATGGTCCGAAAAGAATGACATACCAAATATGCTAAGAGATTGATTAATCAACATCGAACTGGCGTGTTGGGCTGCTGGATTTGTTGAGGCGGAGATCGGAGCACCCATGGACATGTCTGAATTGCTGTAATGATAGTCCTTATATAACTACGAGGTGTGTTCAAATGAAAACGGACTTGTTACACCACGCGTGCTAGAGTGCACGGATATTGATGACATTTTGCACTAGTAATGAGTATCCAATAATTAACATATGGTCACGACGTGTTCATCTTCCCAGCATGCATATGTGCTGCAGGAGACTTAACAATATGGCGGGTGTGATTCTGAACCCGTCCAAAGTAAATCAGTGTGCTGTGATCCAGTTTCTTTCATTTGAAGGATGTCAAGCAGTAGACATTCATCGGAGAATGAAGGCAGCATATGGTGACAAATGTTTATCGAGGACAAGAGTGATGGAATGGGTGCGTATGTTTAAAGACGGACGTGAGTTCACAGCAGATCTTGCACGGCCAGGTCAGGCGCATATTGTTGCAACAGAAGAAGCCATAGCCTTGCTTGATAAAGCAGTACTGACTGACCGTCGTCAGAGCATTCGTTCGCTTGCAGAAGAATTCCATATGTCAATTTGGACAGCCTACATGGTTGTTCGGAAGAAATTGAACTATCGGAAGGAGTGTTCACAGTGGGTCCCACGGATGTTGACTGACCACCATAAGGAAGAACGGATGGGGTGGAGTTTGAACAACTTGATGCGTTACAGGACAGAGGGTGATGCATTTCTGTTAAGCATTATGGCAGGTGATGAATCGTTGCGCCACCACTATGAACCGAGCAGCAAAATTCACAGCATGCAATGGAAACATCCAGGTTCACCAAAACCCAAAAATTCAAGACACAGGTTTCTGCTGGGAAGGTTATGGTGACCGCATTTTTGACCATGAAGGGCTTTTGTTGGCCGATTTTGAGGAACCTGGTGTCAACATCAATGCCGCCCATTATAAAGACACTTAGACAAGCTGCATAAGGCCATCAAGGCTAAGCGACCAGGCAAGCTTTCTCAAGGTGTGATTCTTCTCCACGACAACGCTGCATCCGCATGTTGCAAAAATTGTGCAGGAAACATTGTCAAAGAAGAATTGGGAAGTTCTTCATCACCCAACCTATAGTCCTGATTTGTCCCTGTGTGATTTCCATTTGTTTGAACCGTTGAAGAAACCACTAAAGGGACAGCGATTCAACAGCGACGCAGACGTGAAGACAGCGGTGACCACATGGTTCAGTGAGCAGCCACGCACCTTTTTTCTCGGACGGCATTCGACGTCTACCTAAACAGTGGGATGCTTGCCTAAATGCATATGGAGATTTTTTCTGATGAACCCAGGTGCATTCTTATTCACAAGTGGTTGCTTTGTTTAATTCCGTTGAAACTGTTAATTTGCGTATGATACTTTTAAAATAAATCCACAAGTCCCGTTTTCATTTGAACACGCCTCGTAATTTCATAATGTAGTTTTCATAATGTTAACATTATATGTTTTAATATGTAGAGTATGAAGTTTGTACCACATACAGCAGGAAAGCCATACAAAACATGAAATAATACTGTTATAATAAATGTACTATTACACATACCTGGCAGCTGAAGCAAAAGTACTGACAACAATTGGCAAGCATACACGCAGTGGGTTTAATTTGCTGGTAACTATACGCTGGAAATTTAATGACTCTGCCCACTTATGCCCTGTAGATAAATATCACAAACGACATTGATCACACAATGAGGCAAGGATCTCTTCAATCAAACATTATTTGATATGTATCTCTGAGAGTTGTGTTTTATAAATATTATAAAAAGCTGCTACAGCAAGTTTGCATGCAGTGTTGAAACTTCAGAACTAAAGTTTGAAGTAAAAACAGGCGTGCGACAAGGATGTGTTATGTCAGCCCTATTATTCAACACTGTCATAGATTGGGTGATGCGTAAAACAACGGAAGATAAGGCAAGAGGTATTAGATGGACGCTCACATCCACTCTGGAAGACCTAGATTTTGCAGATGACATCGCACTCCTATCTCATACACATAGAGATATCCAGGAAAAGACCAGCCGCCTTAACCAATATAGTGAGATGGTTGGGCTGAAAATAAATCAGAAGAAAACTGAAGTAATGACTCTGAACATAGCAACCCCAGCACCAGTCAAACTAGAAGGTAAAACCCTCCGAGATACAACCGCTTTCACATACCTTGGAAGTGTTATTAGCAATGAAGGAGGCGCTGGATCTGACATTAAAACAGACTGAGTAAAGCACGCAGTGCATTCATGACCCTTCAGACCGCCTGGAAATCTGCCCAATACAGCATCAGAACCAAGACTAGTATCTATAACAGCTGTGTGCTGTCAACTTTGCTGTATGGATCGGAATGCTGGAGAATGACAGAACAGGATATGTCCAGACTCTCCGCCTTCATACAACTTGTCTGCGAAAAATCTTACGCGTGTACTGGCCGACTACTATCTCGAATCAAGAATTGCTTGCACGATGCCAACAAGAGAATATGGGCACTATCATCCGAAGACGACGCTGGAGATGGATTGGACATGTGATGCGCATGGAGACTGGCTCCGACACGAAAACTGCACTGAGATGGACTCCAGAGGGTAGGCGAAAGCGTGGAAGACCCAAGACGACCTGGAGGAGAACGATAGAGCAAGAGCTGAAGGAAATGAATCATAGCTGGAACACAATACAGAGGAAGGCCATGAACAGGAAGAATGGTGTACGTTTGTTGCTGCCCTAAACGCCAGGGCGTAACAGGCTAAAGAGAGAAAAGAATCTCTGAGAGTAAATGAACACTAGGCATAAATATTATATTTCTCGTGATGTTAAATGTTACATAGGGCTTGCAAGCAACTTCTCCACACTGCGATATTCTGGACAACTTGTTCAATCTTTTTTTTATGGAAACAGTCCAATATATAGCCTCTCTCAATAAAGTTCATTTCAGGGTTTACCTAGGGCACCAAGTATAAACTTAGCACAGCAGATAATAACATTAAACAGAATCAAATTATAGATAAGAAAATCAGAAAACAAATATGACATGATCTACTTTGCATTTAAATATCTTCCCTTTCATTTTTGTCATATTTCATTCACAATGTAATATGTGGCTGCAACTTATAACTAACATTTACATTAGTTTTTTAATCTAGCATTCCTAATGGAACATAATGTTGAACTTGTTTCTAATACGTTGTAGGTTCTATAACAAAGTCAGTTTTATAAATTTAGGTAGTTGACCCTAATCTAACCAAGACACCATCATGAAAGCTGACGTGCATTGGACTCCAGAAGGGAGACAAAGGAGGGGTTATTTTTCAATGACCAAGAACAAGCCAACAGAGAACAATGGAGTAGTAGTTGCACAGTGTAGGTCAGTTATGGAGCTCCCTACAAAGGATGGTCATTGATCGAGCACGATGAAGAGATGTTAATATTCTACCGGAAACAACATGGTGTGCTGTGCTGGCCACTGACTGCCCCTTGCCGGTCAATGTCCAGGGAAAAGAAGTAGAAGAACACAAATCTGTCTAGATGAGTTACTGATAAGATTTGCTGAACATAAAAGCACACATTATAGTACCACATCTACTGAGTTATACTGTAGCATACTGCCACCAGGTCTATTTAGTCAATAGTGTTAGGCTCTCAGAGCCGACTTCTGCTACAGGACATAACTACTAGTTACAATATAAAGATCACAAACTCAGTTTAAAAAAACTGCTATTATTCTTCTTTAACTATCGTCATGCGCTAAATCCACTGTAGACCACAAGCTAGGGGTCTGTCAGGTTTCCCCAAAGCTTAGTTTCCAGGTCTACTTAGTATGGCCATGTGTTGCTTCTCAGCTCATCCAGGAGAGGACAGTCTTGCAGGACATACTCTGGTGTCTGTTCTGCCTGTTGACACTTCCATTATTGTACTAGTTATACACCTTATTTTCCATGTTCTACAGTGAATAATAATAATACAACCTTGCCCATAAAAACACATAAGTCACAGACAGCAGAAATTAAAAACAACAATTCAATCAAAATCATATTGAAACAAATTTACTAACAGAACACATATGTTTATGCTGTGATTACCTGTCTTCATTTCCAAGAAATCGTTATGCTTGAAGCAGAAAATATAGAACACGCTCTGGCACATCGAGTAAAATGGTGCATGATGGGCCAGATCAGCACGCAGTCCCTGGTCACAGATCTGGTCCAAATAAGCATGTATCCATTTGACCATTAACTCCACCACTTCTCTGGCTGTCCTGTTGAGTGTCAACAGTTATTTGTATGATTAAGTCAACAAGACAGTGACAAAAACAGTATGAATCAGTGAGATAGTTAATGTGAGACTCATGGATAATGTGTTAGACAATTAGATAGTTATATGTTGACTCATGTGGATAATGTGTTAGACAATTAGATAGTTAATATGTGTGACTCATGTGATAATGTTTAGACATTAGATAGTTAATATGTGTGACTCATGTGGATAATGTGTTAGACAATTAGATAGTTAATATGTGTGACTCATGTGGATAATGTGTTAGACAATTAGATAGTTAATATGTGTGACTCATGTGGATAATGTGTTAGACAATTAGATAGTTAATGTGTGAAATTTAACTCTTAGTGGACCAGAGCAAAAGCCATGTTTTTACAAACCATTTGTTTTTAGAATAAAAATGCCCTTTAGTGTGGCTCCTGGTAAAAAGGTGTCCAACCCAAAAGCCACGTAGTGTGGCGTTTGGTCCACAAGGAGTTAACTAATGTGTGAAGCATAAGTTAACTAATGTGTGAAACAGACAGTGTTCTGTGAAACCAATTAATCAATAATATGTGAAACAACAAGACTTACTATATGAAACAACATGAATTCACCACACAACTATCTGATAGACTGCAAATGTAAATGACTAAAGAGGGTGTGAGAAGCAAATCTCGAGTCCAGGCAACCATATTGCTCCCATAAAGAATATAATGACACTTCAGTGAAGCTGACTTAATATCTCTCTCTCTGCCTCTTTAACCCAGATTGGGATATAAGCCCTCAACCAACTCATGCCAAGTCTTCCTATCTCCAGCTATCTTCTGCAGCTCCCTCCTTATCTTTATTCTTGCTGTTCTTTAAATTCTTGATCTCTGCCTCCAAATCTTGTCTCCATGTATTTCTAAGCCTCCCTTTCTTTCGCTGTCCCTGTGGGTTCCATGAAAGGATCCTTCTTATTACATTCCCCTCAGATTTTCTCCAAGTGTGTCCTATCCAGCACCTTTTTTAACCTATTGATTCACTGGAATCTGTCTTGTTCTCTCCATAAGTTCCTCATTTGTGACCCTATCATACCATTTCAGTCCCTCTATTCTGCGCAGACACCCATTGATGAATATTTGCAATTTATGCGTTATTATCTTAGATGTTCTCCATGTTCATGACCATTGGGCAAGTACTGCAGAGATGGCACCAGACAGCTATAGATACAAGGACCCTAATTGACAGACACACATGGCCAGGTGACTTTGTCATTTCTCTCTCTCTTCTTGATCCCGCCTAGACTGATGAACCAACTCTTATGAATTTTACCATGTTTTTAAGGGACTCCGCTCCTCTGTACAGTTTCTCACGAAGCTCTGTGTTTTGAGGCCAGGTTTCTTTTCTTATGCCTGCTATCAGTTGACAATCTTGGAGAACATGCTCTGCCGTCATATCCGCCTTTTTGCAGGGGCACAGGCTTGTTGTGCCTATTTTAAATTTGTGAAACATGTGGGTGCGTAGCTTGTTGTGGCAACTTGTTCGCTATGAGTCAGACCATAGTACCCCGCGCTGTTGTTATGCTGAGGATGTTCTTTTGTCCATTTGTCTCTATAGTGCCAGCCGATGGTTGTTCTGGCTTCCTCATAACTGATCTCGAGATAAGTCTGAGGTAGTCGCCCACCTTCTTTAGCTAGTTTGTCGGCTTGTTCGTTTCCGCTTAAGTTGCAGTGTGATGATATCCACTGAATGATGGTGCGTTTGAGAGAGCGTGCTAGTTCATCGAGGGTCACTTTAAGCTGATTCAGCTCTGTTTTGCCTACGCCTTTGAGTGCCGTGATGACCGATAGAGCATCGGTGAATATCATGACTTTGTTGACAGAGTTGTCTCTTCTCTCTAGGATCATTTCGGCCGCTGTTCTAATTGCCTCTGCCCTGTAGTTATTTGAGTATTTGCCTATGGCAATCGCTTTTGTGACCGTCACTTTCTTTGAGAGTTTAAGCACTATTCCTCCACCGTCGCTGATTGCGTTCCTAGTTGATCCGTCAGTATAGACGTGTAACCACTTATTTTCAGGGTACTCTTGTCTCTATGTATTTTTCTGTGGCCTCTCTCTTTAAGTTTTCTTGCTGCCCTTTTTTAGTATGCCTGGGATTGATTCCCTTAGTTCTGGCATTTTGGTTTTCCACAGTGGGCACTTTTCGGTTGCCGGGATTGATTTGGCTTTGCAGTTTGCTAGGACCGGATTGTCTGTGATCAGTGCTTTCGCATTTTTTGCAAAGCTGGTCCTCTGTATTCTGCCCCTTCCGAATCCATTCATTCTTTCGTACATAAGGTGGGAATTGAGCCGTTTAAGTTTTTCCGTCAACACCAAGACTTTCTGTCCCTTCGACCTGCCATGGGTTTGGGAAGCCTGTGATTGTTTCCATCGCCTTGATAGGCGTGGACTTCATGGCTCCTGTGATAATGCGCATTGCATGGTTCTGACTATTGCTCACTTTGGCGAATTGCTTGTTGGATGCACTGCTCCACGCTGCAATGTCGTACTCCAGGACTGGTCGCAATCTTCCAGAGTAGAGTGTTTTGAGGACTCTGGTGTGTGCTCCCCACGTGGAGCCTGCGAATCATCGTGAACCTGTGTCTTGCTTTTGCCGTAGCATTTTCAATTTGAGGGCACCAAGTCAGTTTTCGATCGAGTTTTACTCCAAGGTACGTTGAGGTTTTGCTTTCTGGAAGATCTTGCCCATTGACTTTAAGCTTTATTTTGTGATTCTGGTTGTTCTGGGAGAACACAGTGTAGGTTGTTTTTGAAGGATTTATATTCATATTCCACTGTTTTGACCACACTTCCAGGTTATTTAGAGTTTCTTGCAGTCGATTTGTTGCTATAGGCATTGACTCTTCCCTCGCCCATATTGCCAGGTCGTCGGCATACATGGCAAAGTGTACTCGCTTTGGTAGGCATGTTGCTATGTCATTGACAAAGATCAGAAAGAGGGTTGGTGAGAGGGCTCCTCCTTGGGGGACTTCTTGCTCTAATGTGGCCTTCTTGCTAGTGTACCCCTGGACTTGAACCCTTGCTGTTCTGTTTTCTAGGTATCTATCAAGCCACTTGTACATTCTTCCCTTAATACAGAGGGTGAGGAGTTTCAGTCTTAGCCCTTCCTTCCAGACTGTGTCAAACGCCTTTTCCATATCTACCAAAACTGCCAGTGTATGTTTCTTTTCTTGGAAACCATCCTCGATTTCCTGGGCGATTTAGGTTACTTGACCTTCTGTAGATCGGTGCTTCCGAAATCCTCCCTGTTGTTTCATGAGAAGCCCTTTGCTTTCCAAGTGTCAAGATAGCTGTTTGTTCACCATACGTTCCATGAGTTTGCCTGTGCAGCTTAGGAGGCTTATTGGTCTGTAACTCGCTGGGTCGAGTTTATTTTTGCCTGGTTTAAGGATGGGTACCATGATCGCTTCTTTCCATTCTCGTGGTACTATGCCTGTTTTCCAGGACATATTTAGGACAGCCAGTAGAGCTGCCTTTTCTCTAGTACCCAAGTTTTTAAGCATCTCATTTGTGATCCCGTCCTTTCCGGGCGACTTTCTGAGCTTCAGCTCCCTTAATGCCTCTTCAAACTCATTACTGGTAAATGTATCCGTTAGGTGACTATCAGCTTTTCTTGGCTTGCCTTGGAGGTTTGCTAACTTCCACAATTTATGGCCGTCCCTATCAAGGTTCAGGGATTCGGTCTTATCAACCCAGCTCTGTCGTGTTGATCATTTGATCTCCCGCTTGTACTTAGCTGCTGCCACCTTGTAAGCAGTATTGGTCATTACTGACTGTGCCTGTTCAGCCTCTCTCCTTGTCAATTCAAGGTCGTTTTCAAGCTTCTAAATCTGCTGTCCAGTATGGCTTGTAATCCTTCTGTGCGCCTCTAGGAATGGTTTCCCGTGCCACTTTCAGGATTGCTTCTGAGAGTTCCCTTGCCACAGATCGCATGTGTTTCTTTTCATGCATGTTGATGCTGTCAACATTGGCATCTGTCAGTGTCCCGTATTGTTTCCAATTGGCTTTTTTGTAGTTTCACCGTGGCAACCACATTTTGGGCTCCGGTACAAATTTTAGGTCTACTTGTAGCTTGACGGGCCTATGGTCACTATCTCCGAGTTGCTTTGTGACCGTGCATACTGTTTTTGTGGAGAGGTCACTTGTTGCAAAGGCCAAATCGGGGGTGTTAGTTGTATGCCACCTTCTTGAGTAGAAGGTTGGCGGGTCGTCTGGGGCATTGATGAGGAACAGGTTGTTCTCTATCTCCCACTTCTGCACCTCTGCTGTTCATTTCGAGGTAGCCCCATCTTTCTGAGTGGCTGTTGAAATCGCAGACCACCATGCATGCTGTATCATTGATACTCATTGCATCGAGTGAAAGCGAGATGTCACTTGGGCAGTATAAGTTATACAGAAGAATCTGCATTTCTTCACATGTAATTAGGACGCCTATGATCTCTGCTGCGCCGGCGCTTCCTGTGGTTACATCCACTTGCGTTGCTGGAATGCAGTTCCGATCTAGGGTGAGGACTCCACCCTTGTGACCTTCTCTGTCCAGTCTGAAGGTTTGGTAACCCCTGATCCCGAATCTATGTTGTGCATTTAGGTGGGTCTCTTGTATGCACACAACATCAATTTTGTCTCCTGCAAGTCTTATTGCGAGTGCTAAACGTTGCTATACAGTACTTTGCCATATTGAACCAGTAGCTTTTCCCATGGGCCTTGCTTGCTGCTTTGCCGAGTTGGAGGACGGGGGGGGGCCGTCGGTAGCAAAACGGGCCCTCGAGGCATGGGGCCTGGCACTCATCCTGCCCGACGGATTTCCACCATATTGATATTCTAAATTAAACATATTCATGAAAAAATTCATGCAGCCTTAGCATGGGTAGCTACGTCACAACTTTCAGTGCCAATTGGAGCTCAGTTGCTTGTCTTTCGGCCGCGTGTCCGATTTCAACCAATGTTTACTGGGTTCGCTCTCCGTTAGCCTTTGACTGTCCCCAGCCAGAACCCACAAGGCAGCAGGTTGCTATTTTCTTTCAGGACAGCGACCCTTAGACGACCTGCCCTCCCGGGCTCATGAGCGTCATCTGCCCAGCAATACCTGTTTTGTTAATGGACTGCTTGGTTTGCCTACCGTTCAGTTTTGTTTACGGTTTACTCCGCTAGCCTTTGATTGTCCCTAACCAAAACTACAAGGCAGCAGTGGTTCCCTACGAAGAGAACAGAGTCCTGGGATGTTTTATGGATGCTCGGGTCGGCACTAGGCAATTTGCGTTGGCTCTGTGTTTGTCTTGTCTGTGTTTGTTCTCTCTATGATAATAAATGACTTTGTCATTTATACAGCAAAGATGAGCAGGACAACAGTACAGGAGAAAAGCTGTGCATTCAATTCAATGACTTCAAGCATGACAATGGAGATAGTTGATGTATTGGCATGCATGCTTCGTAGGATTGATGCAGACAAGCTCAAGTGAATGGGAGACTGGATTCAGTAGTCCTGCCTCAAGAAAATATCTTGGCTATACATAACTGAACATGCTGGGGTGATAGGTAATGAGAGAACAGGCGAGCTGACTGACGCTGCATCCATTAAGGAAGGGAAAAGCATGGATAGAGTGGACCATCATGAATGGTCATTGCTCCAAATATGGTGAAACACTGATCATCTGGTTGAAGTGGGAGGGTCAAACACAGATAAGCACACGTGTCTGTGGGGTAGAGATAGAAGTGCTAAGAAACACTAAGCATTGATTGCATGTTCAATCTGAGAGAATGTTGATAACGAGTACTGAACTGATATTAACTGAAGGGTTCATCAGGGGCATGTACTGTCACCAAAACTGTTCAAAATTTACACTAAATAAACTTTCAGATAAATTGAAAAGATGTTAGGAATAAACATAAATGGAAGAATAATAAACAACCTTAGAAATAAAGATAACATGATAATGATGGTTGAAAGAGATATAGAATTACAAGACTTAGTACAGTTAACAACAAAAGTCGTGTACATGAACTATGATAATTAGAAAAAATAAAGGGAAAGTCAACATTACACATAAGAATCAAAGGTAGGATTTGAATCATGAAGTGGTCTCTGATCTTAAACATGTAATAACAGATAATAGTAAATGTGAATCATAAGTAGAAACCAACAAAATTGTTTAAAAGACAGAATATCCTGAAAAAATTATATAAATATGACAGATCTTAGCCTTCAAACATTGCAGAGTTGTGTAGCAAAACGCGTAATAACAAAGTACTGTAGTTTTACAAAATACAAAGTGTACAAACATTGCAGAGTTGTGTAGAAACACAAACACTGAAAAAAGATTTGGACGACAAAATAGTGGTTGCATTTCATGGACAGATTGGAAACAAGAAGAGAATTACTAAATAGAGGAAGACATCACTGTGAAGATAATATCAAAACATGGGGTAAACAGTAGTCTGTTAAAGTAAACCATCAAAACAAACAGTTTTGGAGATCCATTGCAATGAACTTTCAATGCAAAGATAGTACATAATCTGAATGGTATAATAATTATCTATGCAAGTAGAAACACAGGAACAAATCAATCTGACACACATACAACTTACTGTATGGACAAATATTTGGCCCTGGTAAGAAAGCTGCCAATATAGCAAGCCGCAACCTGTCTGTACACACTTTGAGCTGTTGGATCAGTCACTTTTTTCCAGAGATAGTCAATGAAACCATCCGCTAATGCCTGGACATCAAGTGATCAGAATTTATTATAATATAATCCAGTGGATAAAGGTGAGAGGTCAAATGATATCAACAAGTGTATAACAAAGGGGAGAGGTCAACTCAACTAAACAATACCCGAGTTGAACTTTCTTATGAATGTTGCTTACAATGAGATCTGTCCAATATTTTATACTGTCAATCCATTTCTTTTCCTTTGCCTATTTTCTATAGTTCTTTGTAGAATAGTGTTAGCAAGCACTGAAGATCTGACCATGAGCTCATACTACTATGTTTTTTCCTTCTTCATGATTGACAGTAGTTAGTACGGACCAGATTTCTGAATTAGTCGATGGACTTTTGATCCAAGACCTGGTTTACTTATGTAATACCTTTGCAAAATGATTTAACTTCCTTTGATTAGATTTTCAGACCAAGTCCCACAGGCATAAATAAAATGGATGTGACAAATGCTCTTTGTAAGTCTGATTTATTTCATGCAGAAAATAATATACCGGCCATCAATCTCAACATTTTCTTAAGACTTTGCAGTCTTTGGATTATGTGAAATAATCATCATTTGGTTCTAGTACTTAGCAGCAGCTGGTAAACTTTCCCAGTGTGAGAACTTTGGCCTATTCTATTCTTTATTACTGATCAATGTCAGTCTTTCATAAAGGAAATGAAATGTGAATCCAACATTCCAAAAAGAAAGTAGTAATAAATTATGCTTTAGGGACAAATTACAATAAACACTTTCAAAATGTTATTGAACATATACTTCAATATATACTTTTATATATATAAAATGATGCGCGTATATTTCTGTGACAAGTTAATATCAAAAATAAACATACCTCTTTGAAGCTGCAGATGTAGAGCATAATGTACTGCACATGACATAAAGCATGTGTTGGGAAAATATACTTGTCAAATACAGACAGGAACTCTCTGTACAATCTCTTTGTGACATCCCAATCCAATTTACCTGCAATTGAAAAATTCAACTCAACATTTGTTTTTTTCTTGTCACTGGCATGTGTAAACATAAGATTATATGCCAATTTGGCAGAAAAAATAATCATTACATTCAATGACACAAATGATCAGTTTCCTACAAAAATATGTTTATTGAATATCTGGATTCTCTTTTGTTTTCAGCCAACTCGTCACATATTTTTTTCCAATGTCTCTAACTCCCTTTCACAAATTTGTTTTCTTGTTCTAAGGTTATCAAAGTGGAGATCATTGGGAGTAGCTGAGACTTGTCGTAAAATTCAAAAGTATTCTCTAACTTCTCATGTGGTGAGATTGAGTGCCTAGTCCTATCAGAGAATGATGATCAGACTCTGTGTTACAAGCTAAGAACTTGAACCGGTGGTGGCCAACCTATGACGTTCGAAAATTTTGACTGGCCTGTGAAGTGTATCAATTATTATTATACATTTCAGTCTTTGAGCTAAACAAAATTAATTTAGGAAAAATACACACATCAAAGTGACTAAGTTACTGGACTTATAAAAAAAAAAAAAAAAAAGACATTTTTCATGAAAAGGATCTCACATTTTGAACTCTTTCATAGAGTGTGGCCGCAAAGAGGATTTTTATCCAAACCAATCTACGTTAACTGCTAGATTGCAAGAGCTTGGATTTAAGATTGGAGAGGTCAGAAAAGAACAGTACAACAGATATAAGGAGGTATATGATAAATTCATCAATCAGCATCAAACTAGTACGGTCAGCCGCTGGACACCATTAGAGATATTGCAAAGGAGATCAGAGTACCTATAGATATGTCTGGTGTGCAATGAAGATATTCCAAACTGAAACAACAAATGCACCCAAAAATGACATCACTATTTGGTAGTACTTCTGTCGGTGAATATTTTTAGTAAAATGAAGTGAACTAAATCAAAAGCAAGAAATTGATGTAACTGACAAACATATTGATAACACACTGTGCATTGCAGTTAGTCAAACACAACCAGATTTGGACAAGTTTGTACAGGAAGTTCAAACACAATCTTCTCATAAATCTGTATGCTACTCATTTTAAATTCCTTGTCCATTTCTCTTTCTCTCTTCCTCTCTCATTCTTGTCTATTACATCCCCCTTAGATGCCTACCAAACCAATGTGCAACGTATAAAAGTTCTTGGCAAAGATCAAACATATCACAAAGAGTGATTAAAACTGATCGTAAAGAATGAACGCAAAGAAGAAGATTATACTCCCACCCCCTTGTTTACTACCTTTCCCCAATACTATTATTTCGACATTATACAAGATTATGCATGCATATTAAGTAATTTATAGACGGTTTCCAATATGTGAGAGGGATGGCATGAGTCAGCTCTGACTGGCCTCATAACAATCAGATCTGACATAGTATAACTCAGTAGATCTGATCACTTCAAATGGGATTTTTAATTTGTAAAATCTTATCAGAAGCTCATCAGTACAAATGTGTGCGATAATCCTCTTACTGTGAACATATGCGAAGAGTATAGTAAAACTGTTGAATTAACGAAATTCAACACAGATGCAATCAAGCATATAAAATCATAGGACAAATAATACCAATTTTGAAATGCAACCATGTCACCATGAACACTAAAAGAGTACAACACAATTTTTCTCCCCACATTATGCTACCAGTGCCAAACCTGAATTCTGACATCAAACGATAGAAGAAAACTAGTCACAACAGAGATGAAGTGTCTATGCAGAATGCTGGGAGTATCTAGAAGAGAGGGATTTAGAATTGAAGACATCAGGA
The DNA here is from genome assembly GCA_020796225.1 of Arion vulgaris. Lineage (NCBI taxonomy): Eukaryota > Metazoa > Mollusca > Gastropoda > Stylommatophora > Arionidae > Arion > Arion vulgaris. The sequence continues at coordinate 43,389,534 of CM036757.1, forward strand.
AGAAGTGAGTACAACATCAGTACCAAACTTCATCAAGAAATAACAAATTAAATGGTTCGACCACATAAGCAGATTACCAAAAAGCAATGCTACTCCCATACAGTGGATTCAAAGCAAAAAGTGGACCTCAGAAATAAGAGGTGAAAAACACTATTTATGATGTGCACACAAAAACCTGTTCTGGAAGTCTCTTCTTATCCTGATGAAGTGAGGTAAACAGGAGTAGAGAAAAGAAGAGTTTGGTATGACCAGTACAAAAAGTGGTGAAATGTAATAAGCATAGATAACCTCCTAGCGCTAGAGCACTACAATTCTAGTTCACAACCTGACCTTTGTAGGTAGAAAAGGTTCAGATACCCCAGTTCTTCAATACTATGTCTACATGGCATTAGGTCAAAGGGCAGGATCAAAAGCTCTGCTGGATGAGTTAAGAAAGAAAACAGCTGTACAAAACTGCTCTAGCAAACTATGACAATCTACATGTAGTAATATTATCTCACCATCAATATAACAGTGTTCCTTTATGTATTGAAATGTCAGCGTCATCATACAGTCTAGAGAACCAGCCTGAGGCAATGCCACTGCTAATCTATCTTCTGCTGGCTCTTGTTTTGAAGTCTGTGGTTTGGTTTCTAGATCCTCCTCCTGTAATAATAAATAAATTAGACACAATGGTCTTAGCTTGGGACTGACTGTGAATAATTGATTGATTGGACCATCATCATTGCATTTTGGTGAATAACCATGCTTGCTCCAATCTCTTTCTTATACAGGAAGATTTCAGCAACAGTGCATGAACTTTAGCACCGGAAAGGGCCCCCGATGTCATTTAGGTGGTAAAAATATTTTGTAGGAATGTTATTTTTTAATCTTTCTAATGAATTTTGTCTGGGCACCGGCTTTTCAGACTGCTCTTCTTGATTTTTGAACTGTCACATGTTCTTTTATGTTCTAAACTTGAACACAGGACCTAAGTTTTATCATCCATCTCGCCGCTGCCCAGCGTGTTCGGCGTTGGACTACGGGTGACTATCCTCTGTGTGTGCGGGTTCAATTCCGCGGGATGGCAGAAAAAGCCACAGATTCCCAGATTTATGGTGTTCGTGGCACCGAACCAAAGGGTTACGATGTCCATGGCACCGAGCCAAAGAGCTGAAAAGCTCAAGTGCTTCTGGATCGGAAAAAATAAAAATCATCCATCTCCGGTAGGACTAGGAACTCGATTTCACCTACACTGAGATCAGAGATACCTGGGAAAATGGCTCCACAAGGGAGCAAACCAAGTACCTTTGGAAGGAGAGGCTAGCACCTAACCTCTACACTACAGAGACCCCTGAATGTTAATAATTGATATTAAATAATGCTCCGACTAGCATAAGCAATCATGTGTTTCAACAACTTAATGTCTATAGTGTTGTTAACTAGTTCTACTTCAGACTTTCTTCAATGCCATGAAGTCCAGCATTTTCTCTATGATGCTCAACCAGCATTTTTCTAATATGTCCATCAATTCTCTATGATGTGCTATGTCTTCTACAGATACCTAGTCACAGCCTCTTGTAGTCATAGGGCCATTCAGTTAAGATGAGAAATTGGAAATTATCATTAAAGAGGGCTGGCCTTTATATATGTTTGACATAACACTAAGCTTTACTGCAATTTTACACTATTTTATGAGTCCATGGTTTTTTATTGACAAAAGCATTAATAATATTGATATTCCTTAGTGTTAAATTTAATATAACTTTGTTTTTTGCATACTGCATTGGTTTTTAAATGAAAACTGACGTGGGGACGATTTTTAGAATTTCCACTTGAGCTAGTCAGCCATATTCCTACAGAATTATGTGGCCCAGCCAGTGTCTATAGATATAACAGCAAAGAAGAAAAATATTTAACGTTAACTTCAGTGCACTGATGCGAACCATTGCAAAAGCTGCACAGCGCTAGCTAGATTATAGATAAAAAAATGACTTCAATAAAGATAACTGAAGTTAGAGAGAGAGACCGATAAACTTGAACTACAAGAAGTGTGACATAACATGTGCTGAAGAGAAACCAAAGAAAGAGGATGGATATTGATAAATGAATAAGAAAATGTTGATTATTGCAGAGCTTATTGAATTAACCCTTTGGACCCCACACCATTTTACACCAAATCACTTCCCAAATCCCAGCAAAGGAAAATAACCCACTGACATTCCACAGCATGTTTTTTTAAATTAATAACAAAAACTATTGACCATAGGACACTGAAATTTGTGTCAGTGAACAAGAAAATGGACATAGTTTAAAAGGAAACTAAATTAAAATGAATACATAAAAAAGAATGATTGAAAAATGCAGAAGTTGGTGGGAAAAAAAAATTTGAAAAAAAAAAAAATTTGACTCGACAGTTCAAGACAGTGTACTCACCAAATGTCATATATCCAGGCTGGAATGGTACTTGGAGTAACATTCGCCTTTGCAGAGATGTATCTGGCAAATGTTACACCCGTACACGCTTTCCCTGGGGCGTTTCTTGCTGCCATCAGGTGCTTTTCTGTTGCGGCACCAGAAGTTTAGAAGGTAACCTGTAATCGAGTCCGCTGCACACCAGACCTTGATTCCCCAAGGGTTGGGCTTACCCTTGATATACTGTTTGAAGTTAAGACGACCAGTGTAGGGAATCATAGCTTCATCAACACTAATATCTCTGCCAGGACGATAACATGAAGCTATGTTCCTTTCACCATGTCGAGGAAAGGTCTTACTTTGTACAGCGGGTCGTAGTTCCTATGGCCTTTAGGAACTGTTTCCCTCGAATCATTTAGGTGAAAGTACTGAGAAATTTTAGCAAATCTGTTTCTCGACATACATTTCGAAACCCCTACTTGATTCAATCGATCATCTGTGCTCCAGTACATTTTGTACTGTGGCAAAACAACAATGCCCATCAAGATATTGATGTGCATATACAGACGAATCTCAGAAGGCGTTACAGGTACCCAGTACTTATCAGCATTGCCGGTGATTTCCTGACGTTGAACGGCATACAAGTTGGTCTGATCAACAGCTAACTGATAGAAGTCCTCATTAACTATCAGGCTAAAATAATCAAATGGATCAGCATTCACATCTAAGACGTGCACAGGCCCACAGTCTTCGACAAATGGCTCGACTTCAACTGGGAAGGTGGCATCACACCAACGATGACAGTTAAAAACCGGCAAATTAACGGTCACTTCATCAGAACTTGAAGCCTCGTGGTCTGAATCAGAGAAAGGGACATCTATGTCACTTTCCACATCAATAACACGAGTATCCTTTTCTAATTCGATGAAATGTCCGTGAAAAGATATATCAGAGCTGTCACTATCATCGCCATAATTCGCAGCCATTTTCAGAAAATTTTAGAAATTTTTACAGACGATTAAAAATTGAAGATAAAATACACAACCTTTCAGTAGCGGGTCCAGAGACTAAAAGAAAGTAGTTCCGTTAGTAAATGCCCGGATGCGAAAGTCCGTTATAAAATTGGTTGATTAGTTGTAACGTAAAGCGAGTTACAAACTGACAGTTAAAAAAGTCGTGTATTTTCATGTTTGGGAGGGAGTACTATATAAACAAAATCCCGGAGATTTTCGTTTCTGGGATCGAGATGGTTAAAACAGAAGATTTACATTAATTTTTGATGAGAGATAAGAAGAAAAGTTGTAGAAAGGAAGATTGTATTTCTTCACCGCCACAGAGTGCTTAAAAGTATTTGTCTACAAGTGAACAAGATTGGAGTATGGAATTTTCTGAGTAAATATTCCAATACCTAGAAGTGTGGTGAAGATTGGTATATACTATCTGTGTACGTCTACAAGTCAACAAGGTGGAAGTCTTGCATTTTCTGATCAGATACTGAAATCTAGATGTATGATGTTCCGTGTCCAGTATATACACTTTGAACTTTATCAATCGCAGTGTATACAACCTATCCCTTTATTAGAGTTTTGAGAAAGATACAAAAATGGAATGTGTAACCCCCTAAATGAAATAAATCAGCTTGGCAACCTCATAATGCAGACTTGGACAAATTCTGCATATAGAAGTTGATTATGTGATCTAGCTATTTAGAAAGTTTATAGAGATTCTCTGAAATTTCCCATAATCTCTGGACAAAACAAATTTTATCACTAAAACTTCACATGAAACTAACAAACACCACAATAAATGTGGATGAAACAGAAACTAGTTTTGAATAGAATACAAACCATATCAAAAATAGTATCCTCTGTATCATTATCCTCATCTGAGCCCATCACAACACTGATGTCACGCCGTGACGATCTCACCTGATATGTATATAAAAATAGACCAAATTTATTAGGTTTAAGATACATAGGGTTGAATGTCAGGAAACATCTTGATCAATAAACTTGTGGAGCGTCCTGGTAACAAATGTCGAGATAACAAATAAGGATCATAATGAACTCTGCAGTAGAGTAGATAAATAACTGCAGCAAATTAACCCTTTAATCATCAATGTGTCTTTATGTTCTTATGTCTTTATGTGTCATGGCCATGTCTCCACTGCAGTAGAAGACTGCCCAGCTAGTGACACTTAAATAAAAAGCCATAAGAAACCAAGGGGAAGCACTGGGCCAATGAACATGATAAAAATACGTCGAGAGTTGTATTTACAAAAAGTTTTCAAAATGCTAGTCTTCTCGGCTAAGCGATATGTACAGAAATCTGTGACTAAACCCTTGTCTTACAAATCGAAGGTTCGAATCTGGACCACGCCATTCTGTTCACGAGTGAATTTTTTTCCAGAGATCCCAAGGATTATTGCAGGAGCTACAGAGTTTTGCAATACTCTCTGCAGGTGGTATGCCATTTCAGCGGGGAGGAACGGGCATTATGGGGTAAACCCGTGCAATGAAGTAAATAATTTTGCTTTTAAATGAGAGTTGTGGTTGAATTTAAAAGTAATGTATAAATTACTAATTATATAGTTCTAGCTAGGTACTAGGTAAAAGTAATGTATAAATTACTAATTCTATCGAAGGGGTCTAAAGACAAAGGATTGACTTCATTGTACCAGGTAGTACCCCATTGGCTAGGTCTCTACCCACAGAAATGGCACACTATGGATCAAGAGTAAAGCACAAACTCTGTAGCTCCAGCAACAATCTTAAGGATGTCTTGTTAAAATACCCTATGTGAGCAAAACAGCAAGTCTGGATTCAACCCCATAACCGTTGAAACACATGGCAGCAGTTTAATGACAGATACCCTCTACTGATTCTATAATTCTACCTACAAGTACATGTGCAAATTACTAACTCTACAAACTTCAACAACACATAAATGCACTGCAAGCGACATGTGAAAAATATGACATGAAAATTAACACCTCCAAAACAGAAGTCACAACAATAAGTAGGTCAACAGGTCACCTAAATATCTTTCTTTCTCGAATTCTGTTTGCCTCACAGCATCAGGTCAAGAAGAGATTTCTAAAACGGGTCATAGTATGCGCTTTGTAAATAGTCTCTTTCGTCGCCTCTGTTATCTCTGAGGTCCATCTTTTGTGTAGCCTGCCATTTGCTTTGTACGCATTGTATTGAAGCAGCATTGCTCTTTGAGGTGCACTGTCTGATGGTAATCTGCTTACGTGGCCAAACCATTTAATTTGTTGTTTCTTGATGAAGTCTAGTACTGATGTATCCACTTTTTTCCTGATGTCCTCATTTCTTAACCAGTCTCTTCTCGTTACACCCAGCATTCTGCATAGACACTTCATCTCTGTCGTGACTAGTTTTCTTCTATCGTTTGTTGTCAGCGTCTAGGTCTGGAACTGGTAACATAATGTGGTAAATATACACGTGAATAATGTAAACAATACAACAGACTCCAGAATTCAAATATCTCGGGAGTATATTCACAGCAGATGGAAAGATGGACAGAGAAATCGAGACTAGATGCCAGAAGGCAAACGCAGTGACATACCAACTGTCACCACTATTAAAACATCCAAACATTAACATGGCAGTCAAACGACAACTGATAAACTGCATATTTATTCCAACTCTCTGCTATCAGTGCCAAACATGGCCCTGACTAAGACACAAGAAAGAAAGATTACAACATGTGAAATGAGATGTCTATGAAAAGCTGTCAATGTTACAAGGAGAGATAAGAGTGAGAAACGAGAATATCAGAAGCATCGTTGGTACTATACCATGCATTCAGTACATCGAGAAACAAAGAATCAAGTGTTCGGCCATCTAATGAGAACGGAACCACATTTACTACCATCATGTGCCTACAATAATCAACACTCAGGACGCAGAGCACGAAGCAGGCCAAGAACACGATGGATAGATATCTCAGAGCCCCTACGAAAGCATGAACTGACAACGTCAAGCGCAACACGCCTGGCACAAAATAGAAAATTAACTCTCCCCACGATGCTTAACGGCAAATGTGGTTAAGATAAGACTAACTCTACAGTTCTAGTTATTTATCAAAGTAAGAAAATTATACTAATTAATAATAATAAATTATAATAAGTAAAGTATCGAGTAAATTCTTCAACACATTCACAAATACAGAACTACTCAAATTACTGCAAAAATGTTGACCACAATAAGAAATAAATACATATGTAATCAATCTGTAGGCACACTTACATCCAATTTCAGCATATTTTTAACCATAAGATTCAAGATATCCAACCGCTGAGCAGGCATGTAGGTAGTGACCACAAGAATATTATGAGTGTACTGTTCAAAATGTGATACACTCCTGTTAAGGTATGGGAAAAGGTTTTCTAGAATCTGAACAAATACAACATTTGTCCTGTAGAGTGAAAAAAGATATGTGTGTTTATACTTTCCAATAAACATTAATCTAAATAATGGTAACAATTGCTACTATGTGTCTATCGCAAAAGTAAAATAGAAACCCGTTTCATACCATGAGGAATACAGTGTTATGCCCGTATATTTTCTTTGACCAGCGGCATATGATGGGTGATGTGGTCAACATCATGCCGGCCAACTTAACTTACCAGTGTTTCTCTTGTATCCACTTAAGACTGGGTCAATCTAAGAGCTGTAAAGGTGGACAAATTTCCACTCCCACTATGGAATTTGATCATGGGACAACAGGCGTACGAGGCCAATGACCATGTTAATATAATCTGTATAAAGTAGCATGTCACCATGTTTAAAGTCTTACTAAAAAAATATTGAAGATGGCCAAGAGAAAAGACCATAATATTAGTAGGAAAGAAATCAAGATAATTTTTTTCAACTCATCTGTTACAAATTCAAGCAAAAGTGAACTACCGAGATGACGAAAAACACTTTATGAAGCACACAAGGTTATTTAGAACCTACACAAGGCAGGAATAATGTCTACCCAAGAAAAACAATTAGAAAGATACTTGATGATATACTCACATTGGTACAATCTGAGAAATAGATTTCAACAAGGAATGAATGTGTGAAAATTCATCCTCTCTCTTTTACTGAGCCTCATCCAAACTTCCAGAGACTTCCAAATTTGTTTCATCTGCAAATTATTTGCAATAATACAATGTTACAAAAATTATAATATCTAGGTAAAATCATTACCGAACATGTAATACAGAACCGCAATGACATTCTGCAAGAAACACAAATTTTGATTCTCTAATACCAATATTGATGTGAAAAATAATAACAACACCTATTTGATAGCTGGACTGTATCGCTCAGAAACATGAACTCTAAACAGGAAACAAAAAGAGCTTAGCAGTTCTTTAAATGGTGTACTATTGCAGAATGGAACAAATGAGCTGGATAGAAGAAAAAACTCAAATCAAGACTAATAAAATTTTTAGAAACTAATTTAATTGTGCTGTAGTCCTAGGTTTGCTTGTGTGTTGCTGGGTTTGACGTGGAGTTGTTGGCTACCCCATCCAGTAACAAGACTTTAGCTACAAAATCAAACAATGGTACCAGGTTCGCTCCCCCATGGAGCCATCTGGATATTTTTCAAGAGATCACTGATCTCAGTGTAGGTGAGATCAAGTTCCTAGTCCTATCGGAGACAAGACGATAAAAGTAGGTCCTATGCTCAATTTGAGCTTGTAAAAGAACCCTTGGCAGTTCAAAATCGACAAGAGTAGGCTGCAAAGCCACTGTCCTGACAAAATTCATTACCATCTTCAAAATTACAGGGATACTTGCTGTTACTAAAAAGTTTGTGTACCACCGATGATATCAAACTCTGCAAGATCGAAGCACACATGGCTATTCACTGAAGTGCAGTGACGATAGTCCTATCAATCAATGGTAGTCTAACCCAGACTTTGTAGGCTGTCATTATACACCCAAGAAAGAGTGAATACTTACAGCTATGGTTAGTAGAAGAAGAAGAATATAAACAAATTATTAACTATTCCATAAACAATGCTCCTTTCCATTCTAAAAGGAGAATATGCTCACCTGCTATGAACAATGCAGCCAGCATTCGAAGACATGGCTTCAGGTAGCACATGTGAGCTGATACAAGGTTGAGTATGAAGGACTGATATGCAGATATCAGTTCAGGGCCTTTATTCATCCATTTCATTTTCTATTAATATAACATTATTGTATAAATATACAGACACAAAACATCAAATGTAAAAAGTGTACTGGTAATAAATAAGATGGAATATATGAAGTAAACATTAGATAACTGGCTGGCACAAGAACATCAAATGTAAAAAGTGTACTGGTAATAAATAAGATGGAATATATGAAGTAAACATTAGATAACTGGCTGGCACAAGATAAACGGAGCAATTTTAAAAAATACACATTAATAAATGGAACACAGCTATGGGATATTGTGTGTCATACAAGGGAGCTTGAAAAGCACAACATGTCAAATATGCGAAGAAAAGATTGATTAATCAACATCGAACTGGCGTGTTGAGCCGCTGTATTTGTTGATGTGGAGATCAGAGAACATATGGACATGTCTGGAGTGCTAGTATGATAGTCCTCATATAAGTATGATAGTCCTCATATAAGTGAGTGGCATGCAATCCATACATAAGACACATTAATTATTTAATGGGTACTATAAAAAATACAACAAATGTTTATGTAATAATTTGAAATAAACCAAAAGGCAAATGTACATGCAAATCAATGTAGATTACTTTTGATATATTTCTTTATGGAATTAAAATACACTGAGAAATGTGGAGAGCAAAACTCAAGAACAAAATAAGCAATATTCTATATTAGTAAACTGGTAGACAGTTTATGCAAGTCCAAAAAGTATATATATCTATTGTCATGTGGAAGTGGGACAGGATTTTGGTCACTGCCGGCTCATTGACCCTGACGCATCATCGTCACTTAGTTTTATTGCGCCTGCTATACAACCTATTCAGGCTCACTCAGGATACTTTATTATATTAAACATGAAATGAAAAATGAACTTTTAGCATTTCAAATGTGTTTGACAGCGACATGTTATCTACTCCTATTTCAACTTTTAAATGCCAATTAATCTTTTACATGTGAAATTTTCACATACTTTAAGTGCATCTTCAAAAGAACTAGCTGTTTGACCGGTGAGGTCTGTTTGACCGGTGAGGTCACCCTGACCTGAAGTCAAATCACAGCTGAGGTCACAGCTTACCCTGAAGTCAAGTGCCACTGTAAATTTTGTTATGGCCTACAAATAGAATTGCACTCAGAAATGTTGATGTGAGGGACAGTCAGTGTCTAACCTCCACATTAGTGCAACACTAACAGTGGTAACACCTTGATAAAATCTTTACTAGAGGGGAAAGGAAGTGCGAAGAGCAAGAGGAAGACCGAGAGATAAGTGGGAGGAAATTTAAAGAAATGGACAGGATATAGTATGGCAGAGTGCAACACCAAGGCAAAAGACAGGATGCTGGAGATTCATTACAGCCAACCTTCAATGCAGAGATGGCACCTGATGATGATGAACAGTGGTAAATAAAACTGCTTACCATAATAAGTCCTACAAGTGTATGGTAATCCTTGTTTAACATGCTAATGCACTGCTCCAGGTCTTTCAAAATTTTTATGACAAGCCCAACCTGTAAATAAGAAAAATCTCTTATTAGAAAACTGGACTGTTCTAATGTAGGACTAGTGTACTCTAGTTCTTCTATTCTAAGACCCACTCAACCCTTATAAACATCTAAGAAATTGGGTGTTTGTTTTCTTTCATATTCACCATGCTTTGCACATTTTACCATATACTTTTGTTTATATATAGGGAACTCCAACCTCAAGGTTTGAATGTTATTAAATTCCAATAAAGCAAAAAATTATGTGGGTGATTTCATGCGCCTCCAAAATATGAAGCCATCATTATTTCAATACAGTGAAGCTAACTCAGCAATAACTAGAAAGTTGTGTTCGTATCTTAGAAAGTATGTATAATATAGTTATTCATTAACTTTGATCCCTTTTTGCACATTAAAACTAATATAATAAATTGTCCTATGAAGCCACACTAAAACAAACAAATTATTGTCTGTGCAGAATAACATGCAAATATAGCTAGTGGGTCAAGATTGGAATATCAGTGAAATGAACCTTAATCATTAGATAAATTATACAACTATATTATATCAATTATGGTAGAGTTGCACTTACATATTGCAGGTGTGTGTGGTCCCAGGAGGAAGGGAACAATATTAAAAGAAGTAAAGCAAATTCAATATCTAGGTGTCCTGATAACATCAGATGAAAGATATATTGCAGAGATAAGGAATAGAAAAGGCCAGTGAAAGGCAACATCCCAGAAAATAAATGCTATACTATGGAACAAATGCTTGTCTAGTGAGATGAAAAAAGGAGTTCAGTGCTACATACATTTAATACAGAAATATGAAAGTGAATCTTGGAGAATAAACATATTTGGCAAGAAAACATGGGGTCACAGAAATGCTTAGCGGAAGAATGTTAAGTATTTCATGGACTCATAAAGAGACTAATGTAAATGTGCTGCAAGAGGTCAGTGAATAAAGACACCATCTGGCATACATTCAAAAGAAGCAGACATTACTTTTTGGACATATAATGTAAAGACAGGGGTTAGAATACATTGTGACAAAGGAATAAATTCTAGAAGGAAAGATGAAAGGAGAGGAGAAAGAGAGAGAATACAATGACAAGCAGCAAATGGGTTGATCAGGAAAACTGAGAACAGAGTTGAGATCCATGATCGCCAGCAGACATGGCACATAAGGATCATCTTGAATCTTAAACTGAATTACAATAAGTACACTATAAACAATGAACAGTAACAAACACTTACTTCTGAGTCTGAATCTGACAGTGTTCGCAGCAATGTATCATACATATTATCAGATGCCTGTTAAAAGATGAAAACAAAAATCATGATATTTTTTGGGGGGGTCACTTTTATAACGTACCTAGGGTCTCATTAACACTGCTCAACTAAAAATAAATCGTTGTGACATTTGCAGCACTGTATTTAGAGGGCAAGTTACAGTCTATATTTATATTGTGCAACATGAAGGCACAGGACATACGTTAAAAGTCTTTGGAAAAACACATTCTTTGATCGCAAAAAAGTGGCGATGCATCTTAAAGTGGATGAAGAAATACTTCTGCAATAATCATACAAAAGAAAGTGTCATAAGGAACACTGTGCCTCTTTCCACGCTTTTCGCAGCACACTGTTCAAATGCACACGCACAAAATATCTGATGTGTTGCTTGATGTTTGTGAGAAGATATGTTCTAACTGAAATGAAATGGAAAATTGTGGCATATCCTTTACAGGACACTACAGTAAACGAGTCATTGATTTTCTAGGCACCACTTATACGTTCAGTAGTTTGTCATTGCTTTCTGAACGGTGAGGTCTATTTTTACATTTTGTAAAAATCCCACGAAACGAGTTTGCTTCCAAACTTGCCCACCGTGGGGTTTGAACCAGGTGTGCTTGGGTTTGTGATCGAGCTCACTACCGCTTGAGCTACTGACGCTCACCATGTTCTAACTATGAAGCAGAAATAACAACACTTGAAGTTACATTATATCATGTGATGATTGTATTTGATTTACCTATTAAAGATAAACAAACATTGGTATATTTACAAACTCAGTATTCACTCTTCTACTGTGGCAAATGTACATTGTAGCAAATTGTAAGGCCTGAAGTTGCCAAAATAACCCTAAATAGTTAAAGAATGGATCCCTGGATACTAAAATTACACCTTGAAATGACACTGCAAACAAACTTGCAAATAAGACATCAAGCACAAGCAATCATAGACACCAACAATTCTGAGGACAGTCAAACAACTATTGAATACAGGGAACAAGGAGGCTTGGATGACCATAATGCTAGGAGAGAATCTATCAATATATGGCCACCCTATGTTCCAAAGACGATATCACTTTCAAATTCTGTAGTAAACACATACAACTTAAACGTTTGAAAAATATAAAATCACACATCCTTGCAAAACAGCTGAAAACAATCCTTTTTAAGTGTCCAGCACATGAAGGTATAAGAAAAATGTTTCACCCACAAGGCTAGATAATAGGAATACTCTGTGTGAAACAAAACAGCAACTAACTAACGCCACTATATGGTATTAGGCTAAACGGTAAGGACCCAGAGGGTGCAGGATCAAGAACCAACTACCCGCATATGTTCTCTTCAGTGACGCTTCCCTCTCATGTGTCAATCTGAATTTTAAATTCTTGCAATCCCAGCGCATCATCCATAGTAACATAACAATGCAGCATCATCAAATACAAAGTCTCGCCAGAGTGGTTACCGGGCCCAAATTTGGGGTGTAAAGAATAGAGCCACTGTTACCTGCCATGCATGTCGAAGAGGCGACTAAGGAGGTTTGGCTGAAATCGGATGCATGTGTCCTTCTTCTTCTAACCAGGGCTGCGAGTTTTCACTCTTGGGCAGTCAATGCCAGTTTGTAGAATCAGCCAATGCCAGTTTGTAGAATCTGCATGTGTTCTGTAATTGTGGAAGACTAGTGTAAAGGGTATTATGAACAGATGGGTGTGGTGGGAGGAGTTCTTGTCTAGCTTTATGCAGTCCAGGACATTCAAGCAAGATATGCTGTACTGTCTCACATGAGTGACTGCACTTTCTGCAGTGTGGTAGGTGTGTGGGGTTTATTCTGTGTAGGTGGTAATTCAGTCTAACATGTCCTGTTCTTAACTGAAAGATAGTGCTTTGATCTTTTCTTTGTAGCAGATTTATATTGTCTTGGGGTTTGGTCTATTCATCTCTGCATACATGTCCCGACCAGTCGTCCCCATAGCCCATCGGTTCAGCCAATCTTCTCTGGAGTTGTTTTCAGAATCTGTTTTATACTTTGTATGCTAACAGGTTTGTCTATTTGTGGTTTTGATGATCCCTGTTTTGCCAGATGATCTGCCTTGTCATTTCCTGGGATATTTGTGTGCCCAGGAATCCACTGTAGAATGACATTAATATCAAAGGAGGAAATCAGATTGTGGATGACTGATGCCAATGACTGGATCTCGCTTGACTGATTCTGCTGTTCTTCTAAAGCTTGTAGTGTGGACTGTGAGTCAGTGAATACTATCATGTCTTGGACAATATTCTCTCCAAGTTCAAACTGCTGGTAGACTAGTTCTACAGCGGTCTTTATGGCTATAATCTCTGCCTCATAGTTGGAACATATATTACCACAAGGAGCACAGTAACTATAGGTAGTTCTATCTGGATATTTCAGGTATATGCCGAAGCCAGCGTAAGTAGTGGCTTTGAAAGCTGAACCATCAGTGTAGGCATGGATAGAGGAAGTTGGATAACTGTCTATTGTCTCCAGTGCACAGGTTTTTAAGATAGGTGCAACTGTTGCTTTGTTTATAGTTTTGTCAAGGAGGTATTTCTGGATTACTGGTTGTTTTATGTTTAGCCATGGTGGTGGGCCGGGGCATCTTGTGATCGGTTCTCTGTCAGTTGGGAGATGGTAATGTTCTTCGAGATTTTTCCCAACTTCCAGCAAAGATTTTTGCTGGATTCTTTGATTGGATTTCCACCAGTCAATAGTTTGTCTGTTGGGATGGTTTTTTCTATTCTTTTATATCCCTCGACTGCTTCCATTAGTGCCCTTCGTTTCCTAATATCTAGTGGTTCGATGTTGGCGTCGATTTCACAAGCAGCAGTTGGGGTTGTTCTCATTCCCCCACATATAAACCTGAGACCCTGATTCTGCACTCTGTCCAGGGATGTTGTGATGTGCTCACTTGCTATAGCTTGGAGAGGAAGGCAGTTGTCCATTGTGGATCTTACATAGCCAAGATATAGTTGCCTAAGGGTGCTCTTGTCTGCACCCCAAGTGGTGCTAGCAAGTCTTTTAACCATGTTGAGTCTTTTAGATGCTTTTTCTTTTATGTTGTTAATGTGTTCTGTCATCCTCAGTTGTTTGTCTAACTTGACTCCCAGGTAAGTCGGGTTTTCCTCTTTTTCAGCAGTGCTCCATTCATTGTAAGCCGAAAGGTTCTTTTGAGTTTTGGGGCTGCGGGAGAATGTAGTATACACATGCATGTGTCCTAAACGTGTAGAAGTCTATGCAATTAGGGGCCTACTAAACCAATGTGCAACGTATACACGTTGTTGGCAAAGATCAAACATATCACAAAGAGTGATTAAAATTGATCGTAAAGAACGAACGCAAAGAAGAAGAAATACAAAGTCTTGGGGGCACTTAAGTATATATCCATACTACATGACCAATGAAAGTTTTATTAAAAATTATCTAATATTCACAAAATAGTAACATGATCAATAAGCAGGTGGTTAAGTGGTCAGAACACTAGTCTAACAGTCATGAGGACGAGGGTTCAACCTATGGCATTTGTCTAATATGGTGCCTCTAAAAGATTTTTGCGCAAAAATTTTTTTCCTTATAACTAGTGTCCCTCGCCATTCAGGCGAGCCTTACTCCTATTTCAGAGGTTGTCATTGACAGTGTATTGAGTTTCAGTGTCAACTCTCATGAATGAATTTTGAAATTCACAAAGTGAGTTAAACAATATCTGTCAGAAAATTTGTATTTTGGATATTTGTTTAAAATGAATATATAAGAAGAATTGAATAATGCCAACATCTTCTTCACCCTTCATAAGGCATAGGTCCACAACCAAGGTCTTCTTTTCCAGATATCTCCACTCTTACCATTTTCTTGCATTCCATCTCCAGATGTTCCTGGGTCTTCCCTTACCTTTATTATCCTGAGGGTTCTGTCAGGGGCTCTGATCAGTGTGTGTCCTATCCATCGCCACCTTCCATTGTCCCACAGTTCCATGTTTGTGGTCCTGTCATACCATCGGAGATGGAATATCCTGCAGCAGGCATCTATTGGTGAATGTCTGCAACTTTTTGGTGTTCCCTTAGTTGTTCTCCATGTCTCCACTCCATACAGAAGGACAGCCTTGACATTTGTTACATATTAATATCTTAGTATCATTCCTGATCATTTTTGAGCTTCATATCTACCACCAGTATCTACCTTCCAGTAAATGTCCTCTTAGGATGGGAAGATACGCCGTTATTGCAAGAATAATAAAACAATATTTACCTCTTTCATATCTCTATGCTGTTTAAGAAGTACTGTTATGTCTGAATAAAAGCTTGTCTGTATCTTGGAGGTAGCCATTTCTGGTTTCATGGGATGGTTACATCTACAGCAACCTACACATTTAAACATAAGAAAACATATATATATATATATATATATATATATACCCAATATAAAAATAATGCAAGTGTCATAAGCCACGAAAGAAGAGCTGAATCTGACATTATACAGGGTGTTAAAGATAAATGCAGCCCCACTGACAAATCGAAAGTTGCCAGTTACACAGTGAGTGGTGTTTATTTACTATTTAAACCGGTTCTGACTAGCTCATCCTACGCCATATTTGTTCATCGTCCCTTCCCGCACTACAATTATATACCGTCACACAACCTTGACCTATACTACGTCATAACTGAACCTTCTCATTTTCATAAATATATGCCAGATTAGCTCCATTCACAGGCTGCTTTTATCTTGAACACCCTGTATAAGTAGACTGAGTAATGCATGGAGTGCATTCATGACCGTTCAGCCGGTCTGGAAATCAGCCCAATACAGTATCATAAATTAATATATACTGCAGCTGTGTGCTATTGATTTTACTATATGAATCAGAATGCTGGAGAATGACAGAACAAGATATATCCAAACTTTTCATCTTCTATACAACCTGTCTGTGAAAAATCTTACACATGTTCTGGCCAAAGACTATCTCTAATCAAGACATGCTTACAGTGTCAATAAGACAATATAAACGTGTAGAAGTCTATGCGCTTAGGGCCTACCAAACCAATGTGCAACGTATACACGTTCTTCAAAGATCAAACATATCACAAGAGTGATTAAAGTTGGTCGTAAAGAACGAACGCAAAGAAGAAGAATAAGACAATATGAAGACCATCATTCAAAAGAGACCTAATTCTGTCACAAAAACATCATTGAGATGACACTATTAGAGGATAAACAAAATCATGGAAACCCCAAAATGACCTGAAAGAGAACAGTAACTGAAATAAATTAATCACAGCTGGAACACAATATAGAGGACAGTCAAGAACAAAGAATAAACATGGGCATGCATTGATTGCTGCAGTAAGCGCCAAGTGCAGCACAGGCTAGAGAAGTATTTTAATAAAAATATTTGTGTCTATTCTTTATTGAAAAATTGACATTTTGCAAGTATATGATTTTTATGCACTCCAGGAAATGAGAGAGCAGACAGGCTGGCTAAGGAGGGAGTAAAACTGATACAAAACAAACACCCAGTGTCATTGCCAGGAATCAAGACACATATCAAGCAAAAATACAAAGAGTTGAGGCCACAAACCCACAAGATTCCACAAGCAGACATGACAGAAAAGGGCACACTACAATCTTTTGCCTAAGAACAGGTAACTGGAGGCTCAACCATCACATGCAAAGAATAAAGCCTGCTCAGACTGCACGTCAGACAGAAACACAGACTCTAGAGCACATCCTGCATTCATGTCCATCATACATACACCAACAAAACATGGCCTCATGAACGAAGCTTACACAGCAAGCTATAGAGAACTCGAGGAACTCCAACTGACATGCAGCTTTATAGAGGCAACCCATCTCATGGTTTAGACAAGCATACGAAACCGAATACAAAGAAGCATACACTCCATATGTGATGATATATCTGTCTATGTATAGAGAGCTCTAAAACTAATCGCCAATGTGTAATCACATAAGGAACGAATATAAATCATATATTTGCAAAAAAGTCAATAATTTGTATTCAAAGTATAGACAGCAAAATTTGGATTTCCTTCTATTTGTACAAAAGTGCTGACCAAGTTTTAAGCTCCCCAATAAATTGATTAATATTACACTAAGACATCTTGTCCTAGCATAAGTAAAATAACGGCATGGAACAAATATTCATACCATTATGTATTGGGGGCGACGGTGTTAGTCCTGTATTTTGTTTCCATCAATGCTACATAATGGATGAGATTGGGTCCAATACTACCACAGAACTATCAAAATATGAGTGGGTTATAACAAGTTGTCATCTACTCCACAGCCCCATGTATATAAAATTGGCAATTCAGCCATGAATACATGTGGACAGGCAGCCCAGACTGCAGAGCACACATTTCAAGACTTCCTGAATATGATATACTGACCCTGTGAAACTACACAGGAAAGTATAATTCCACAGACTTTTGTGTGAGCAATGAAAGACAGTTAAGCTTATAGAAGAGAGAACCACTGAACATACAGACAATATGTCAAGTAATAGAAAGGAGGAAGTGAGGCTGGGTTGAATTGAGTCACTTTGAACTGAAAAAAATTCCACTTTAACTGAAGAATTTGTCTACAAAGCAATTGCACTAACAACTACACTAATCTTGCTCTTTGTTCAGATGTAGCTAATAATTAAAACTGTCTTGCTGGAGATGTCATTTTATATGCTGTTATATGAATACGAAACTAAAATGCCTTGCAGCCTTTCAAACCTGACCTAAGGGTACTTCTACTTCTTCAATTGCTCCATGTCAACCTCTTGTTTACCACTCTTTGTGATTTGTATGTGATCCAAGCCTAAGAGCGATTGTACAAGATGCCAGTTATGTGCCTACAAGTAGGCCAGCACATCCGATTTATGCTACGCTTTCTATTTGCTAGGGTAGCTTCTCTAGGCCCCTACCTCAGTCACCTCTTACTTGTACTTGGCCTTGTAGGTCGCAGTGTTACTATTCTTTGATCCCTTACGGCCCGGCAACACACGGGCGGACATAAGGGTACAAAGTGCCTGTCACTTCACATTTCTAACACCCAGTGTGCATAATGGCCAATTCCTATTTTCATGCTAGAATGTCGAGTGTGGGATTGAACTAAAAGAGTTATCTAGGATGTGATTGCAGAATGATGAGTGTGAGTACTTGAATACAATCAGCAAAATAAAGTACCATACTATGTTTTGCCATACACAGTACAACAGCTGCTAAAATTCAAGTTCTTTCCTGTAACGCTAAAATCACAATGTACAAACTGTAAATTACAGTGTAATAAGATCCATTTATTAAGGCACCCAAAAATCTCACTGACCGCTAAACAACAGATTTTCATACCTACTTTGTGTTACCGGAGCCAAACATGGACATGAGCAAAAAACAGATGCAAAAAGTAACGTGAAATGCGGTGCCTGCAAAAAAGTTACCAACAACACCAGAAAAGACAAACGTCACCAACATCAGCATGGAAAGTTGGCACAGAACTTTGCTTGAATTACATTAAGAAACAAAGAATGAAGTGGTTTGGTCACTTAATAAGAATGCATCTAAACTTCACAGTATACCGTAATAGTCTTCTACAACAGAACATCAGAAAAAAAGCGAAAGGAAGACAACGAAAAAGATGGATAGATGGCATAGCAAGATCATGTGAAAGAGCAAAAATAACAAGAAAACCACGACACTGGGCAACAACTCAGTAGCAGTGTGAGGACAAAAGAAGAAAAGTAAGACCTATTGTTTTGTTCTATGCTATGTAACACTAACCAGTGTTGATAGTGTAACACTTGAAGTTATAAGTTAATACAATATTATAATACAATATCATTAATTATACTAGGCTAGCAGCTAAGAATAAGATACAGTCAGACTCAGTCTAATGGTTCTTTCTTACAGTCTGCATGGACTTCTACACTAGTCTCAATAATGACAAAAAGTCAGTCATTGAATGGACTCGTGGAGGAGATGATCATTATAAATGATGAAGCAAAACCTGGGGCGCACATTTTGATTTTCAAAGCAACTTTTAGCAAGATGAAACATTATTCATTATGACAGACCTTTTGTTTCTTTACCTTTATTATTACTTTTTTTTTATAAACTTAAGAGTCTTAAAACAAATATTTGGACCCAACAAGATGAAAACATGAGCAACAATTGGGACTGTTAGAAATTGTTTAAATTAATTAAATCATTTAAATTCTATGCCATCAGATTGAGATTGCTATGGCCCATTCTTGATTCATATTACATCATCAGCATGAGCATGGTGATGATCATGATATTTCATAATCATTGTTGATGATCATCGTGGATGGCAGCTGAGCGACATCAAAATCATTTCAATACATGCGTTGTACGTTTGTTTAATCTGATAAAATATACCACATTCCTTAATGTGAATAACGAAGACTGAAGCGATGCTGTATAGATAACTTATTGTCAAGATATAGTTTAAAGACGTGGTTTAGCAGGTTTTAAATAATACAAGAAAAATTAACTGTACACAAACCATGCACTAAAATGGTACCTTGGTGAAGGACTAATTCGATACCATAACATCGTTACTATACAATTACGATACACATATAATTTTACGTGAACGATTACATTAATTGTGTGTATCGATACTAATACCCGGCAGATGGGAGGAATTATTGTTTATTGAATGGCGATTCGGCACAGTCGCAGTGCATGGGCCTTTTACGGCTAGAGCGAAAGGAAAAGTCATCAAATAGGCAAGTAGCGCAAATACCACAACTACCAACAGCATAACTATGGAGGTTTTGGCGGTGACAAAATCCCTGAAGTGGCTACAGACGCATACATTCACGCATGCATGCTCAACGACTCTATGAGCATGATACAGAAGATCAAGGCCGGTTATGTACGAAGACAGTGGATGGAATTAATACAAAACTCGTCAATCCAGATACTTACCTTCATCATTGTTCCGGGTCACCCTGGGATGAAGGGCAATGAGAGAGCAGACGCACTGGCGGACAATGCTACGATTGAGAATGGGTCTTCTATGTACACGAGCGACATCATCAACGCTCTCAGAGAAAACACGAGCTTATCGAGATATTCACAGAGCTTGTCATGCAATGAAACTAGTGACCGCCATATTAGTCTTCTCTGCTCATCAAACGTTGAACAGCTTTATAAAAGCTTGTTGAAAAGATGGTATCTCAGTCTCTGTGTGGAATCTGAATATCACATCTTGTTCTATTCTGTTGAACTGATAATAGAATCGTTTGTCTAGAGACCTTGATGTTCAACTTCACATTTCATTGTGTATTTTCTTGTGACAAATTTCTGTAGATCTTCACAGTTTATGCTGATATCAGGGATATTTTTGTCCCCCTCCTTTGCTGATCTGTCCGCCTCATGGTACACCAGGTATGTTGTAAAATTGGACTATCCTGATAAAAACAATACATATTGAAAACGGATGCACTAGGTCACATACCTAGCATAACAGCTCAACGTAACACACACACATACACACCTAGGGTTGCCAGACATCCGGTTTTCCGGGACAGTACCGGTTTTAGCGAAAAATGTGGCGTCTCGAAAAATGCTTTCGGGGCACATTTGACCTGGTTTTTGTCACTATGAACTGTCTAATAGAAGTTGCATATAACTATAAAAAAAAATTCGATTTTCAGATGGAAACCTGTTTTAATTTGAAAACTTGAAATGTCTACGTTCACGCATACTGTCACAGTAGTGTGGTTTTTATTATCGCTGTGATTAATACGGAACTATACTGTTTTGAAAAGTCCACGTAGAAGAAGTAGTTTTGGTTTTCTTACCGATGTACAGGGAGGGCACAATGCAAACGTAGAAAAATATGTTTTTTCTCATGAATATGCAGTGTACAGAGGAACGAAATCGCTTACATGTGTCAACAGTTGACGAAACAATAAAATGTGTATTGAATGAGCTGCGACCTGTGGCTTAGCAAGTATGACAACAGAACATATCCTACAGAACTGCCCCCAGTATGCAGACCTGAGAAGAAAGAGGTGGACCACTTACACCAGCGTCCAAGACAAAATGTATGGCGTGGCTGATGATCTGAGGCAGACGGCTGCCTTTGTTAGAGAATCCGAAATCCCAATCTAGTGAGAACGCAGAAGAAGAAGAAGAAGAATGAGCTGCGACTATTTTTATAATTACGTCACTCAGTGGCAAGATCTTCTGTCCGTGGCTTTGAAGTCCGACAAATATCAAACATCGCCGATGCAGGAGTCCACTACTGCTTTGTAGTTTGATTGGGGACAAGCAAAGCCTAGCGGAGCAAACCATACACAAAACTGGGCGGCAGGCAAACCAAATAGTCCAAAAAAGACTGGTAACCTGGGCAGATGACGCTCAACAACCCGGGAGGAAGGTTGTCTAAGGGTAGTAACCCTAAAAGAAAATAGCAGCCTGCTGCCTTGCAGGTCGGTTGGGGACAGCCCAAGGCTGACTGAGAGAGCTCAGTAAACGCTGGCTAAAACCGGACACATCGCCGAAGGATAAGCACCAGAGCTCCAAATGGCGCTAAAGATGTGATGAAGCACATCCATGCTAAGGTTGATGAATCAGATTTCCACACGAATAAGAATTTATGGGGAAATCTGGTACATCAGTCTAAGCGGTTATCGCGCGCGAGAAAGAGATAAACGTCGCCGATTCAGGAGTGAAAAAGGGACGTTAAGATTAACATTAAAAAAATGTTACAGACACCAAATAATTAAGTTTTAGTGTGACGTGATTATTTGAAAACATTTATTAATATTAATGAAATACGAGTGAATTTATAACATTTCTATTAATATTAATGCAAGTAATATCAGTGTGAATGTTTGTAACA